>VZTG01000478.1:209087-254266 GCA_013397845.1 Melanocharis versteri
AAACCAAACCAAACCAACCAACCAAATAAACAACAGTTTCTTGACCAGCTCAGTATCTCCCCGTCACACACACAAGTTAATGACCATTATTGCCCATTCTGCTATTTGGCTTCTGAGGAGAGGATGCTTATGCCAATAGCTGTATGGCTGTGCTATAGTTTGGGAAGAACCTATTGGTGTTAGCCGAAGTGTCTGATATTCTGATTTCATCAGAAGAAGACCCAAAAATCTGGATGATGTGCCTGGGATATGACTCTTCAGCAGATACCAAACACACTCCAGAAATGAAACACTGAATGTATCACTTTAGTATGAATGAACCTGCCCTGCCTACTGATCTGTTTAGCCTATATTTACTATTAGTGAAGGAACACATTAAAGGCAAGAGTCAGCAGTGGCTGTAAATTATCTCAGTGGCCAAGAAAGCCTTGTTCCCAATGCCCTTGCTCTCTTTCTTCCTCATCCACCTGTTCTTGTCTCCTCAAGCACCCATCCTTCCTTGTTCCATTTATAACAGGCTTTGTTGTAAATTGACATGACCCACTGCTGACTAAAAGTGGTTCCCAAAAAGACCTCATTAGCTGTGGAGCTGGCGTGGTGCAAGCATCAGGAGTGAGTGGTCAGTGCTGGGGCAGAAGGGGAGGGTGGGAAGGGCAGGGAGCAGTGTGCACGAGCTGTGGAGAGGTGTTGAGTCAGCTGCCTAGAGCTGTGGAACCATCCCTCGAAGATGAACAGACTGTCTTGCAACCAGCGACAGTGAAAATACTAATCAATAAGGTTCTATAAACTCTGGTTAACAGTGTTGCTACCATTACTAATGAAGGCAAAAACTGGAAGGTAATGCTCTTCAAACCTGCCCTTGCTACAGGTATACCACTGATGATAGAGTAATTTGCAGTTGAAACCTAATTGGAACACTAAGGTAAGCTTGAGCTATTTATAGTATTTAATAATTTAATAGTACAAAGTGCACTGATTGTAGTAGTATTCATTTTTCTGTTTAATTATTACTTCTATTTCTTAATTAATAATGCAAGAGTGTATTTTTGTGTAGCATTTTTTTTTTGTGTAGTTCCCATTTCGCGCCAGAATTTAATGAGGATCTTCCTGTTGTTTGTAAAAAATGAGTACATTCCTGCATACGTGCATTCTGAAAAATTGCTTGAGTCTGTAATCTGTAAGATCCCTGCAAGGCTCATAAAGAGGATCTTATCACTAAATGTTTATTCCAGGATGTATAAGAGCCCTCTAATTTTTACATTCTTATGTTTACAACACTCAGGTAAAAACAGGGAGTTTTATTTCTCCCACTACAGCTGGGATACCAAAGCACAGAGATGTTAAAGTCTGTATTCAAAAAGGTTATTTGAGATCATGGATCGCACTAGCTGACTTGTCTAGAGTGCTAAGAAAAGCTTTTGTGGAACAAGCACTGGACTTACATCTGCCAAATCCAAGAAGATCTTCCTTACTACTGGACATTACGGTCTCACTAAGATTGCAATAAAGAGTTCTTTAAAGCTGGGTTTAGAGTACTTTGTTGAGTGGGAAGAAAGATTTTCCTGTAAGGGAAGTTTTGAATGTAGGTCACAGGAGGGCAGAAAGGATATAAAGTAGCTGCTGATGCACATGATGGCTTTTATGGGCAAGGAAAATGAAAGCTGTAATGTTTTGGAAAAAAAATATTATCCATGGCATGAAAAACAAGCTTAAATTAAGGAATACTGGTTTATACTGAAGCCCTAGGGGGTTGAAGGCAGTAGAGAATAGTCATTCTGCTGGAAAAATAAAGGAGGTATTCCATAGACTAACTCAGCATTGCTCTAGAACAAGATGTTGTTATTTAGAAAGCCATATTCAGAATGTATAGCATGGAAAAAATTATAAAATAGTCTGTTTTAAGGTTATGTCTAAAATGTGAAGACATAGGATGCTGTTATATTTCTGTTATGGGCTTGCTTTGGTGTATTGATGGTAAAATATTTCTTAGTTTTTAAGACAATTTATGAATATAATCATGGGTCTAAATTTTGTGCCTCTATCTTATATGAAGTCAGTTTGGTTGAGATATTTGTAGTGGATCTGCATGCAATTTTTACGGCTAAGGAAGCAAATTTGAAATTGAAATGTGTAAGATGAGGAACAAACATTTTCCAAAGGAATTTGCCCTAACATGAAAGAAATTCTTGGTGGGACCTCTAATCTCCTACGCTTGATGCAGGAGACCAGCCTAAAGGAAGAAAAAAAGGTGAATTTTCAAAGGTGGCATAGACAGAACATGCTTTATTCTATGCCCAGCAAGGTACAAAGAGGTGAAAAACACCTCACTTAAAGCCTGTAGGAAGCCACTTTCAGCCACTTTTAAGTGGTTGCTCTGTGGATCTTCAAGATCCTGTAAATAATTTATTATTATTTTTATCTAAGTGTAAAGGTTATTATAGATGGACAAAATAGTCTTACTAGTCTTACTTTCCAGAATGTAGTTTCACTCAATAAACTGTTTATATTTTCATAATGTAGTATTCGACTTTTAATTTTGTTTAAATTTTTATTATGATGTTTTATTAATAAAACTGATTTTATGCAATGCATTGTATATAGAAAAATGAGTATTCCAGTGTTGCTATTTTACCAGCTCTATGAGTAATGTACTTTCTGTCCACAATATTTTCTTCTATAGTCTATATAAATGTGCTATTTATATGTGCTATAATACTAAATTATTCTTTTCAGGATGTTCAGAGTATTTGATTTAATAAATGGAAATTAGTTTTAAATGCCAGAATTAAAGACAGGTATTATTGGGTAATCTTGAAACAACAAAAATATTAAATACATGAAAATTGTCAGAAAGCAGCAATATATTTTAAAAAAGGAAAATAAAATTGGACTTATGCAGTAGGTTTTTTTATTCTTAATAACTATCTGTTTCCACTGCATTTCATCTTTCTTCCTTTCCCTGAGCTGTATTCCTGATAAGACACACAAAAATAAACACTGACACATTTGAAAAAGAAACAGAGGGTAAATTTTTCCAGGATGTATTTCCATAATCCCCTTTTCTAATGTCTTGCTGTCCCTTGAGAAGGGGGGGTCTTGCTCCTCCTGTGCTCACAGGGCCTCATTGCAAGCACTCTTGGCTCCCACAGAGTCCTTTCTCCTTCTTTCCTTCTCTAATATCCATCAGCCCCCTCCCCAAGCCAACTGAGCTCACTGCTCAGGCAGAGAACGTTCCCTTTTCCTGTGCCTGTGGGCTGTGTTACCGAGCTGAACAGGTCACAAAGAGGTCCCCGGTGCTACATACGTGGTGTGACCGGGTGCCAGGGGACAGAGAGGAGGGGAAATACAAGGAGTGTTTTCCCTTTTTTGTGCTGAGGAGTGGTTTCATCAGCTCACCCTGCTTAATGGAACTTCAAGCTCATTTAATGAAAAAGGAAGGGTTTTTTTTGCTAGGTCAATTACTGTGGAGACAGATAGGGAAACCCCTAGAGGGACTGTAGCCTCTGAGTGACTCCCAGTGGAATAACAACTGTGATTAAACAATCATGAAGGTACTGTGTTGATATGGCATTTAATATGGTACCGAATCAGCCAATAAGAAGTTTCAGAAATTGTTTGATCAGCTTTATCCTGAAATTATTTAGCTGGAGATACTCTAATGAAGAATTTTTTACAAGCAGCATTGCCCTTTTTTCTTTTTTTCTTTTTTTTCAATGAGGCTGTCCCACATTTCCTAACAGAAGTGATTTTTAGCTCTCTGAGATTCTGTCAATGTACACACTAACAGCATCAGCTCTTCACAGAAGCCTAACAAAGTTCTGCAGATTAAGCAAGTCTTCTCCTAGCAGTCTCACTATCCTACTGAGGGTTCAAAGCACAGTGAGCACCTACCAGGTTGTATCCCTAGTCCCTGGATAATACCGAGCTAGTTACATAGCTGGTGTTCAGAGCAACTGGGAAACTGAAATCACAAGAAAGCAAAGATATTTTTCAATGTCTTTAGCTTCCATTCCACATAGAATGATGTGGCTTGTTCCTTCCAACCCATGTGCTAGAAAATGAAGCTCCTTCATCTCCTCCCAAACGAGCCTCTCATCACTGCTCAGTTATGAAGGTGTCTATAATTTCAGGCAGTGATAAACGTCAGGTATACATCAGTGAAGGCATGAAAACAAGCTAAAGCAGAGCCAAAGTTCTGCTTCATTCAGCCTGGAAAAGAGGTTTCACAGTGACCTAACTGCAGTCTCCTAACACCTGAAGGGAACTGACAAGAGAGATGGAGAGGGACTATTTACAAGAGCATGTAGTGGCAGGACAAGGGGGAATGGCTTCAGACTGAAAGAGAGTAGGTTTAGATTAGATATGAGAAAAAAAATTCTTTCCTGTAAGGGTGATGAAACACTGGAATATATTGCCCATAAAAGTTGAGGAGGCCCCATCTTTGGAAGTATTTAAGGCCAGGTTGGATGGAGCTCTGAGCAATCTGGTCTGGTGAAAGGTGTCCCTGCCCATTGGCAGGGTGGTTGGAATTAGATGATCTTTTAAGTCCCTTCCAACACAAACCTATTCTATTCTATTCTATTCTATTCTATTCTATTCTATTCTATTCTATTCTATTCTCTCCTGGGGAGGTGGTAGGTCACCCATCCCCGTCAGTGTTTAGGAGGCATTTGAACAATGCCCTTCATGATATACTCTAAGTTTTTGTCAGCCCTGAAGTGGTCATGCGGTTGGACTAGATGATCTTTGTAGGTCCATTCCAACTTAAGTAGAAAATAAATGAAACAAAGCACCAGTTTAGAACAGCTGATCATTTGAGTCTCATCTGTCTGTCTGGGCCCTTGCACAATGGGCTGTGTGAAGGTGACCTGCTCTGGTCAGGCCCTTGGCCCCTTCCAGCTAGATTCCCTGCCAACTGCACGGAAGGCACAAGAAGGGGCTAGGTTTATAAATAGACATCTCATCCAGATCCAAAAAGATTATTTTGCATTAATGAAATACTGTTGAAAAATGAGCAGTTTTCTTTTTTAAATGAAAGTAAGAAGTAAAAGTTATTTGAAAGGATATTAAAGCTAACAAGAAGTGCATGTTTCAAGAGACTGTAAGCAATGTCACTTGTGGCTGTCAGACACCTTAAATATCTGTGATTAGGCTTGAACAGGAAGAATGACAAGTGTGGCTTTTTAAAAGAAAAAAGTCAGTGGTTTTTCTTTTCATCACTGAAAAAATAGGATCCAGTACTTCGGCTTTGAACAAGAGCTATTTTTCTGTGTGCCTGGTTGAAAGGAAGAGTGAATGAAGAGAGAATGACAAGCTCAAACCCCAGATCCTTCAGTTAGCCTACTCAGATGGAAAAAAGAACAATTATTATGAAGAAGAGGTAAGTTACAAGTGTATCAGATTGCAAACAACACAAAAGATTATTCTCTAATGACAGATAGCAAAGCCAACTTACCAATGTTTTCTGGAAACATTATGTTTTAATTTTTTGTGGCAGATGCTTCCAGAGAATATCAAAAACACTTTCAGTTACTTCTTCAGTGGCTATAAAAGCAGCATCTAATCACAGAGAGATTGAGCTAACCATGTCAAAAAACCACAAACTTGAGCTGTGTTTAGTTTCAGATTGTACTCTTTGCATGAGGAAAATATGAAGACTTTTTACTTAACTTAGAATAATTCTTTATTTTGTTAGTGATTCCCTGCTTTATTCAAGCTAGGACATGCTCTCCAAAGTAGCCTAGGCTTAAACTAGTTCTGACCACAGCCTGGATGTTGGGATAGGCTCTGGTTTGCTGCATAAATAAAAACCTGTTCAGAGTCAGCAGGCGTGTACAGCTTTCTTGTAGCTTCCTTTTGTAACCTGTCTATACTGGTCAGGCCAAATGCAAAGCAGCATCAGAAGCTGTAGTCATTTGTTGTAATTGCAGTCTTGAGTGAGGAGATGAAGGTGGCAGAAGCTGAAAGACGAGGAAGTGGTCAGGAGAGAATGAGATATGTGGTGATGTGGCCCTGCAAAACTCCCATAGATGCAAATGCATCACAGGACTCCTAGTAACCACAGTCTGTGCTCAGGCTCCCCAGCCTTCCCCCAGCGAGGTGGTCTATCCAGCCTTTCCTTAGCTCTGTATTTGCTATCACTGTAAGGACAGCAGTGTGCCCTTGTGGTCCAGAAGGCCAAAGGAATCCTGGGGTGCATTAGGAAGAGCATTGCCAGCAGGTTGAGGGAGGTGATCCTGCTCTTCTCCTCAGCCCTGGTGCATCTCTCGTAATGTGTCCAGTTCTGGGCTCCTCAGCACAAGAGGCACATAAAGCTCCTGGAGCAGGTCCAGCAGAGGGCTACAAAGACTGTTAAGAGACTGGAGCATCTCTCTTATGAGGAAAGGCTGGGGGAGCTGGGTCTGTTCAGCCTCGAGAAGAGACCACTGAGAGGTGACCTCATCAACGTCTATCGGTATCTGAAGGGAGAGTGCTGAGAGGATGGAGCCAGGCTGTTCTCAGTGGTGCCCAGCAACAGGACAAGAGGCCACGGGCAGAAACTGCTGCACAGGAAATTCCACCTGAACATGAGGAAGAACTTCTTTACTGTGTGACTGAGGTCTGGAACGGATTGCCCAGAGAGGTTGTGGAGACTCCCTTACTGGAGACATGCAAGAGCTGTCTAGATGCAGCTCTGTGCAATGTGCTCTAGGATGACCCGTCCAACCTTCCCCATTATGTGATTCTGTGTTTCTGTGAAAGGAAACCTAAACCTACCACTTTAAGTACCTAGAACCAGGACAGCACCCCCTTGGAAAGACATGCCCTAACTTTCCCATCTATTTCAGAGGGAAAACAGATGTCTTCTGCAGGAAATTCCAGGCAGATGAGGAAAAGATATTGAAGGCAGGTAAACAATATATTACTCTTCTTTAACCATTTGGTAGCACAAAATATCAGAAACTCTTCAGAATTTCCGTGGTCACAGGCACCATGAGGCCACAAACGAAAACAACTCCTTTCCAATCAAATTTTGCAACAACATTGTCTCAGCTGAAAAAGGAGCTGAAGAGCTCATGGCAAAACACAAAACATTTGGTCTTCATAAATGTATATTTTAACATGGGTGCAACCTGGAAAACTACATGTCACAAACGGGTGATGTATATATGAAAGATGATGGATAACATTACTGAAAATATTTGCTGCTTCTGCAGAAACAATCTTGTAATTTTCTGTATTTTTCATGTGTATTAGCAGCATAAACATTGCAAGAATTTTATTCTAAAATTATTAGAATTATTAAATGTCTCGGGTTGCATGCTGTCTTATACCTGACAGTCTGCTACAGACACCTCTGCATAAATTTCACTAAGTTTTATCTCAATTTTTACCCTTCAATGCAAAAAAAAATTCCATTTATGTAAGTTAGAGAAATAATGGTTTTTCTTTTAACAGTTTTCTTTTTAACAGTTACCATCACTATTTTCATCCTAATAGAGCAAACTTGGCTAAAATTAATTATAAAGATGATGGTTTTTATAGGCATCACATCTGTGCTAACCTTAGCACAGCACAACTGTATATAAAACTAAAAGGTTGAATATAGTATTTATGATGAGGATAAGAAACAAGGTTACTTGGGCCTTTTTTTGCTATTATTCACTATGTGATTAATATTTATCCTAAATATTTCATTTGGCTAACATGTGAAAAGATAGATGCACAAGGTGGTACACAAGCTACATAAATGTGCTTTAAAAATTTAGTAACAATGGGGTTAATTTCTATAGGAAGCTTGTAAGAAAATGAAAGATTATTTGTTTTAAAGTTACTGCATAAATGCTATCTATTATTTGACATCAAATCCCTGAGATACTTTATAAATTTCTAATGTCTTCTTCAAAGAGTTACTATCTTCTAGTAGTCTAGATCAGAGTCTACATTTGACTGTAGAATTGGGGAAAGGCAATCACCAAAACTCACATGTGTATCCTTTCCTTTGCTGTAAAATAATCTTGCAATTTTCTATAATGTTCTTTTGCTGACAAACGGAATCTCATTTGGAAGATAATTTGCTTCAAAAGAGAAAAATCGATCCATTACCTAAAATAGACCACATTTTTAGATCCAGTCCTCCTCCTCATTTTAATTTTAGTGTTTATTATTAGTACTAGTGGCTTTAAAGAGGTTGATTTTGTGGCAGAATCCCACGTACACGTGACTCCTGGCAAAAATAGCTCCTGGCAAAAAATTGCAAAAATGGAGACCAGCCAAAGCTAGAGTGAAAATATCTTCTGTGTACAGGCACTAAGAGAGGAAATTGAGTCAGTCTGGAGAGGGAAATGTAGGGAGAAAGGAAGGCAGTTCTGCAGAAAGATGATATTGCAGTGTCCAGGAATCCTTTTCTAGCACATCTGCAGCAGTGACTCGGTAGAAGAGAATAAGCAGTAACCATAATTTATGGCCTCTCTGTTTATCTCCTAACCCTGACTCTAGAAATAGATTGTGCTTGCTCTGACATACACCCACCAGCAGACATCCCATCAAGGTAGTCACAGCAGATCACCACTCCAGCACAAATAGCAGAAGGATACTTCTTACCTATCGTAGACAAAATTCCTCAATTGTCATTTACACTTGCTTATTCTCTGGTTCTCTGTCTGAATTACTATTCTAGTTTAGGGGCTACAAGTATGTGCAATTATTATTGGATCTGTGATGAGGGTGTGAATACTTTTCAACCATTTACCTTCTCAAATTCTGGTGATTGGCCTTTTCAGACACTGTGTTAAGCAAAGTAATCAGTTAGTCAGAATTAATGTAGTGAGATCATGAAGCAGTTCAGCTATGCATGAGGGATTGGTAACAGTGGGATGTTAGTACATGGATATTGAATTAAGCCTTCCAGGCCGTAGAAAGCAAATATAAACTATTGGTTTCGTCATTGAATCCCAAACTCTTTGCTTTTTCTGCAACCTATCAGTCATTATCAGGCTCTGAAGGCAATAGAATGAACTCACTTCCTTCAGGCTGTAGCAGGAGAGAATGACAGCTCTTTCCAACAACTGTCCCTCATAGTCATAGAGGTCATATCACTGATTAACAGCCCACATGCATTAGCTTCAGTTTAGTCATCTGAATTATTCTGGGTATTCAGCATACATCTCTAACTTTACTCTTACTGCTTAATTTGTTATTAAAGCATTTACTTCCAATATTGATGTAAATATCACCATCTTGCTGAAAAAATAGTCTGCTGATGTCAGGGGGTGTGCTGATGTCAGCTGACTGTGTGGGGCAGCAGAAAAGGGGTAGGAGGATGAATTAAGGCTGAGAAAACCATAGAAAGGCTTGCAAACTCACCACAGATATGAAAGGGATATGACAAAAATCTGTTGCCTTTTTCTTTTCTAGAAAATTCACAGAGTGGATGGGAAACAAGACCGGGACAGTGATAGATGCGTCTGAGCACCAGCACTTTCCTTATCAGCCCGTGCAGTGAATTCTGTGAAGAAGCAGGGAGTTGGTCAGTGCTACCCATTTCACTTGATCTGTTATTGCTACAGGGAAAGGAGCAGCAGGGGGGAAGATGAGTTTACTCAATGTATATGTTACCTCTGCCTTGCAAAATACAAGTTACAGCACCAAAGTCGTAGAGATCCCTGGAAGATCTATGTCTCCACCTATGGATGAACAGGTGATAAGTAACTATGTTAACTGTATAGCTCTCTGGTCTCTAATGCTCTGGTACTTGATGTCTCTGTATCCGCTAGGGAAAGTGCAGCTACTTGTACAGGCTAATTTAACACCTCGAGAAGGTGATTATTTTACTCCAGGAAATTCTACACTAGGAACATGCTGATCCATTCCGGGAGGTGTTTAAGCACAGATCAGGAACTGGGCGTCAGACTCCTTTTAGCAACTGAGACCACTGTGGCCTTTTTGCTTGGTTGTTTGTTTAGAACCTACTTTTTAAAGGTAATTGAGAGATTTCTCTACCTTAAATTGTGTGGGATCTGATTCAAAACCCAGCCAGGTTACAGAGTTCATAGCAAAATGCAGCGATTTTTGTTTTGTTCTCTTCAAATCTTACCCCGGGATGGTGATGAACATTACCAGCTCCCATTAAATCTGACACAACCACAGTGGCAGTTGAGATCACTCAGCTGTGAATCATCCCTCTTAAAGCAGATGAATGGTAAATTGTAACATAATGTTCATATAATCTGTAGTATTTAGCAAAACTGCAAATATGACCTTTTGAAATAATGTCTTCTTTCCTGAAGTGGCTGTAGTCCTTTGTGGCACTATTTGACAGTCTAGTAGTAAAAAGTCTTATTAATTTGCCTGTAAAAGAAAGGTATACAGAAAGAGTTTCAATGCACTTTGCCACAGGAAAATTTACTGGCTGTGTACCTTCATGAGTTACATATGTTGAATATAGTATTTATGATGAGGATAAGAAACAAGATATATTAATAAGTAACTGAAAATTACTTATGCTGCCATTTTGCAATTAATCTCTGGCATAAATCTGGAACAAGATCTATGGAAATTTCAACATGAAAACCTGAAATATAAGATTAATAACCTGAAATTGAGTGCTGTTCTTGAATTGTAAGTAGAAATTTTGTATCTTTAAATTTAATTAATTTCATTCAAATTCTGCATGCATAAATGATGAATGTGCCACAGGACAGTATTAAGAAAAAATAAATGGATTAACACATGCTGCATTTCTTGCCACACAGTGTTAGTTTTGCTGTAAAAACTTTAGATACGAGGGAGTCTAACTAAGGGATGAAGTTTAGATTTCCCTAAAACAAATAAAAAATCACAACATACTTTTAATTAATTGTAAATTATTTTAAAAATCTGAGCTAAATAAAATTAAATACGCCATGTAACATTTGAAATAAATTAAAACATAACATTAATAATTATTGTAATCAAAAGAGAAGACAACAAAAAGAGAGACAGGAATAAAAATCAAGGAAGAGAAGTGATGCACAATACAATTGCTCACCACTTGCTGGCTGATGCCCAACCCAGCCCTAAGCATCCATTAGACCCTCCAGGCCAGCTCCCACCCAGTTTATATCCTGGGCATGTGTGGAATATCTCTTAGGCCAGTTTGGTCCAGCTGTCCTGGCTGTGTTCCCTCCCAGCTTCCTCTGCCCCTCCTCTCAGGCAGAGCATTGGAAACCGAAAAGACCTTGAAAAGGTGTGAGCACTGCTGAGAAACAGCTAAACATCGGTGTGGCTTCAACATTGCTCTCATTCTAAATCCAAAACACAGCACTGTACCAGCTATTAGGAAGAAAATCAACTTTATCCCTGTGGAAAGCAGGACATCTGAACATGTCACAGACTTTACCAATATTCAGGAATCAAGAAAAAAAAATCACAGATTGATTCTGACTTTTCAAGGGTTTAGTCCCGTGTTTTCCTTGGGGCTAAAATCACAGAATCACAAAAAATGGCTGTGCTGAGTTCCATGCACTGCTGTATTAACTTGTACAGTTATTTTTCCCCAAGTCAGCACCAATATCTTCTGCATCTTTTATTATGTAATTCTTTTTTGTCTTGGGCAGTGGACTCAAAAACAATGTTATTTGGGATAAGCCTAAATAACATATAAGGTTATGCCAACACTTGCTCAGAATGCTATATTATAATATGCACCTAAGTAAAGATGAGTCAACAGTTTAGAAAAAGTAGCATTATTCATGACTATACACATTAAATAAAATGTCTATAGAAGGGAAAAAAGTGAGATTCTTTGTGCTCTCTCTTCTATATAGATTGCTTTTGCAAGGGAAAAAAAATATGTCTTTTCTTTGAACTGAGTAAATGCCCTCTGGGTCAGTTATCAAAAGGGAAAAGGACTTCTGTACAGTCATCTTACCAAAGGAATTATAGAGCTCTTCAAGGAGATGACATGCTTCTGGGGACCGTAACGCCCACATCAATAATATTAAATAGCATTTGCTATTAAAGGGAATCCTGTTACAAATGAATCTCTGGTCTAAAACTCAGATTCCATCTAATCTTTTAGTTGGCTTCATTCCTTTGAGACAGCCTTGAATAGAAGCATTAGGTTTACTCAAGCTGTATAGCATTTCTTTAATGCCAGCAACCACAAAGAGGTTTTTGCTCAAGGTCTTAGAAAAGGATCTGGAATTTCAGATATTCTTTTGGACCTTTTTCAAATCTGTCGTTTTCTAGTCCTATGAAGCTTTCTCTTTTTTCTCTACAAAAATAAAAAAGTCCTTTCTGCAGCTGTTCTTAGAGCCCCGTTTTACACCTACTCTTTCAAATCACTAATAACCTGTAACTAAATGCCTGTCATGTCCTATCCTTCATCGACAAGGAAGTTTTATGCATGGATGTGTGCACTCTTACAGACAGAGTCACCAAAAAGAAATGTTGGAACTGATGTAAAGTGATCATCTGATCCTCCACCCACATGCCTATTGATATGTATAATAAGTGTGTTTTCGTGTGCACTGTGTTGGTGTATGTTATCCATGTGCAAGAATAAGTAGTCAGCCATTTGGCACCTAATTAGTAAACAAATATTATTCTCAGAGTTCATTTTCTTCAGGAATCTTACCTGCTGGAATATAAATTGTCTGACAGATATGAAATAAAAAGCCAGCCAAGTATTCAAGAAACCTGTCAGTTAAATAAGAGAAAACATTAGCTCTTGAACATTTCCTCCTTACCGTGTGTTCCTCTTTATAACTGAAATTGCTTTTATGAGAATGCCTAAACCAATTTCTGTGCTTAGTGTTGATGAGGAATAAAAGCTCGGATAAGGAATAGTGTGGGTTTGTTTTCTGATTAAGTATTAAAAGGTACCCCATTGTGCATTCTTGTCTCTGCATCGTTTATTCTCCTAAGTCATTAAAAAGCAGGAGACACTTCGGTTCTCCCAGCTGATCATCACAATGAAACTGTGAGATGAAAAGTGATCTGAATTATACTTTTCAATTTAAAACTGAATACACATTTCCAAACATGTATGCTAACATCCACCCAGTGACCTATTTTTAGGATTCTATCAAGTCATTCCTATGATGACATTTTTAGTAAAATCACTATCAGGAAAATCGTTCAGGGAAAGAAACTCCAAAACCAGAATAGTCCCTAGAGTCCATCTTCAGAAACAGTTATACTCACTGCTGTGATCTGCAGAGTGTTGCAAACAATCCTCGAAGAGGAGTGTTCTCCAGTGAGAGGAGTGTTCTCCAGCGTAAGGTGTGTTTTCACACACCAGGTAAAAACACATTGTACTTTCTGTAAAACTCTGCCCACGTGTGCGGTTGTTACTGCTGTCACAAGAAAGTTGTGTGACCGCGGCTGAGGGATGTAAACAATGCAGACAAAGGTAAATGACAGGTAAAGTGTCTCTATGCAGTCCTCAGTTGGAGGAAGGAAGGACTCAGAGACATTTCTATGCTATCAGAACATTTAAAAGTCCTATTTCAGGATACAACTTAAAAAAAAAATAAATAAAGGACTGTCTATTAAAAATCTCCTAAAACAAACTATTTTCCCACTGCAGGCAAAGAACAGTCAGGAAGTGTGGAATCCATAGTGAACAAAGAAAACATTCCCTGAGGGAAACTTCTCACATAAATCACCAGCACACATATCTGCCTTGTCTCCGGCTTAACAGGACGGAGAGCCGAACCCATGCACTTTTCCCCTCGTCTGAAAAGACGTGTTTTCTTGCGATGTCTTCCCCAGGCGCTGGGAGCAGCGGGCGGGGCGGGGGAGGCACTCTCCAGGGTCCTGGACAGAAGGCTCGGCCGGGCTGGTGGCTGGGTCAGGATCGTGGAACAGGACCATTGCTCTGACTTCTGAATAGGGGATAGCAGAAAGAAAGAGGCTCTCACCCAGACTCCTCAACCCTGTCTCAGCTTTTCTCATTAGAAAGCAGAATTAGTAACTTAGGGGAGCATATGGCTCATTTCTGATCAATTGTACATTAGCACTTGGGAATGGGCTCTCTCCCCACAAAAAAATGCTTCATGAGATATGAATTGCACATAAGGAAAACTAGCTAAAGGGACTGAAAGAAATGAGAACAGACAAAGCAGTGCATCTGCTCCGCAAATGTGTGAAATGAGAGTTCAAACTACAATTGGACAATTTAACAAAGAAAAGAAGGTCACCTTCTCTTTCTTATTGAGGAAGTGAGCAGAGATTTGGGTGTAATGTACTGATGTTCGCCCTTGCACACCATATGGGAGACTTTCACTGTATTTCTTCTTTATTCAACAAAATAATATAACTAGAAGAACTAACGCTTGGCATGTCCCAAGGCAGATGAGCTCTTTCTCATGTGACTGGTGACTGTGGATGTAAAACTGAGTTGTGGAGAAATCATTGGCTTCTGTTCTGAAAATGAGCTGAAACCTGCAAAAAAAAGAGTTGGACCTATTTAAGAAAATTGCTACTAAAATGGTACCAGGAAAGGTGTGTGGATGAGATCTTTCTTTTGCAATTTGGTTGTGTGTCGTGTTAGTTCCCAAAGGCAGTATCTTTTCTCATGTTCTGAATAAAAATTCTGTGTCCAGTATACTGTGCCCTGTCTCCTCTTCTGCTGATCTCTGCTGTCATCAACTTTGCTTAAGTCGGTCTTTGTTTCCATGGTAAGGAGTATTTAAAAAGTATGAATGTAATATGTTGATGATGGAAAGTAGAAGGTGAAACTGAGTTTTGGGGTGAATATTTAGATATAACACTACTTTTTTTGACTTTACTACCTTTTTTGAGTATGCAAGGTGAATTCTCCAGCTTCTTCTAAGCTATTGATTGTGACAACAATGGTAGAAAGACAAAATTAAATGTCTGAAAGCCCTTTCTAGCTTGGGAAAATACAAAAAATGCTATTCCAAGGAACTTTGAACTTGGAATCTAGTTTTCTCAAAAATATTATCCTCTCTTCTCTCCCACCAGTGGTTCTTTGAGGAATATGAGTTCCCAGTGTGTCCACATGGTCAAGAAGGCCAATGGCAGCCTGGCCTGTATCAGCAGTAGTGTGGCCAGCAGGACCAGGACAGTGATTGACCTCCTGTACAGGGCACTGGTGAGGCCACACCTCGAACTCTGTGTTCAGTTTTGGACTCCTCACTTCAAAAAAGAAGTTGAGGTGCTAGAATGAGCCCAGAGAAGGGCAACGGAGCTGGGGAAGGGTCTGGAGCAAAAGTCTTATGAGAAGCAGCTGAGGGAACTGGGAGTTTTTAGCCTGGAGTAAAGGACACTCGGGGGAGACTTTATCACTCTCTACAACTACGTGGGAGGAGGCTGTAGCCGGGTGGGGGTTGGTGTCTTCTCCCATGTGCCAAGAGACCAGATGAGAGGAGTTGCACCAGGGGAGGTTTAGACTGGATATTAGGAAAAATTTCTCCACTGACAGGGCTGCCAAGCAGCGGAACGGACTGCCCAGGGAAGTGGTGAAGTTACTGTCCCTGAAGGTATTTAAAAAATGTGTGTATCAGGTGCTTAGGGGTATAATTTAGTGTCAGGCTTGGCAGTGCCGGGTTAATGGCTGGACTTAACAATTTTAGAGGTCTTTTCCAACCCCAAGAAGTCTATGATTCTATAATTTCCTCCTCAGAATTTGTGCAAGACTTGGAGATAGAAGTTGAGAAAATAGAACTAACCCTGTTTGCACAGTGATTGGTTCCTGACCTTTGTCTCTGATTGTCTGATGTCACTTGCTTGAGGCCAACGACTGACAGTCTCTTCAGTACACCTGTGTCTGAGACCCCCAAATTTCCTAAGAACTGTGCCCCTTTCACCGAGTAGATGATTCATATACCTGCTGTTAAACATTATGGAAGACTTATATGCAATTTCTGCCTGTGTGAAGGGTTTTTAAACTAGAGAAAATGTGGGGCAATATTTTTAAAATTACCTAAGCAGTTATAAATTATAAATGTGCTGGATAAAGCTTTTTTTGTGTGTTTACTTTGTGGCATTAATTACTCAGGAAATAAAAATCAAACAATTAGTGCCTCTAAAAAGAATACATAGACATAAATGTAAGACTTGTGAACAGAGCTGGAAAGCTGGAAAGTATGAAATAACTTTGGTCTGTACATTCTTTGTATAGAACATGCTGTGCCACTGGCCAATCAGGGTAACCCACAACAGAAGTGATCACTTCTAACTCAGTGTGTAACACATAAGAGAATAAAGAGATGAAGTCCTGTTTTCATTCCAATTGAATTCTAAAATCGTCACTAACCATTAGGATCCATTACTGGGAAACGGTTGTCAAATGGTATAATAAATCAATGTGTTAGAAGCACTCAGTACTCTGCATGAACATCACACTTGCACATTTTATAAATGTTCTTTTGTACACTGTAAAATTTGAAGATAAATAAAGACGTGCCTCTTTATGCATTTCATTTTCTAGTAGCTCCCTTGGTCCTTGTCTTTTATCACAAAAGTCTCTCAGCTTTTGGCCCTTGTTCTCCTGATCTCCTCTCAACACAATATGTAGGTTGCCTAACACAAATTATATTCCATGCCCTGCATTAGGAAATTTGGAGTGAATTCCTTTCTGGCAATACAGTGCCTGGCAATGGGATCGCAGAGCATTTGCCATAAACATGGTAATCCAGAATTCTTCCCAAAGGCAGAGCTGAATTGCACCACTCCACACCAACAGTGAGGAGAACCTGGATGAAGGAGCCATGTCTTGATCAGGCAATGCTGATTCTGCATTTTTAACTATGATTCTTACAAATGAGGCAAACCCCACATAAATTAATTGTTCTTTCTGCATATAACATGCTGATTACTCTCTGCACAAATCATACTCTTGAACCAGGTAGTTGACTTAAATCTTGCATTGGTGTATGCCAGATAGGGAAAAAGTGGGATCAAACCGGTACTTGTGTGACACATGAGCACTTCCTCCAGGCCAGCAGTACATAGCAAGGGTAAAGATGCCACTCACCTGGCTGTGGGTCCTGCACTGTTTTAGTTCAGCCCTACTGCACCCAGCTGGGAACACAACTTCTTCTTTTGCATTCAGTCAGCACCTGCTCCACTCTGTGTGCTGCCGATGGGCTCTGTGTGCTTGACAACAGTGTAGGGAGGAGGATATGGGAGAGCACTACAGGTCACATGTGGATAAATGAACCTCTGTGCTTAAGAAATGGCATAGACCAGGCAGTCTACCAGGGGAACCCAAAATTGAACGTGGACTACCTGTGTGTTTAGGTATAACCACATAATGAATTCCTCTGGTTGCCCAAGCCTTCATGACCATGAACAAAGTGAAGTTCTAGATGGAGACTGGGAAGACCTTTTCAGCTCACCAGAGATTATAATGAACAAGTATGTTGAGCAAGATTTAACCCAGCTGACCTGAGTAAACTGCTTATCTCACCTTGCAGCGCGAATAGCAATTCAGATTCTCAGTTATTGTCATAACTTGCTTACAAGTTCAAATGGCTCCCCAAGTAAGTAAAACTGCAAATGGCAAGGAGAGGAAATTATTTACCTTTACTCTCTCTTTTTTCTTTTTTTCTTTTTTCTTTTTTTTTTTTAATTTTAATTTATTTTAGGAGCCATTATACATCGAAATCTGGTGGTTTCTTATTTCATCACTTCTGATATGTTAGGCAAGGTTTCCATGCTATCTGATGAAAAGATTCTATAGAGGACTTCTTTTCAAAGTGAACCTTCTCTTCAATCCTAAGAACATAATGAAGTTAACATTCAGAAAATTTTAGAAATGAAAATGAGGAGTGCGTCTGCAGCTCAGGCTGGGACCCTGTATTTTCGGTGTTATAGACTGCAGAATGGAAACATTGAGAAATATCTACACTGAATCATTCTTATAACATCATACATTTTGTTATGATCAGACTGGTGGAAGAAAGAATATAAGAAGGAGAACCTCACGCATCTTTTTTTTTGCATGCTCTTTAGGACATCAGCTTAAATATTACTTCCTACAAAATGTGAGTTTAGCATAACTTGTAATGATACACTTTCTGGGATTAAGAGCTTTTTTTTCATCCAGATTTTGTTGATCTGGAACTCATTCATGATTTTGCAGTTCACATGAATTGAAGCTATTCATGTGTATGTATACATATGCAAAATTTCCCTTAAAAAAATAAACATATCTGTAAAAATACACTTCAGCATAACTAAGTTCTTTTGCCAAGACAAACATACCCTTCCATGCAAAGGTGTGACAGTGGTGACACTACAGGTCAGAGTATGTAAAGTAATGCTCATTATCCTGAAATTTTTCCCCAAAAACTATGACCTTCAGTGAAAACAAACAACATTTTGAAAGCAAAGGTAATGCAATTATTCATAGACTGTTTTGGATTAGTTGGCAGAAAAGCAAATATTTCAGTTTCAGCTTGAAAATCAAGCCATTATTTAAGTTTCAATGTGCAGTTCCCATAGTAAATTCATTTTTAATGGGATGGTGTACCTGGTTTGTACTTGGTAATTCAGCTATAAGAAATCTGAGCTGTGTCCCATAAATCAATCTGAATGGTATGCCATAAGACTGCAATAAATTTAGGAGCTGCCTTAAAAAAAATAATGAAAAAAAGAACAGAGCATGTATTAAGTATTTTATGTCTGCTACGGATTGCAATTCAAATCTTTGACTCTAGAAATAAAGCTATGGGAGACTTTAAAATTGTAAAACCTCATTTGGGTCCCCCGGAATTTTTTGTATTTAGTCTATCCCCAGCCTGAAACTGATCTTTGGGATCCCTTTCAGATTTACAGGAAGACCTGGCTGTAAGTCACTTTCAGGTAGTATTGCAGAAGTAGCTGTCAGATAATGTACGTTTGTGCTCCTGGAAAACCTTTACCGATGGGGAAGTGTAGCTGTGTGTGTGACAGCTCTGTTGGTCTCTCAGGCCATTCATTTCACAGTTGACGGCAGGAGCCCCGAGTCTTATGAGAACTCTCAGAGGCCCTGGGTGAGCACACGGACCTGCACCTTTGCTGAGACACCAAACTGGCTTTGGACAGCCACAGCGTCTCTCCCAGGGAAACAGAGGGAATATTATATCGGATTGATGTAGTGACTAGTTCATGCAAAGCTGAAAATCTGACAGAGCAAACAGTGATAATGCCATTGTCCTCTTTCTTCCTACAGAAAGCTAAAAAAAAAGAATGTACTAGTGTTGGAATCCTGGAGGACACACTGAAAAAGGGACTTCTCAATTACATGATGCTTGATTTGGTATATCAGAGAACAATATGCTATGTTGTACTGAACTTTTTCTCCTCTTCTCTTGCATATGCATACCTTCACTTAACTATCTCAGGTTCTGTTTTGGGTCATTTTAAAATGAAACTTAATTTTCATTCAAGCATAGTTGGTTCAAGCCATATTAAAATTATGTCATCCCTTACTATGTAAAGAGAAAAAAAAATGAAAATTAGAAATATTACCTACCATGTTAGATGTATGATGATTTAAATAAATATCCATGTACATACAGTATCTGACATCACTGTCTACCAAAAAATCATTCTGTGAGGGAAAGGGGAAAAGTTGAAGTTTTGTTGACTTTTCACAGAATCATAAAATTGTTAAGATTGAAAAAGACCTCTAAGACCATGGAGACCATGTTAACCCAGCACTGACAAGTCCACCCTTAAACCAAGAGCCCAAGAGTCACGTCTACGTGTCTCTTAAATACCTCTGGCGATGATGATCCCACCACTTCCCTGGACAACCTGTTCCAGTGCTTAGCAACCCTTCCAGTGAAGAAATTTTTCCTAGTATCCAATCTAAACATTCCCTGGCAAAACTTGAGGCCATTTCCTCTTGTCTTGTTGCTTGTTACTTGGGAGAAGAGACTGACTGCCACCTGGCTACACCCTCCTTTCAGACAGAGGATGAGAAGGTCCCTCCTGAGCCTCCTTTTCTTCAGGTTAAACAGCCCCAGCTCCCTCAGCCGCTCTCCGTAAGCCGCTCCTCATGTGCTCCAGACCCTTCCCCAGCTCCGTTGCCCTTCTCTGGACACGCTCCAGCACCTCAATGTCTTTCTTGAACTAAGGAGCCCAAAACTGGACACAGGATTCGAGGTGTGGCCTCACCAATGCTGAGTACAGGGGAACAATCACTGTTCTGATCTTGCTGGCCACACCATCCTTGATCCAAGCCAGGCTGCCATTGGCCTTCTCAGCCACCTGGGCTCACTCCTGGCTCACGTTCAGCCAGTTTGCGGACCAGTGCACCCAGGTCCTTTTCCACCAGGCAGATTTCCAGCCACTCTGCCCCCAGCCTGTAGAGTTGTTGTGAACCATCACCCGGCCTTCTTGAGCCTCATACAACTGACCTCATGCTATCGATCCAGACTCTTCAGATCCCTCTGTCGACCCTTCCTACCCTGCAGATCATTGGGCAGATCAGCACTCATGCCCAAGCCAGTGCTGTCTGCAAACTGACCGAGGGGCCACTTGTTCCCCTCGTCCACATCATCCGTAAAAATCTTAAACAGGACTGGTCCCAGTACTGAGCCCTGGTGAAAGCCACTTGTGGCTGGCCACCAGCTGGATGTAACTGCAGTCACCACCACCCTGGACCTGGACATTCAGCCTTTTTTTTTACCCACGAAGCATATTTTTTTACCTGTCCAAGCACAAAGCAGTAGTTTTGATTTGACACTACTTCACCACAGCCATGTGATTTTGGGTTAGTTTAGAGAGTGATCTGTGAGGATTTGCATCTTGCATTTGATAAAATTTTGATATAGCCTCACTGATATTTTAAAGTTCAGCATGACCCAGTTCCATGAAATATATTTTTAATGCTGTGAAAATAATGATATCAAAGACAAATGAGAGTTGCTATAAGCAGACTATATATTCCAGTTGAAAAAGCAAGCCCTGCACGTTTCTTCTTAACTTTGCCATGCAGGCAGGCCTTAAGCAAGATGAATTAAAATTATTAAAAAAAGTAAAATTTATTCAAATGTTCACTCAGACTTACATTCTTAGCAGTGGTGGTGGGGCACTGGGTGACATCCAGAAGGCAGCCTTCTGAAGGAGTATAAACCCTACTGTCAGCTGTTTCCCATCATCATTCTCTGCTTATACAGCCACACACCTGGTAATGGAAAGGCCAGGTTGTCCTCCTTTCACTGAAGGCACCCATTTGTAGGGCTTTTCTTTTCCTCTAATGATACATCCAAGTGCCCTACACACAGCCTATGAGAAAAGAGAGAGTTTGGCTGATCCTTACCAACCTTTACTCGTATTCCTCCTTGCCCTGCTCTCTCTTCCACTAATATTTCCTTGCCTGCACGCACAGGAAAATTCTGAAAGATCTGACTTATCTTTGATTTATGTATCAAAGGGAGCACAGTCACATCTGCAACACACATCTTTTCAGCCTCCACAGCTGATAAAACTGGCAGAACCCTGTATTTTACACGTTCTCCTAAGACTTTCGCCACTTTTGAAATGCAGGTAATGAGCTAAACCTCCAGAAGTTCTTCATGGTGGTGAAACTTGTAATAAATGTTAAAAAAAATTGTCTGAGAGAGGACATCATTATTTCCTTTTCATTTCTTCACGTCTTTAGAATAGAATTTTGACAATATCTGCAGATTTCCTGTCTTATTCCTCTTGCTCCCAAAGAGCTTCTGTAAGGGGGGAAACATTTTTGTTGAAAGAAATCACTAAAATCTCTTAGTTTCCTCAGACGTTTTTAAAATTAGCCAAAGAAATACCTCTAAAAGAAAATAGCTTTTAGCATCTTTCCAAGTTTGCTTTCCTCAGTAACATAGTGTTTTAATGCATGTTACTGGCCACATACCTCCAGTTCCGAAAAAACACCTTTGAAAGTAAACTGGATGTTGTCAAGAAAAAGTGTTTTTCATCAAGTGTAATCTTAATATAGCAATATAGATGTGATCTGGCAGAAATAGCAACAGAAGACATTTTCCAGGCTATGAAAACCTTCCTCTAAAAGCCACAATAGAGCAGACCCCAAGCTGCTTGGGTGCTTCCATCTCATATCTCCTAATTCAGCGAGATTGAACTTCTTTTAAACTGAGCTGTCAATAACTGAATTTCATGAGTTTTTGTAAGATTTAAATTTCTGCTTTTGGAGGTAACAGCAACCTGTTAGCAGCTCTATGCTTCCTTACAAATATTTCTTGTCAATCCAACTTTTATTTTAATATACTTCTAATGTTCAGTATATTTTTTGAATTTTAGGAACTCTCTAGACGCTTATGAATGTCCAAAAGTGATGTTAATATCTCAGTCCTGCAGTTTTGCCAAAACAATGCACCTCAAGTACATAATCTGGGTAGCACTGCCTTGGTGCTACTTGAAAAAAAAAGGAAAGAGCATGCAGTGCACAGCAGAACATCTGCTACTGCAGCAACAAGTGTTTTGACAGAGCTTCCTAATACTTCAGCTAAGCCAGACCTGTTCTTTTTAATGGAAAAGCTGAAAAAATCAGATCTTGAGGTAATAGAAATGTAAATGTTCTAGTCTGGTTTTTCTTTTATCACAATATACATAGACATGAGATGTTATCACATGCAGCTGACAGAAGTGTTTCAAATAAAGAACAATAACTGTGTGCAAGATAAATTAAATTATTTTTCTTTGTGTAACCATCATAGATATGTCACATGATTTTTTTTCCATGTGTGAGGATTGATTGCTGGTGAATTTCACAGTGGAAATTATCTTAATTGCAAAATATTCCATCCCTTTCTTTATTTTCAAAGGAAACATGAATGTATTTTTTTTATAACATTATGATTTCCAGGCACAATAAAAAAAAAGAGAGAGGACAAAAAGCCTCTCTTGTATTTTGCTGACATTAGCTATGTTCTCAAAGCACTTCACAAGGCTGAGTGAAATAAAACTCATCAGACCAATGTGTTAAGCTCATAATATTTTCACTCCTGTATTACAGCTAGGGAAACTATGGAAAAAAGCTACCGAGTAGAACACATGAAACTCAGAAGGACCAACATCTGTTTCAACTTCATTGTGTGTTTTACCAACTGTCCCATGTTTTTCAGGCAGTTTCCTTGGTTGAGCAAAGAATACTCAAGTTTTCCTTGAAAAACTGGAAAATACAGAGAAAAATGTTCATGTTGCCACTCAGATGTTTTATAAGTTTTATTGTCCCTTCACAAAAGTGCCAGGCGTGTTCTGCCAAACATCTTTGCCCTCTTTATTGTGACATAATACAACATTCCTTTCGACACCTTTAAAAGCAGGCACAAGCAGGCATGGGTTAGAAAATGGCATAAAATTAACTGGGGAGTCAGAGATCATCATCAGAAGGTATTAAAGATGGAAATTTTTTATGTAAAACTCTTCTCCATAATACAGTAGATCTATTCGCAATATTTTATGTGCTGCACAAGAAATACCTGCATCATAAATTATGTTGACTCTAACTTCTGCGTGATACCCTCACTCTGAAGGGGAGAGTAAACTGCCTTACATTTCAAGGCTGCCATTTCAGCACCCTTGAGGAAGGAGTTACTGCTGAGCCATGTAGTGACCACCAACACCTGCTGCCTGCAGGGAAGAGCTGCTGCCTGCAGGGAAGGGCTGTCTAGAACTCACAGGGCTGGTCCCTTCATAGGTAACTACATGATAACATCTTCGCCTGCTCACTCTAAAAATGGTCAGAGCTCCTTCCTGTATGAAATAGGGGCCTTTCTAAGAGGCAGGAGGAGAGGGAAGGGATTAGAGCAGAGGAAAGGATATCTGACAAATCCATCCTCTAACCAGGTGCACTGCTGAGTTCCTGAAGATAACATATTATCTAGATTCATTGGATTTACATGGAAGACACTACCAGGAAGGATCTTTCCTTTTTTCCTTTTCATCGTTTTGAGGGTGATTAACAGTCCCTGTACTTTCACTGCTGCACCTGCAGGTAGTGAAGAGATGTATTCACAACTGCAAGCAATTTCACAGCATGAGCACTCAGAAACATTATTTATTACTACCGTTCCAGCTAAAAAGTCTGAGACTGCAAAATAGTAACACATACAAGATCTCATCACTCATCTGTAATTTGCATTTTTCATGGATACAAACCTGGCTGGCTAATTGGGAAGTCATTTGACTTGAGACTTAATATACTTTTACCTTATGATGGATTCAGCATGAAGAGAATATATTGTGTTTTCATTACTTAGAGCCAGGAGCAATTTTCTGCTGTGTGTTTTCTAGTTTCAAACAAGAGAAAAGATTTATCTGCGAGAGTAACAGATTGGCCCATCTAATTCAGCATTCTTCCAGCAGTTGCCACCAATGCAGTGGCTGTTGCTGAGAGTGTGCCGTTTCCTGATGATTTTGTCAAAGAATGCACAGTTATACAGAAACATGCAGTGGTAGCAGAGCAGGGGAAATTCCTCTTTGTTCAAAGAGCGCAGGGGATGAGCATTGCAAAGAGGGAAATCAAACCTCCCTCTGGTTGTTGTGTTTTCTATGGTCCAGGTGAAGGAAAGAAGGCTGAAACCTGAATGTGGAAAGATGGGTAATTTCTAAAACATTCCACAGAAAATCCACAGCTACAGAGTGAATGTTATCCATCTTCCTGTGTGTCACTGTATACCAATACCCAGTATGGGCCTGGTAAAGGCCCAGCTAGAGGGACCTCCTTGCTTGTGGTTTGTTAATGACAAAGTGCAGAGAAAGGTCTTCCAGATGGAGATAGACTGTCACAAGTCTAAAAAGCTGGAAAACATCAGCATCCCTCCCCTCGCTGTCATGCAGCTGTCAAAGAAAAGCACCCTGTGCTTCTAAAAAGGACTGATACATGGGCAAAAAAAGGGGCTGTCCTGTGCCTTTCCTGGACAGCTTTCTTCTTGGAAAGCTTACTTGGAAATCTACTTAGCAGATTAGTCTTTCGTGGTCTAAATATTATATATGGTCTAGGGTACTGAAAAAAACAAGGTAGCCTCTGTGTCTAGTTTACAAATATACCTGTAAACTTTTGTTACTATTCCTCACTTATTGCGTACAGCAGAAAATATTGTTTATTCCAATGCATAAACATTGAAAAATACATAATGAAAATAATTATATGTCCATGCCGCTGCGTATCACGTTTAAAATCACTAATAGAGTAGATTTTAGGGGCAGGTACAAGGAGTACAGCTTACAACTAGCTGCTGGCTGTATAATATGTTGCATTCAAGACTGATAGAAAAACAGATCTCATGGAGGTGTGTTTACACACACACCACGTTCTTTCAGTGTAGTCCCTCTTCTCAGGTGCTGCAGGAGCTCTGCACTCCTGACGTGACTCAGAAGAGTGAGTTCTGCTTCTCTTTAATGCTGCCCAGGAGTTCAATCTGTCCATAAAACAAATTTCATCAGTGCTGGTTTTGGGTGTATCCCATCTACTCAACACAACAAAAGAGTTTGCGAGCGCTCGAGTAGCGCAGTGGCGGTGGGGCGACATAAACTTCAGCGAGTCGTTGTAGAAGTGCAGTGACACGTCGAGGAATTTTGGCTCTATCGTTTCGTCACCTCGTTGTATAAAGCGGTAAAACACACAGCCGTTGAAATGGGATGGAAAAGGGGGAGAAAGGAGAAAGAGCATTCCCGCTAAGGCTGCGCATCCCCGAGCGCTCTGCAGGCGGAGCGCGCTGCAGACGAAAGCAGAGCGCCCTCGTGTGGCTCCGTCCCGGGACGGGAATCCTGCGTTGTCATGGGGACATTCCGCGGTCGGGGTCTCCTGTGCGGGAGGAGATCTCCGCTTACTAACTCCATCACCTTTGAGGGAATTTGTAAAACCTGTTCGCGTAAGCCTAAGGAAACTTATTTTAAGTGCACGCACTCCAAAGCGTTTTACTTCCTTCCAGTTTGGCAGTACTGTACTATATTATTTTTCATGACTGTGAGAATTTCCTTTAAAAAATACAGGGACTATCAGTCTAGTTACTATTTTTTTTTCCCCCTTTCTGCTACTAAATTTTATTTTATAAATTTAGTTAGCTGTATTGCAAATTTTATGAAACACTCTTGTATTTTCCATTTGACATTTACTCTCTCTTTCCCCCTCCCCCCCCCAAAAACGTGTTTGACATACTTCATTTCACAACTGATTTTAATCTGTGGACTTGGCAAAAAGAAGATCTTATGCAAAAATTATAATGATGAATGTACTTAAAAAATATATTGCCATATTCCCAATTTAATAAAAATTTGATTTCATGAATATATGGTTTATTTATAGGATTAGGGGAAAAAATCAAATTTGCAGAAAAATAAAATGCAAGAAAGAGCCAAGATCACTGAAGAACTGTGTTTATGTGTTTCCTCTTTAATTTCCAGACATCTGGCATGTTTTATATTAGGAAATAAATATTAATTTTCTGTATTTACTAGTGTTTTAATCTGATTCAACAGGTGAATTGTCCACGTGTTTTTATAGTTGCCACCATATTTCAGTATACAGACATTCAGCATTAGAATCCATTTCTTCAGCAGTTGGAACCAAAGTCCTTCTACAGTAAGAGAAATCAAATTACACGACTGTTTTGGTTTTTTTTTTCTACACATTCAAATGGACACAAAATAATGGAAATTGGTCTTCCTTTATTAGAAAATATTACAGAACAATCAGTTCCACAAATGAATCATTATCTATATGACGACACAGGATAAATGGAACTAGTTTGTTAACTGGTTAGATTAAATATAAACTAATATTTATCTTAATGTTTGTCATGAAGTGTGAGTCTTTTATCAACATTTAAATAAAGTATATCAGATGTTATTTTATGTGTTATTTTAGAAGATATTTTAATGCAAGTCAATCACTTTCAATGTTGACATCCTCAATCAATTAACAAGTGAAATACTCCTAAGTATAACAATGCTTTCACTCGGCCAACAGATGAGAAAGGAAAAATGATGGGAAGAAAAATAGAACTATTCTCATCCTCTTATGAATTCCTGCTCAGAAATTGCAATAAAATTTACTGTTTTATCAAGGCTTGCCGGAACTTATTTTCAAAGAGTCACCAGCAAGCCAAGCCATCAATTTTTCTGTGTCATATGGAGACAACATGGGAGCTGAAAACTGCACTCAGCTGTTTTGCTTTTTGGGAGAACATGGTGTGATGAAGCAATCACCATTTACCACACATTTTCTGTTGTTCACTGTATACTGTGTCATGCAGTATCTGTGTCTGCTCTGAATCTTTACAAATTCTGGTTTTTTCATTGTATTAATGGAAATGTGCGTGTCCAGGACAGTAGGCACCAATGCACAGACATGTGCATACGTATGCACATGCAGGGAAAGAAATTGCTCTCAGCTAGCATCGCCAGGTATGTATCTTTCCAATCATCACTATTATTCGTAAATACTTAGTAATGCAGTTGGTTGTAGTTCGGGATTTTTTTATACTTCTGCATTCTAATACCAGTCTTTAAGGGAATACATTCACTTTTGCAAAATTAGCATTTCTTTAAAGTGAAACATTGGAAAAGATGAAACTGTAACATTTTCTGTAGGAAAGATTTAATACGTTAAAGGAATATGTTTTGATCAACAGAGGGCACTCTATGGTTTTCAAAGGAGCCTAATAGAAGCTTAAAAGGGTTCAGTAGAAGATGACTGAGTGTGGTTTTCAAAGAGCCTTTAGTACTGGTCAATCTATAATTTATTGGAAATGCTACTGATTTCCACAATAACATAGAGTACAGGAATGAAAGAGAACCCCATCATTTGATAAAGTCGGATACTAGGATTAAGGCTGTGATGTACACAGTCAGCTCTTAGTTACATCTTCAAAATTGGAAATTATGTGCAAAAGTTGTAACATACTCTGAGTCAAAAGCGTATTTACCCAGTAATGCAGTAATGACGTGTTTTACTAATGCTGTTTGTTTAAAAATGCTGACTTTGAATATCATAAGTGCTGACAGGTCAGGCCCCATTGCTGTTCCATACAGGATATTTCTTCCAGTTCATAAATAGTTTAGTTTCCTGACAGCAGCCTACCTTGTGCTGTCAACTTTGCTGACCACTTTTACTTCTGTTCACTTATTTTCAAATAAAATAATTGCATTTAGAATTAGAACCTGAAGGGGAATTTTGTTAGAGTAAAATAGGTATTTTTAGCCTGTCTGTCTAGAGTGCACGGAAATAAAGCAATAAAGACATAGAGCAAAATGAGTCACTGATACCATGCAAAACTTCAGAAATTACTTTAATGAGATGTTCATATAGAAGCTGAACTATGAGAACTTGGCAGGAGAACTGCACGCAGAAGTATCACACATTAAGATAGCATGCATATATTTCTATAAAGCAGACTCATTGTGCTTAAAACCCTAAAACTCGGATTGGGAAAGCAATGCTACATGCCCACCCTGGAGAACACAGGAGTTAAGCACAGACACAGCTTTAAGCAGGTGTGTGTTTCTCGTTAACAAACCTCCAAGCATGTGATTTATGTGTAAGGGTGGGGCAGTGCAGGCATCTCCAGGTAGAGAGAAGATGCTAAAAGTTAAAGTGGAGAGAAGTGCAGTAAGTTCTCATCCATTCCTCCTACAGTAATCCCCCTGAGAATTACTGTATAACATGTGGTTGTAATTACAGACAGTAGGAGAGCCAGTGAAGAAATAGTCAAAGTTTAGAGGGCAAATTTTTATCTCTTTGCTGTGCCTATGAGTGTGGAATGAATTGAGGGAAGCGGCTGGAAGTGTGCGTCAATCAGAGCCCAGCTCGCACAAGGAACGAGGATTCCTTCATCGCAAACCTGACGCGCAGAAGTTAAAAGCTGTTTTCCTTGCTTTAACACTTACATTTGCCAACAGCTGTTTCAACATTTATAAACACAATTCCCACCGGCTGCCAAATTACCATAAATTCATTTCTGCATATTTTTGAGTACTAGGCATAAAAATAATTACGTCTGATTAAGTGCATTTATGCTTTCACACCTTTCAAATGTATAGTAGATACGAATTGTTGCAATATGTTATATCTAAACAAAAATTTCGTGATGATTTTGAGACAGTTTATCTTCAGAAGGTTATGAAGCAGTAATTTATTAGGTACAGTCAGGTCATAGTATTTCACAGTTTCATTCCAGCGAGAGTGCACAGTGTCTGGTAAGTGACAGCACAACTTGGGGCAGCAGCATGCTTTAGGAGATTCAGGTGTTCTTTCTGTGTTCAGCTTCATTTAAGTGAACTCTTTTAATGTTATAGATACCCAGAAAAATTCTGTCTACAGGAGAAGGACACCTTCAGAGTGCTGCTACAAAATGTTGCTTCTGTACTGGGTGTGTTTCCTCTCCCTGGAAATTCAAACTGTGCCTAGTGTTGCCGAACATTTGTTCCTGCAGGAAAATGTGCATTCAACTTGTTCAAGTATGAAGTGTGTGTGGTGCTGGCAGGCACCGTGCTTGAGAGTGTGGAGCTGCAGGGACCGAGTTTGCTTCTTCCCGCTGAGCACGTAATGCCTTTCATCACATCATGTTTAACCTTACGCGTTCTGCCGCAGTCCTGGCTAACACTTCATTTTAAGTGTGCCAGCATTATTAATTCATTTGGTATTCACTGTAATAACACTGATCATAATTAACTCGTTCTGTAGCCTTGTGAGTGTTTTAAGTGCTCACATGGAATTCCGCTGCAATTCAGCATTAATTAAGGTACTACCTAATTTTCGCAGAGAAACAAGAGCGTGTGATCTGTCTCATGAGGTAACTCCCTTAACATCTCAGAGCGGTCCAAATATTTGGAGTGTTTGGATCTACATTCCCTCTCTGAGGAAAACTGTGTATACCATGTGCATAAATTACGAAAGAACAATATTTTCTAACATGCAATGCACACATGCCTATTCTGTATGTCACTATGTAGAGTATATTGCACTGTATTTAATACAGATAAACACATTTCCACTTTATAAAATATGAGAAGAGCCAAGCTGCTTTTCAAGAACTTAAAAGAAAAGCTATAAAAGAAATATATTTAAGTTTAAAAAATGCCCTCCTTTTAATTTTATAAAACTATAGCCCACATATACATATTAATGTACAGCAGCTGAAGCAATCATGTAATATCAAATGCCATGTATTAATTTAACCAATCTTATTGCTGCAAAGATATTGGGAACTAAATAATCTCCTTTAATTGAAAATAGGCATAAAATAGTTATGCTTTTTTAAAGTACATTGTAAATTTGAAAATTAGAACACTGTAAAGTAAGAATACATGCTCCATTTCATAGCAACTTACTAAAGTACAGATACAGCTACATGATTTCAATGCATCCTTTAAACTAATATTTTCAGGGATGATCAACTTTGTTGGAGAAAATTATTCTAGGCAAAAACTGGGCAAGTAAGGGCTCAGCCTGCAAGCTGCTTTTCTCTGCTACAATTTCTTGAAAATTCTTTCAAAATTACTCACTTTTGCTCATTTTCAAATGATGGAGAGGGCAGATTTATATAAAGTATATCTATATATTTTGTGCTCACACAAAACTAGATCATTATCAACAAAATATTTGGCATGTGTGTTTTATCTTGTTTGATATTCCTCGACTTGTATGTCAATTTTTCATTTTGATGTGCTAAACCCCACCTTGATAATAAAAGGGAAGTTTGAAAACTGAAAGCAATGTCATATGATTTAGACTGTTGCCTCATGTTTAAATCATATTCATTAAGCTATCAGTCCACAAAGTCCTCTGGATGAATTTCTCTTGGTCTACATGGAGGAATTAAAGGAACTAAAAATAAACAGAATTCAGCCAGTAAATGTCTCAAAATAGTATTGATTTCTTTTACAGTCCAAACCTGTATTGTGGAACACTCTCAGCATTGGAAATCAATGGCAAAATTTTAATTGACTTCCACAGAGCCAGCATATCATCTATGAAATTTAAGATTGAGGCTGTGCTTTATTTTTTAACCCACTGCACTGCAAACTGCAGCTAGAATAGTGGTCTACTGTTCATTGATAAGTGACTATAATTCTCAGTAGTAAAAATGTGTTATATACTAAGTGGAAGGAGAATCCCAATATTCTGTACTATATTAATTAGAGAGACAGGAAATATATGACATTTAGACAGAGCATACTGAGGCTTGAGATTGCTTCTTAGAACTCACAGTATCTTTTGAATTTCAGTATGAAAGACATTTTATTTTTGAACACAGAAAGGCTGAGGAAATATGATCTCACTTTAGAAAAACCCCACGATATTTGATTTCTAACTTCTCAGGTAGTAGATCTGTCGCACTGGCTATTTTGTAAGGTGACGCCCTGCTTCAGAGAGTGCAGCCAAAGGTGTTTAGGTGCCCAATAGGGAGTTTTCAGAAAGATTAAGGGCAAGCAAGCCCTGAATGCAGTTCCCTAACCTGAACAAGTGTGCCTTTCACTCTATGTTTTCTATTTCTAGAGTTTGGGGCCTTCATTTTCTAGAAGCATTACAATTCATGCCTCATAATCTTGCTGGATTATGTTGTCTGAATTTATTTAGGCAACAGCCTCCTAAGAGGGAAATACATTTTGACAGCCTTGCTGTTGCAATAGACATTTTTTACCTTTTCTAGTGATTGTCACCTCTTAATTACTCCCAGAGAAAGAGCTTTGAAAACTCATTTGGTTGAGACACTAGTACAGTTATTTCATTTAGTCTTGAATTTCTGTAGTGTTTCTTACATGGAAGGAGAGGTGGATCCTAAGTCATGCAGCTCAGCTCTCAGTTTGACCTTCCCAAGGGCTGTTTGTAGCTTCATCGCATGAAGCTCAGTCTGGTCACTGCCTTGAGAATGCTCCAGGTGCAATTTCCTTTTTTTTTTGGTGTTGTCTTATTATTTTGGTAAGCAGATTAATTTCCTTTCTATCAGAGCTCTCTAACATGAAAAAAATGTGAAGTATTTTGTCAGTCTCAAAAAGATTCAAAGAAACACGGCAGTGATCCAGATGCTCCTTCCCCATGTGTTTTTTTTAATGCAGTGATATAGCAAAAAGGAGCAGAGGGGTGTTAGGTTTCTCTCCTTTTGCTCCTTGCTTATGAAAATTAAGATGCAACAAGAGTTAGTTAGACTATGTGTTTTGGAAAACATAGCAGAGGTACTGATGCTGATAAAAACCCCCCGTGTAGTTGAGACAGAATTAGATAATGCAGAAATTAGATAATCCAGAAATGATATTTTCTCTCAATACTCTGAAATATATAAATAAGTGAAAGCATACAATAACTGGTATGAAAAGGATAAATAGAGTTAGAAAGAATACCATAGAACAGATTAACCCTGCAAAAATCTCCTACTAAGGTAGTGTTTACTATAGTGGGTTAGTCTCATGTTAATGAAACATTTAATTATAATGCTTCCAACCTCAGTATCAACACAAAAGGGGCATTCTTTCAAATTAAATGGAAGAAATATGAATACAATATTGTCACGTTTTGCCTAATTTCTGACTTATTTAGTTTCTCTTCACTAGTAGAAAGAGCTCCTTTTTCTTCAAAGTATGTATAGTTGTTTTTTATTGTAATAATAATTAAAATACTGATAATAATTTAAAAAATGATGCAGACTAGAATTCAAGCTTATCCGGAGCATGAGCTACCACATCATGTAGGTGGTATCTCAGAAGTTTTTTAAATCACTGAGAAGCCGCATCAATTAGATTATACTAATTGCCAGCAACATACAGGATGTAACAAATATTAATAAGTCATAGCGGATTTAAATCAGATTATGAAGTAATAAAATGTAGACCAAAAAAACCTTGCTTCTATGCACAATTTAAATAGATTGCTCTCTAAATCAAAAGGAGAATACTACTTAAAGCAAACATAACCTTTGAAGAAACAAAGCTAGTACCTTAATGTACACTACAGTCTCTATCTCATGGATATCCTTTAGCAGTCATAAAGCTTTCTCGATTCCTTTCAACTTAACCGCGTGACATCTGAGTTCAGGATGGTGACACAGACAAACAACGCCTCTATTTCTCCTGCCTGCTTTAGCATCTCGTCTCCTCATCCATGTCAGCTGCAGCAGTTCTCAGAACTCAGATCTTGGCGGATTAGGAAGGACGTCTTGGCACTGCAGCATATAAGTGTGTCACTTTGCATTCGTAAGCACACATATAGGGCAGTGAATTTGGGCTCCATGAGGACCACAGGAAGATGAATTCTTTGTCTGTGTGTGGCTTTCAAGAGCCTAAGGCTATAGCCTCAGATCATCACTGAGAAGCGCTGCATGGTATTTTTAGCTTTAAAAAAACCCAAAATAAAGTATTTTTAGATCTTTTTTGCATTTTCTTTCAAAACTATCAAGCTGGTGAGTGAAACACAGAACAGAGAAAAATGGTGGAACTGTGGGAGAACCATCAAGTAGTTGATGTTGGAGGAGGTCTCTGGAGATCATCTGGGCCAATTTCCTGTTCAGAGCAGAGGCAGCTCCAGCAGGCTGTTTAAGAAGACAAAACAGCAATTCTGGGCGTAAAGGTAACAGGTTTTCATGACCATCCCCTCGGCTGCTTTATGACATCAGGCTACTCATTATGTACTCTCTATCTCAGAGATCCCATCTGTGACAAAAAGATAGTAAATTCTAGCACAATTCCTAAATTTTCCCATACATTCTAGAAAAACTCATTTCCAGTAGGAGTGGGAGATTCTTCTAAGGTTATTTAAAAAGCTGCTTAAAGGCTTTAAGACTACCTAAAGACTATCTAAAGTGTGCCTAAAGTGTACACTTACAGTCTACGCTTCAACACTGCTGTAACTCCAGTCTTCACGATGTGTGTCAACATAAATTCACCTATCCATCACTGTTGGAGGAGACCTGAACACATCCTGCCGACTCCCTGCAACCAGTTGCAGTGCTGGGCACAGGCAAGCAGATAATCTGAACTGGAACTCCTTCGACGGATGTTGTGAGCAACACTTCAAAAGCAGTGCTGTTAGTCAACATTCATTGTGAGCCCACAGCAATTACCCATTTAAGTACCATCCAAAGGGTAATGGGAGATGATAATTCACATTGAACACTTCCAACATGCCCTCTGTCCCAGAAGAACGTGCCTTAAATTACACTGAAACTCACTAAAAAAAAGAAAAAAGAAAAAACTTAAACCCCAACCCAAACCCTAAAAACAAAATCAAAACCAAGATCAGAAAACATTTAACATTACCTATATCTGCTTCAGAAAATACTTCAGACATGTAATGCCTGTGTTTAAGTTTCAGCTCCCCAGCAATGCAAGAGCAACACAGAAAAAATCCTAGTGTTTCAAATGCCACTCACTATAAAAGTTCTTAGAACCGGGGTAGTAAGCTTGAGGACTTTCCAAAGCTGTGCAATTAGGGTGTGTTACATCTACACTTCAGCTGGGGTTTGTGCTTATATAGCAGATCTCCTCGCTGTCTTCATTTAGTGGGCTTTTATTTGCTAGTCTCTCCACAGCAAACGCCTTTGGAGTGAGCATGCAGACCATGTGATCAGACTAGAGAAAAAAAAGGAGGTTGAAAAAACCCTGAACTATAAATAACGAGATCTTCACATCCTCCGCACCAACTACTTCACTCCAAGTAGCCACTCTTCTTGTCCCCACACTCTTCATTGTGGGTACAGCCCACAGGCACCATCTCCATTAACACTGTTTCCAAGAGGGAATGAATTAAGTTGATTTATAGTACAATAATTTCTTTCTCTTTGAGTTGCTGAATCAGAACAGGAATTGAGTTAAAGTCCTTGTAGGTAGTCTTTCTACTTTTCCCACCACTTCAGCTGTCACCCCAGTGGATGAGAAAGGTTAAAGATAGCACAGTGCTCCAGATGCCGTTTATTCTAAGGATTTGTTACTGAAAAATACTTTGTATCTATTTGATCCTTGTGCTTTTAATACATCAAGAGGGAAATACGCTTTTTTTTTTTCTCTCTGATAATTATTATGAAATTAAAAAAGGAGAAAGGGAAACGGATGGTAAATTTCCCCATCACTTATTGTTCCCCCTGCCCCCCCCCTCCAAAAAAAAAGGAAAAAAAAAAGAAAAAAACCCCGTAGGACAAGTTTGAAAGAAGTTTTGAAAACAAATTCATGATTTTGGGGTTGGGCTGAAGCAGTGCTTATGCACACTAGGAAATTAATGAATTAATGTGATAAACGAGGGCTGGTTCTTCCTATATGTTGCCATTTGTGATTACTTCATATTTAAATGTTTCAAAGCTAGTCAGAGATCAGCCTTTCACAGGATACAAATATGAAATTCAGCCAAACTCAATGACTAACTGACCCCTGTTAGTCATATGTCCTCTCTTCAGCAAAATTACTAATAAATGCTTGTAGGAGGAATGTCAGACAAGATTACACATCAGTACCATTAGTAACTGTGGATCGTCTTTCTTATTCCATGGTTGGATAAGAAATGCTTTGTCATTTTCAGGAGTCATGCAGAAGTGAATTTCATATTCATTTATACCTCTTAGCAGAGATAACATGGCAAGTAGCAAATGGATCATCCTTTCAGCTGTGAGCTCCTGAGGGCTCATTTATAAGAATTCCTGCAATCAAGCATGCAGTCAGGTAAAACACCTCCTATTCCTATTCTGGAATAGGTTTCATATGAACTTAAATACTGCCCCGACTTTAGGTCTGAAAACGTGTATGCATATATATACACATACATATATACAAGCATGAACACTTCATCTTTATTGTATTCCCTATTTTTCTTGCTATGTAATTTCAAACTCTCCATTATTAATTCAGCCCTTTGGTATCTCCCAGCAAAGAGTGAGCAGGGGCTTGAAAGTTCTTGGTTGCCATTTAGCCGGACTCCTCCATCACAGCTGTCTAAATGTCTTTAGATGTTTAAAGATGCCGTTAGGTACCCACTGGGGTCAATAGACATGACTCAGTGCCACCAAAATGTAAGGAAATCACATGTTTAATCCACTTCAGATTTTTTTTTTTTTTAAATCACATGCACCACATATCTCCGTTTAACCATCAAAACATCTTTGTGTAGACTTACATTGCTCCCAAGTGTCTAGCACCGGTTATGCCTTCTGCTTACTGCCTTTTCAATATCATCTTGAAAAATATGATGTTAAAAACCAAGTAGCCCTTCTGTTAGTAATATTAAGGTCCATGAGACTTCAATTTTTTTATTCTGTAATTTCACAATCTGAGTGTATATGTCAATGTGCTTTCTTGTCTTGTTCTTCAAAAAGATGAAACTTATCTTACATTACTACTATTACAATTGACTTTCTCCTTTATAGATGTGAAAGAATGGGTTGAAATACCCATCAATAAGAACATAGTTTAAAAATCTGGTTAAGTACAATGTAGCAATAACAGTAACTAGCAGATGCAGTAGCCAAGGCTTCCACTAAATTGTTGTATGGTGCTTCAGGAAAGCAAGTACTTAAATCAGTTACACAGAGACAGAAAATATGTTTATGCTTCTGAGATGGTAGCAGAAAAAATAGATAGGGTGGATAGAAGAATAATTCATAATGGTTAATGAGATGATGGGTTGAATATAAGTCAGAGTAAAATATTCTCCCCTCATAGGAAGGTTATGTGAGGGCTGCAGAGCAGCAGGGCTGTGGTGGTCCTTCAAAGGAGGAGGCGGCCATGGGAGCAAGTCTGCAAACAAGTCGTTCCTAGCACATGGAGAAACCATGGCTAGAGAATAAACTGCAGCATTTGGCTTAAAGCAATTATCAGGCCATAGCCCTTGGGATCCGGGACTGAGCCAACTCTGGGACAGATGACCAGTTTCAAATTGCTTCACAACCTGCCTGGAATCCATTGACCTCCAGCCTCCTGAATCACTGCTGCTTTCTAGGTCTGTGAGCTCCTGCATCAGGCAGGGAGCTGAAGTTAGAGGTGCCAGCAGGTTTCCACAACTACTCCTGGCTGGGAAAAGCAGTCTGAAGTTCCCAGAACCCTTCAGTTTCCTGGGAGCAGCCAGCTCAGCAGCAATAAACCTCTGCCTCCAAACTCGTCAGAGCATAGGGCAATGGCTCTCAAACCCATTCATTGCTCAGACTAAGGTCAGCACCTCCTCCCACATAAATCAACACCAGATATCATTGCTAGTCCTCTTGCTGATAAAGGGGACCCTACCCCTGGGACCAGTTTTCTTATTTAAACCAAATAAGGAAAACTGACTTACTAAAAAGGTAGTTTGTTCCAACTTTCCTGACCTAAGCAGCAGGGACTAAGTTTTGTTGCATCTGCAAGAGACAATCTGGAGAGAAGCTGTTTTTTGTCAATCACTGTGTGTTTCAGTCCTGACTTTGTCTTTTAATCATGCTGGGCCTAACTTTACACGTGACTCTGTGCAAGTGCTGAAGCATAAGCACATTATTCCAGCTGGGATGTCAAAGGGGGATCATACTTCCAAGCAGATGCAAGATTTTTTGGAGGGATCCCTTTCATGAGCATCTGCAAGGCAGCTGTCTCTCCTGTATCAGGCTCAGTGATGCTGCTTGTGGCTCTCAACACGTGTAGCCAGCCAGCAGGAGAGAGCTGAGGCTTGAGCTGCTCATATTGTCTCTCATTTGTAGAATGACGGCACTAAGAGTTCCTGCCTTTATCTATCTGTGCCAAACAGTCGCTGATTTACCAAATAGGCCACAGAAGGGTTTGGAATTCTTCACATGTGTTAATGCTAACTGATGTTTTACTGTTGCATTTATTCCTGTGGGGTCAACTTCAGCAAATCTACAGGGCACAGTATTTTTCAATCACTTGAGATGAATGTGCCTGGTAAACTTCTGAAATGTCCCTTTGCAAGGTAAAATAAAAGAATCTTCATAGCCATCATTAAATGTCACCACAATATTTATACTGCAATCAGAACAAAGCAAATTGGTGTTTTTGGCAGGAAAAAAACAGTCTTAAAAAGACACGGGGCATTGTTGTTTTCTTGCAAAGTATAAAATTCCTCAAAAATTACATGGTGTCACACAGCCTGCCATAGCTTATAAAAAAAAGATGCACTGCCTTTAGTTTTATTAGGAAAATTACACTGTCTTAACTCTTTGTGCCTTTGAGGGCACGTCTCTGCATTGCACAGTAAAGCTTCTTCCAGATAGATGTGTGCTGTGTACACGGCTCAGAGTAACACTGTTTGGAGATACTCACTCTGGAAATGTTGGCTCAGATAATTTCATCAACACAGGCAAAACCTGCAGCCAGGGGCTGGGAGCCAGACTGCTCCTGGTCTGGGAAGAGGAGAGCTCTGGATAGTGGGAGACCTGCATGGGAACCTTGCTGCTGCTGCTGGAGGAACAAGGGCATGGCAGGAGTGAGGGAGGCCGCAAGCATGAAGCACATCTTTGGTGCCCTTCTCAGAAGCATCAGCCAACTCAGGTTTCTTTTTGTCTCTGGCATAAGCAAAGTAGGCAACAGAGTAACTCTCAATGCAGCAACGAACTGCCTGACTTGTCTGTGCTTAATCACTTGATTTACTAAAACCTGCCTGCAGCAGAACCCACTAACTCCAAACACAGGTCTCCACAAACAACCTTCTAGGGCTGAGGTAGCCTGGCCAGAGCTTTCATGGGGATCTGTGCACCACACATCCTTGCATAGAGCAGACCTTCCCCAATACTCCAGAACCATTCATTTTTAACCAAAGGCCCAAAAAACACCTCTCTGTGAGCTTGGTGTTCAAAATGGGAAGGCTGAAGCCAGCCTCCTAAGAAATTTTTGGAAAAACTGATCTTCTCGAAGTATGGGACCTTGATATCTCTAACAAAATTAAAACCTCCTATGAGATAAAATTATGGGACAACAAGGCAGACTCCAACTCTTAGAGATTTTATTGCATTATTGAGTACCCTCTCATAGATATTTGCTAGTCTTTCAAATAGCTAAAGCGTAAGGTCAGATGTTTTGTGGCTACACTGTCACAAAGCAATGATTTCCAATCTTTTCGATTAAATAGTTTAATGTTTTCAGGACAATCTCCCCTGTAGGCAGTATTTAGCTGGACGAGTATTCTTTCCCATATAAAAGACATGGGTGATCATTGCCTGTTTGAATTCCTATGTTGAAGATGCCAAGAAGTAAAGGTGAGAAACCCGTGGTGTTAATTTATTGTCCTATCTGTGACAGAGGAGGAAAGAAAGCACAAATGAGGTGTTTCTGCTTACAGCAAATGTGGTTGCAAGAATCAGTCCTACTTTGCACACGAAGGACAGAACTTCTGCTTAAAAGGCCATGTAGAAAATAACATTGGTTTGACGACATAAAGGAAGAATTTTCTAAAGGGAGGAATGATGTCTGCATCAAATAATTTCTTTGAAGGTATGTCTTGTTGGCAATGCTGGTAGATTCAAGTGGCATTAGCTGAAGTCTAATATCCACATCAAAGGAGTGTGGGGCAAAAAACTCCTATTTTGGGTGACTGAAGGTAGTATAAAGCGGATGCATTCAGCATGCACATAGCCATTTATTGTAAATAAAGTATAGAGTAATGGGAAAGGTCCTCAGGACCATCTCCTTGCTCCTCAGTGTAGCCTTGGCCAACGGGATCCAAGTCAGAAATAACAGGCACAAAATGTAGAATAACTGAGTGGCCCTGGTAAGACTGTTAGAAACAAACCATGTTATGGCAGTGTTGTTCTCCAGTCTGTCAGCTTCATCATGCAACACCAAGACCTATTCCATACAGAAAACCTATATAAAAAATATTTTTTAAAAATGCAGAACTTGATCAAAATATAGAGTCATAGATTCAAGGGTTTAATATCTGTCCTAACCAGTATATTGCAATATTTTTCACAGTTTCTCACTGATTTCATAAATCCAGTGCTCACCAGCTCTCAGTAACGAAAAACTTAAAGACTAATGTCTTTGGTTCAAGAGGCTTGGGAGGCAGATGGTCCCAAACTCTTTATATATGAAGAGCCAGGAAAAAAATGCTGCTATATTTTAACATCAGTCAATACCTAAATTTAAATATTGGGCGACTGTATGCTAAAGGCAGAATTGAAAAAATCTGATCAAAACTGCATCAGTTGTTAAATCTCTTTGTTAGGGACATGCAGTTAGGAACTCACCAGCTGACAGCAGGAGCTTAGTCACCAAATATGAAAGACAATGAGTGCAGCAAATGCAAACAAATGTCTCATCTAAGTCATTAGCTAAAGTGGTCATTTTAGAAAAAAAATCTTTAAGTGTATTATCAAGAAATCACTCAGATTTAAAATGAGCAATTACTGGAAAACATCCAGTGAAAAGCAGAGTAATTCTCCTAGTTGCCAGAGACTTCTGGCTGTTCATACAAGCCTTCATTCTAGACCTCTCTCTTAATTTATTTTCGAAGAAAATCTTCAGAAGTCCTCCAAGGCTCATAAAGATGACCAAAGTGTAATAGACTGATCTGTGGTTTGCCTCCAACTTTTCATCATTCAGGGGTTTCTCAAAATTTCCCTGCAATCTTTAGGACTTTGAGCTTGGTTTGGGGATTCATTTTTCTCTCTTTGGCATCTCTAAAGCTGGATATGTAAGTCTGCCCTTGTCATCCTTAACTCTTCTTATGGTTAAGCAGGAGTAACAGGTAATTCCAGTGGGGATTTGCTCCACCGTAATGTTTGAGTCATGTGAAATAAATCCCTTCTGTGGACACTGCTCCTCTTTACCTTCTCTAGATTTAGAGGAAATCAGGAATAACTGGTGTAGAGTTCAGCATTTCTCTCTGGGACATCTAAAGTCAGATGAGATGAATCTTAGCTTGCAAGAGAAATATTTGTCCCAGTGCCAGCTGAGGCTACTACACAACGTGCTGCTTTGGGGACCTGGTGGCATCTGGAAAAAATAACTAGGAACCAGAACACAAAACCTGGCTCCTAATATTTGTATTTTTAATTCCATCACTTCCTGACTGTTACTTTTGACCAGCATCTCTAATCTGATGTTTATTTTAGGAGGTCCAATATAGTCTGTATCTGCTACACATTTTTTAGCCTTCATATTGCAAACACCAAGAGATATCATCTTTTATCAACCTGTAATACCCTGCTGCATACATTTATTACCATTACACAGTGACAAAGCTCGAGAAACGTATACATGAATGAAAAGCATTTCAAATGTTTGCTTGATCTTTGTTCTAACACTAAATTGTCAGGAGTCATTGAGTACTTTGATGCAGACTACCTGCCCATCAGAGATAGCTGGGAAAGGGATCATGCACAGAGAAGCTACACCAGCCTCTATTTGTTTTCTCTGCATCAGCCCTTATGGCAACCTGAAAATGAGGTAGGGAATGAGCCCAGATATTCTTTAAAAAATCAGAACGCAAACAGAAGTAACAAAGCTGTTTGAAAAAGGGAATCCTGGTCAAAATCTGAACTAAACTCTGATTTTATTTATGTTTCTACAGACCATGGCCAGGACAGAGATGGTGGGATGAATGCCCCACCAAAGCACACAGTTGTATCTGCAGACAGCTTTGTGAACAGGGAGAAGGTGAAGCCTGCCTCCGTGTCCTGGGTTCTCTCCTGCTTCAAATTCTTGCAGCTTATCGGTGTTTGTTATCAGTGAAATTGCCAAGATAAGAATTGTAATTACTTCTTTGTATTAGAAACCAATAATAATAATAATAAAGACATATCTATATTACCTAAAAGCAGAATTGCCTATATTCCTTGTTGGCATGATGTCTGACATCAAGTGGGACAACAACAACACAGAAACAGAGGAAATAAAAAGACCTTTTTTTTTCATAAAGGACAGTGTACTAGGGTTGGGGAGATTTAAATGAAGGGAATACTGTTCTATCCAAGAAGAGCTGCTACACTACCAGCACATTTTTTGGCTGTACTTTTTGTGTTCCAGCCCATTAATGATTTGCCATGCCAGTTTCAAGAGAAACTCTCTCTATGGGAGAATGTGGCATGAGTGTGATATGTTTACTGGGTGCTCAAGACATCAACCTCTTCTCTAAACGTGGGGAAAAAAGCAAAATTCACACAATGTGTGTGAATTAGAAACTACAGCGGAGTGCCAGGGTAGCAGGACCTTTTCTATCTTTTGTGTAACAGAAGGAAATTACCTCAGAAGAGACTCAACCTGCAATCCATGTTCAGGGAATCTCCACTCCAAAATCTGAACAGGTGGAGGCATCCAAAAAGAGAAGGGACAGAGCTGTGATTTTGGGCAACCATAGCTTTCAAACCAGTGTTTTATTAAGGATGACAGGCCTTCTAGTCTTTTTCTGCTTGAGTGGATTATTTTAGATTTACATCTGTTCTATGTTTTTATAGAAAAGAAATCCTTCACAATGGTGGCGGTGATTTTTTTAAGAAAATGAAAGGATATGGTTAATATTAATGGTAAGTGTTAATAAATTCAGTCAACTCCTGTGCAATGGACGTAATACTCTTGGCATCCCTGCAGGAAACAAAGCAGAACAATTATGAGTCATCAAATGTATTTGTCAGAGGATTTTGTGTGGTAAAAAAAGCCTGTTCATGTTAGCATAGTGCTGAAAGACAAGGAGTGAATTATAGCTTGGAAAGTGATGGGATAGATATAAAATCCAAGGGTCCAGAGGCCAACTGACTATATAGACTCAGCTGGAGACAGAAAATACATGTTATGTACTTTTTCAATGGATTCTTCCATTTATCCTGTTAAGAAGTAGTGACTCCCCAAATCAAATGTGAGTTAGGCTAGAATTTTAATCGTACTAGAAACGTTGCCACTGCAATTGGTGTTTGAAGCTCTCCTAACTGATAGTTATGCTATTTGTTCTACTGTGAATGCAAAGAACCAGCAACACAGAAACAGGAGCTGCGGATAGCAGGACAGGCACAGCAACACACAGGCAAATCTGTGAGGAGTGTATCGTTCCTGATGATGTGGTACATATGAGCCCTCTTTTCATGGATGCTGGTGTCAAGGGGATGCCTGGACCTCTTCGGATAACCTAAAGTTTTAAAGCAGCACTCTCATAAACCTTAAATTTCCTAATTTCATTTGTGCTTTTGTCATTGCCCTGAGAGGTGTTTCCGGGGGCACAGGCAGGTAAGAATTTGTTTGTTGGCATTCTAATATTAGTGACTAGGACTTATTTAGAAAAATTACGTAATTCTTTATAGTACAGCAGAAAAAGTTTATTACTCTCTTTCATATTTTTCTAGGAAAAGAAATGTGGCCGCAGTTGGAGATTTTTTTTTTTTACAATGAAGGCATGAAATAAGCAAAAAGCAATTTTATATGTATTTGAATTTAAGATAACTAATGAAGAATTTGAAAACTCCTGGACTGAGTTCCTTCAGACGTGGAAATGTACAATGAATTGAACATGCTGCTGTGAGATAAATGGGATAATATTAGCAGTTTGTTAAAATGTACGGTTGTTACAATTTTTTCCAATCCAGTGAATCTGATTTGCCATTCCCAAGCATTTTATAGTACGCCCCAATTGTGCAAGAACCCAAGCGCTCGATGTAAGAACGTCACCAAACTTGAATTCTCCCACTGTGATGGAGGTTGGATACAACTGGACACTGCCAGTGAATGGCTGAAGTGACAATAAACTGGGAACTGCCACATCTCACTGAGGGAACCTGAAGCCCTTTTGAAAGAGGGCTGGATGAAAACTCATGAAACGGGTCCTAAATCATTTCTCTTCAGCTCTATGTATAATAAACTCATATGAATTCCACCTTCTCCTTTGTAAACCTGCGTGGAGTCTGGAGCTCTTTCATGGCCTTTCACTTGAGTGTTTGGATGGATGAGTAGTGTGGTGGTCACATCAGCCAACATTCACAAGTGTTGGGTTAACACTGTGCTTTCATATGCAGATTTAACTTCCTCCGATGGAAACACATGCCATGTAGTCAGATTCTGGTTTTGCTTCTGACAGCGTAAATTCACAGACCTAAACGTACTCCTTGTTTAAAATGGTGTCTGGCAAAAATATGATTCTGCTTGCATAAAGCAGAATTTGAATAAAGACCAAAGCATTTTTTTTATAATATTCTCAAAGGTAAAGAAAACTCCAGCATGTCGAAATATATGCAGAACAGCAATTGAATACATATACCTATAAGCATAAGGTGTTTCAATAGCAGTTTTAACACTAAAAATGTAAAGGTTTATTAGACTAATTCAGGTACTTTTCAGTACTTAAAATTACAGAATTTTTGGTTCAAATGAGCAAACATGCACTAATAAGATACTTAAAAATTTACAACAGTTGGAAGAATACTAAACTTTCCGGTGCAAACAATTTACCTCAGTGCAATACACAGGGAAGAAAGGTCAGAAACACCAAACTGTTTTTTCAAAGAAATAATAAATACAAACATTCTGCACAATACTAAAGTAGTAGCAGATGTGATGTTATCAGGGTTTGACAGCATTTTCACATAAATTATTGTGTAAGCACAGTTAATCATTATGTACAGGTGGTCAGCCACCTGTTTAATTCAGTTTCAAGCTGATTTACACAGCTTTTAAGGTAAACAATTCCCCCCTCCAAAATTACAGTTTTGCTTGTGTATCAACTAATGTGGACAATTTTATTTCCCTTCACTTCCCACCACCCTGCAAAGACATGGAGAGAAAGTTGCAGCTTCTACTCCCCCTTTACAGTCTGGTTTTGCTGCCAAGTTGTAAGAAGTGCCATTGTACAGGTAGTAACAGATGGTTCCAGCCCCTCCAAAATGAATTTTTACCTGCTATACGAACAGTGGTGATTTCATCACTTGTGTTTCACCATTGTGCCTCTAGCTCTGTGTTTCTGGTAGTACGCTGCAGCCTGTGAGAAAGACTAGCCCTACTTTACAAGCGAAAACTCCTCTTCTGCAGGCTTATATAACCCAAATAGTTATGACATACAAATCCTGGTTATTGCTTGGGTAGCCCTGATAATTAGCATGTGTAAGTTGTGTAAGAAATGCTGACAGCTTTGTAGCAAAGTAAAAATGAAGAAGCAATCTCAGCGTGCCTGCAGGTGGGAATCCCAGCATCAACATGAGTTCAGTGTACAGTTATGCTTGTGCTAATACGTGAAGGGAAATTAATTTTCACTCTACTTTTGGACAGATTAGATCTGCATTTCAGTTTGTATTTTTAATTCTGTGGTTATCTGAGTAAACCTGTATTGTACCCTGGGATTGTTTAGAGCTGTCACTGACCATCTTTGTTTTGTTGTG
>VZTG01000478.1:254304-314959 GCA_013397845.1 Melanocharis versteri
TTTTTTTTTGGCTTGGGTGGTTTTGTTTGTTTGTTTGTTTGTTTTTAAATATTATTTTTCTCTTAACTTCAGGTAAAGATCTAAAATAGATAAACAGACCCTGCTCCGATCAAGTATTCTAAAATCTATCAAAATATCCAGATAACTGTTAATATTATTAAGCCTCTTCTGAATTCATTACTACACATCCTCTACTTGTTTTAGGGATATCAGCAGTCTTTTTAACTTGTGCCTTGAGCACAGGGGGCAGCTGGGCAGGACATTTCAGGGCTGTGGGAGAGATACACAGTATTCCCCAACTTCTATGTTATCTCAGCAGTACTTTTTAAATTTATTGTCATCGTGTGTTACCATTACCTAAACTCACTTCTCTCCAAATATGTCCAAGATAATAAAAAGCTATCAAATTCTGTTCTGTCCTGATTCCATTCTGTGCTCTGTGCCTGTTCACAAGCTGAAGAGGAGACAGCTTTACCTTCATTTACCCAGGAATTGTGATTTTGTAGGAGTTAAAGTAACCCTTTTGTGCAGACATACACCTTTGCACACATCCCTGCTGACTGTGTTACAGCATTGTGTGGGCTGCTGACATCAAACCTTCTCGAGCTGAAATGCCAAGATTTTACAAAATGTCCTAATCCTTCTCCCTTCTCTGTCCCTCCTGTGAAAATCGTAACCCCCAAATTGAATTCCTTTACCAGCCATTTGTTTATTGAGGGTGTCAGTTTACAGACAGAAGATCACATTCACATGAATTTGATGTTTCAAGAGTAGCTTTTTAAATTTATATGCATGCATATGTATGTGCAGAATACACAAGTAATATGTGCATATTCTGCAATAAGAGCCAACAGGACAAAAACTTCGCAGCACTGCAGGAGGCTGCTGCCAGCACAGTTGAGAAGGCAACTATATAAACAGAAGATAATAGGAAGCGATAAATGACTGTACATGCTAAGGAAAGGCTCAGCTGTGTGCCTCTGAGACCAGGCAAAATGTAATATTTGCTAGTGCCACGTCCCAAGATGACATGCTTGACACTGCTTACTTTTAGAGTTCTCAGGTCCTCATGTGCTCCCACCCAAAAGGCAGCTAGCAGTAATGATTTTGTAGCAAAAGAGATTCAGTCTTTAAAAGTTTGTGATCAGGGTTGTTTTGGGGTGGTTTTATATATATATGTATATATATATATGTATGTATGTATATATGTATATATATGCATAAATATGCTGCTGTAAGTTTTCTGAGAAATGCACATGCCGGGAGGGAAGGAGTGATTTTCAGCACTTTGTCTTAGCAAATGCTTAGTTAAATTTCCTGAAAAGAAAAACATAAAACTGACAAAAAGAGACAAATGTCAAGGCACATTTTCCCTGGTCCCTTATCCAATTTCAAAAGCCTGCTGAGGTAGGCAAGGTAAAAGTGCGACCTCTTAAAGGTTGAAAAAGCTATTTTTTTCTGCTGCTGGTCTCTATCAACATATAACACAAGCTGAGTCCTTTCTTTAGAGTTGGATGTTGCACTGCTGACATAGACTAAGAGAGAGAAAAAGGCATCCATCTGTTGATGTAATGCACCCATGGAAAGAAAAAACCCACATTTGCTATTCAGTTTTATAACACTGACCCACACATGGAAGATGATGTTGTGAGGTCTTTGGGGAAGAGGGTAAAGATGTGACCATTTGCAATATGATGCTATTTGGACATGAGCTTTACCTCTCTGCCCGTCATCCTAACTACCTGTGTGGCTGGGAGCTGGCAGGGAAAGCACACGTCTTTCAGAATAGGGCAAGAATTTGGCAGAGATGTATAATGAAGTGCCGCACAGAATTACAGGAATTACAGGATTACAGAAGTTTTAGTATTCCTCATCTAGGTTATGGGGTAGGAATAGGGACAACATGTGATTAGGGAAATACATCCAATGTCTGGAAAGCAGATGGGCTGATCTGAAAGGCTTTAGCTGCTGTGAAGCGGTGAATGAATGGTGGTGACAAGTACATTTGTCTTCTGTTTGCTTGTCTAGTATACTGGAGGGTCCCTAAGGGTTAAGTCTGCCTGATACTTTAAGAGTTCATGCAGAATTTTTCATCTCCATGCACCCAAGAGCAGCTATTGGGTGCCACCTGGAGTTTTGGGCTTATTCCCCAGGAATAAGCATCAATTCATTTGCATGGCATTGAACAGAGGTGGAATATTACTTGTGTGTTTTGTTGTTTTGCAAACAATCTGAAACGAATTTTCCTAGTTAGAACTGGATGTAAGCACCTTAGGTTAGTGTATAGGTAACAGAGGTTGCCTATTTTATTGCAAGCTGTTAGCCCTGTTGAGAGGGTGCAGGATTTGTTTGATTGTACCTGACTGTCATCTTAATGTGTCGTTTACCTTACTTCGTCTCCATCACTGCTCCCTGTCCAAATATTAGCAGGTGTGTTTACGCAATTATAAATACAGGACCAGAGAAAACATTCATGGCAGCGGTCACTTAATGAGGGAACTTACTTAATTGAAATCATGAATCTGAGTAAGTTCCTACTCTGATGTGGTCTGACAAAAATGATCATAGGATAAAATTGCTGCTTGCTGATCCCCACCTATCTTACATCTCAACTCGCTGCAAGATTGAGGCAAACTGCACCAATTTACTGCTCCCAACTGCCTGATAATGGACACTTTGCTGTGCACTCTCCCTTCATTACAGCACAGGTCATGGCTGTTAACAGGGCTCTTGCCACTTTTGACAGATAGTCACTACCAAGATGAATGGCACTAGCCACATGACCACTTAGTACTATGCTTTTCCTCTCTAGCACCTTTAAAGCACTTATATATTTTTTAAAAACTCACTTCATCCTTTAACTGTTTATTAACTAGGAGAATCAATAGGAATCTGCTGAAACTGAACTCATGCAATTCTTCTAAACTTAATTGGGCGCATCACTATGAATACATCTGGGCATTTGTTGTGTGCCAGTAGCGAGAGATTCATTTAAGCATTTATTTTAAATTCCTTAAGGACTTTCAGACAATTTGCTCAGATTTTCTCTATGTACTCTAGTGCCAGCTTTTAGAATGATTAAAGGTGCAAGAGCTGCGAGGACTGAATCAAAACACTAATTACCGAATTTTTTTGCCTTTTTAACGAAAATATTTGTGCTTGAATGTATGGCTTCTTGAAATGTAAAGTATTTCTACTTTCCATATTTGCTATGTCTGCTTTTAACACTGTCAGCCTAAATATTAACAATTTTCTTTTTAGTGAATTCGTGTTTTACTAACAGACTTGGGAAAGCATACTGTAAGCATGCAATTGCCAAGCACTTAACAATTAAGTTGCTTAAGTGCATTCAGTTAGCAAAGACAAATTGTTTCTGAGACAGTGCCAGGCATAGTCTGTATTTTTGGTTAGCTCACTGCATTACACGACAGATCAGTAAACAGCATTTATTTTCAAAAACAGTGGGAGTGATTAGATAGAGAAGCTTTTTCAATAGCAGGTATTCTTGTGGGTTTTTTGCCAATGCTATTTTTTATTGAAATCTCCCAGAATTCCTACTTATAGAAATAGAAAATTTGTTCTTTGTATCAACCAGGATGCTTTACTCCTGGCATGGAGTGGATCAGGGCTAGAAGCTGACAGAAGTGTGATCAGCCAAAACAGGTTCTTTATGCTGAAGGTCCTACAAAATCTGAAAGACTTAATGGTTGTGGTCATTGAGTGAAGGGACTTTCTTGAACCAGAACCATCAGTTGGTTGGTAAGCATATTAGAGGTAATGGGTGTGCCAGGAATATCAGCTACTTTTTAAGAGCCAGATATGAAAGTTTTGGTGAAACTTAGATTTCATTACTACTCTCATGGAAATTCTCTGACCAGCCTCGGGTTACTGCACCTACGTGCACTGTTTTAAGCAGTAGCACACAAGGAACTACACCGAATCTGCACACACATGTTGATGAACCTTGAATGAAGTTCAGAATCACTCAGCTCCTTTAGGCTCTTTGGCAGATGGATGGAAAACAGGCAGGTACGATAGAGAAGACCAGCGTATTATTCAGTTTGATGACGATCTGTTTTCTTTTTGTGATATCTGTTTTTCTCTTCTTTGTTCAGCCTAGGTATGTGTCTCTTTCCTATTTCGACTTTTCCGTTGTGCTTCCTCCTGTACAACTGATAGAGTTGAGACCCCAAAAAGAGCGTGCTGTGGGGCATGTGCAGCCAGGGAGGCTCCTCCTCTTTCTTCTCCTCTCCTTTCTTCAAATCTGAAGGAACCAGCAGAAGGCTGGGAACTTAAGGTTTTATTTCTTCAACTTAATTCAAGGTATAAAAGTAAGGTTTTGTGACAGTGCATGTCTCCAAGAGCCAACTGCAGTGTAAATGACTCTCTTTCCTACACATGCAGTAGTCAGTGCTGCTTGGATGACAAAAGTGGGTATAGAAGAGAGGACTCACAAGAGATGGTATCTTGCCTTGCTAGGGAACTGCTAGGAAGTCCTTTCGGCCCAGAATGTGACTATTGTTCTCTCCTGTCCAGATCTGCAACTCCAGGATGGTGCCCAGAACCTGCTTCTCCCATCTTTCTGTTCAGTGTGCCAAAACTGCTGCTTGCTCTTCAAAGGTAAGATGAGGTTTTCTGCTGCTTTTGGTAGAATGTGTGGAGAATCAGAACTTCCATCCCTTTGGCATAGATGGCTGGTGGATTTTCACACCCTGCCCTGTCAGCTTCTTCATCTCCCATGCTGGCCTGTGTGCCTCAAATCCTAACTCTTGGTAAAGGAGAGAGCATATGTGCCATAGGCCAGACCACATTTTCTGGCTTAAATTACACTGACAAGACTTTTTCTTCAGACTATAAACAAGAAAAATCACCCACAAAGTTGTGATTCATAGAATCATAGGATGGTTTGGGTTGGAAGGGACCTTAAAGACCATCTAGTTCCAACCCTCCTGCCAAAGACAGGGACATCTTCCACTGACCTGTTTGCTCAAAGCCCCATTCAACCTGGTCTCGATTCCTTTGTATTTTGATGTAGAAAGAAAAGCACTTTGAGTCTTTCTGATGTGTTTTTTTTATTTTTTTCCCCATATTAACACAAGGAGGTGTGATGTTCCTTGATTCTCTAGGTTACTATAGTGTCACTACCAAGTGAAAGAGACTATTGCTCTAAAGGCAGACCTGCATCCATGGCAACGTGTATTTCAACATGTATATTTTCAAACATATGAAAGGACAGCCTCTTTATATAATATTTGTGCTTCAACACAGTCGTGTGTCCTGTGACACATCAGCTGAGACGGCCACAATGCCACTGCTGGTGCTCCGCACTCCGTCTGTTGTACACAGCCACCCGCAGCAGCCATTTTGCTTGTCAAGGCCTCACTTTTGTTCTTTCCTGTTTTGTTTTTTTTCCTTAACCTGAAATAAATACCACTCAGATGGAAAGCATGTGACTGCTCTGTGTGCATGGAAAAATAACCATAACAATTATCATGACTTCGATTAACAGCAACAGTGACCTGGGGGTCGGGCATTTCTCCAGCGCTAATGACCGCATGGGTTAAGGGCCCCCCTGCTCGACGTCGGGTCCTCAACTCTTTCAGCTGGTCATTAACAGGCAGAAATGCCAGCTCTCAGGGCCATTATTGATTAATTAATGCAGACTATAAAACAATTTTCACATAGTTTCAGTCTATAAAATCTCTGTCAATTACATAGCGTCTCTGAATTGAAAAAATTAATGGAAAAGTTATTTTGTATTATTTATTAATTTGTTTGCTTAATATGAATACATAATTAATGATACAGAACGATTTTAGGGGAAGATCTAATAGAAATAATTACACTGAACTCACAGGCTTTTAGGGTTACAAGAAACTGTCACTCAGTTTACACACAATTAGTGTTTTTCACTCTGTAATTCTTGATCATTTCGCTATGCTTTGCTCTTGACAAACAGTCAAATTATGTGGTTACAACTGCGATTAGATTTACATTGCATTGTCTAATTCACTTTGCCTCATGAAATTAGATGAATTATTAAACACATAATCTGTTATTCCCTATTAAAATTAATTGATTTTCATGTCAGTTTAAAACTAATGAATTGTCTGGGGACATTCTCATAAACCTCATCACATAGCAGAAAGATTGTTTTATTTCTCATCATTTCTGATAATGATCTTTAGAATATGATATGTCTATGCCTTCACACACGAGTAAATATATACAGGTTTTTCAGCTTTTTTTCACAGAATGTTTTCAGTTGTTCTATATCCATAAAAAAAACCAAAAACCAGAAAGCAAAACAAAAAAGTTATGGGTTATATGAAAAACAGAACAAATACCTGTAAGTAAAGTTATTTTAGCCTGACGTGAATGCAAGAAAACTTCAGGCTGGTTCAAGATTATAAATTTTCTAAAGATGCTTTGCTGACAGGAAGGAAGGAAGGAAGGAAGGAAGGAAAGAAGGAAGGAAGGAAGAAAGAAAGAAAGAAAGAAAGAAAGAAAGAAAATTAGTTTACTGGGTAAACTGCTGGTAAAATGAGGTAATTTCTCCTCAAATTAAAGTGCAGAAACTGTGCCCTCTTAAAGTGCAGAAAACTATGAGCAGTAGCTTCTGAGAGACACATTGGTGGCATCATTCCTCACAGTATTAATATTTCAGGGAGTGGTCCAGCTGTGCCTGAATTTACAGTTAATTTTATTAATTTATTCTTTTATTCAGATGTCCTACCCTTATCTCACCTCTCTCCCCAACTTCTTTTCTAGGTTGGTTACTTTAATGTTGCTGAATTCAGCTGCATGTTTGGTGTGTTTGACTTCATTATATTCTTATAGACGTGTATAAAACTCCATTCAGCTCTTTTGTCTGTAAGCAGCTCCATTGCTTCATGCAATGCAATTCACCAACTCACTTCTAATACTCCTGATTGCAGTGCTCATCTAAACTAGCGGCACTGGCATCAAACAGTGGTCTCCAGTGTGTAGCATTGACACAATAGCTTCCCAGGGTTTTGAGAAAGCTCCTAATTTCACCTTTCAGCTGAGATAAAGCACTAGCAAAGCTGAAGCAGTCCAACAGTGTTCGGCAACATTTAAGTTCCTAGGATTTCAGCTGAATAGACTTTCTCTTACTTATTTCTTTCTACAGCTCATTCCCATTTTATGCATGTGATTGCTATTTACCAGGAAACAAACATTATTTATGCTTCGCATTTTAAAAATCTTGAAAGGTTATACATTCCCTGACTTCTTTCTAACTCTGACTTCTAATGCATTTTTTGACTTTTTTTTCTTTCAAGTCTCAGAGAAATAATTTCAAACAAGCCCAATTATGCTTTCTTTTTACATGTCTCTATGTTTCACGTCAATTGAAAAAATGTAATGGCATGATGAAAATTAAAAATGTTTGAAGGAACAAAATAGTGTTTTGCAATTGTTTTCATAGACTTATCATGCATAAGCCTACAAATATGTCTAAATAATATTTATAGTATAATTTTAAGCAATTTGCAAAGCTTGTTGAATTTTACCCTGCATTAGCAGTTTGAATTTCTAGGAATTTGAATTCAAACAGGGAGGAGTTACAATCCTTTTAGAAATGTTTGGCTGAATACATAAAGCGTAGTGCAATGGCGGAATGAAAATGCCTGTAGTTAATCTGTACACTGATATCCAAACTAAGGTTTTGTTTATACACTTCTTTCAGACTGCTGAAAGATATGTTGAGTCAGGGGACGCTGATTATTCCTTCCAAAGCCAATTTGTCTGATCTGCTGTCTGGCATGGGTATCACAGCTATTCTTTACAACTATTATTATCATAGGATACAGATACTTTTTGCATAAACTGCATCATAAAATGAGTGACGCTGAGGCACTTCACAGAGTCCCTGTGAGTCCTTCACAAAGGTCATTATCTCAGGGTTCTGCTAATAGGAAAACCTCAATAAGACATTTCTTTATTTTTCATTTTGTTTTTCACTATCACTCCCCATTTCAGTTGTGGTGGTAAGTCTCCACTGTCTCATTTTCACCAAAAGTCACACTGTAACTTGCAACATTTTGTCCTGTAGTGTTGCAAAAGAGCTTCATCTGCGTGCTCTGAGCAGCGCTGTCCTGGACAAGCACGGCTGGAGGCCGACTCATTAAAGACCTTAAACAATAGGACCAAGGCATGGTATTCCATCCAGAGAAGAAACAACTTGCCATACTGTCTGTTTTCCCCAGTATCATCTTGCCGACGCCTTTGCTATTTGTTCACATGGCTGCTGACTGCTCACACACGGCGTGTCTCTTTACGAGGCTCCTGTCGTGCCGAAGTGGCAGATTGCTGTCAGTGAGGTCTGTCACCGCTCTGTACAATGGTGTGTGGTCTCCCATGTTCGCTGGAGCAGAGCAGGGACAAGGCTCATGCCTATAGAAGAGGTTCCTGTGGGGTTTTCAGGGTTTTTTTTCCACACATTGCACTTTTTCTCTCCATTTAGACTTGGTGAAACAGATGTGGGGTGTCAGGTACTCCAATGGTCTTGAAGACGGAAGCCAATAGTGGTTTGCAAGCAATACTTGAGGTGATGAGGTAAGTCACCACAGAGGAGACTTACACCACCAAAGATACTTCCACTCTACACCCTTTCTTACAGCTGAGGGGCAGCTGCTGTCTTGCAATGACCAGGTTTGGTTGAAGCCTAAGAGAGGTGTTTCAAAACAGAGACAAAAAGCTTCCCACAGGAGATGTGACCTTCTGGAAGGTGAAACAGGCTGGTGGAGATGCTTTGTCCTTGCTGACTCCGTTTTCTTTGGACTCCACCTCTTTGTAATTAGTGGGACTAGCTCAGAGGGGTCACACGAGGTCTTTCTCCAGACTCAGCCCTACGGCAGGAAGCAGCCACTGGACCTGGCCCATGAGCCTGCAGAGCCAGGGCTCTCTCTGGGCTTGCAGGAGATGGAGACTGTCTCTTAAAAGCCTGACGTCTCTTCCCAGGGAATAGGAAATGAGAGGGAGAGGAGGAGCTCAAGAAATGGCCCGAAACCTTCACCTGTAGGAAGGATGAGGACTTCCCTGAATGAGCCTGTGGGGCCTTCCCAAATCCCAATTTAGGGATAGCAGCAAAATCACTATTCCCCCACAGAAACCCCACCAGTCTCTACAGTGGAATGAGGCATTTTTATAGATCCAGAGTAGGGGGGATATACCCATCTAATAAAGGCATTCAAAGAAACTTCCCCAGGGCAACACAGTAAAATGTAGTTTATACGTTTATATGTAGGTTATATGTTATCAAGGCCCAAATACTTTGTTTTTATTAGATAACAAGATAATAATAAGAAAATTAAGATTTCACCTACCTAGTAGCATGCCAGCAGCAGCAAAGCTCCAGGGAAATAAGTGTCTGTGAAAGACGCCATGGAAAATGTGTTTATTACAACATTCTTGTATTTATTAAGAGCACTATGAAAACCTCACTTCATATCAGCAATTTGAATCTTTATTTTTCTTTAATAATGTGTAGCTTTCTAAACTTCATGATCAAAAAGAAAGCAATCCTTTCAATTATTTATCATTTATTCAATAAGTATGTGTATAGTAAATTCAAGCAAGTACTTCCTAAATGATTAATATTATTATTTATTATTTGCATTACTTTTGCTTTTAGTACAATGATTATTTTTTGAACAGGAAATGAGAAATGAGAAAATAATCCGCCTTCTAATTTCAACAGTTCCATCAGTCTGGTTAGTAGAGTTTCTTCTTTCATTATATTAGAAAATAAAGAAAAGCCATACATCTATATATCCATATATCATCTGTATATCTATATACCTATATATCTATATATCTATATATCTATATATCTATATATCTTGAACTTCTCCATCGATTCTAATGTTCAATGTGATTTTCATGAAGCTGGTGTAAACAATAAAATATTGTTGTTTGTGAAAGACAGAAAATAAAATTAAATAAAAAACTTCCTAGAGGATAGCGGTGTTCAAAGTCAGATTCTATTTGGGACCATTTTTTCTTCTATGTAAGCTGTATCAAAAGTTTTGGGGTCATCTTGAGCCCAAAATGTTATGCAGAAATACGTTATGTGGGAGTTTCAATTACTGCTGAGGTGATTCCTACAAGAACTCCAATCGATTGTTTTAATGTGAAGTTTTTCTCTAAAATTATTGAAGTAGAAATTTAATCTGTCCCTTTAGACACCAAGTAAATTTTTTGATTTGTTAGTATGGAGTCAAATTTCATAATTTCTCTGTGTGCACAGTGCAACCAGTTTATCAAGAAGAGGTAGCACGGTGGCAACTTGAAAATTCTACAGCAGTGAATGTTCAAGTGCTAAACAATGAGGAGCGGACTGAATGTTGGCTTTGATACCAATAATAATATAAAAAGGAAAACAAATATAAAACTTTAAAGCCTTACAGATGTAAAAATATATGTACTTCACTGTCAAAACCAATTGCCAAAGTAAAAAAAAAAAAAAAGAAAAATCTCCATACACACCCAAATGCATAAGCTTGCAAAGAGAACAAAGACTGCTATAAATATTCCAAGAAGCCAATAAAAAAACTAGGAGTGGTTAGTTCTCCTGTGTAATGGGCTGCCATAAAAGCTTTTATTGTTAAGGGAGTTACTTTACTAAGAGCTGTATGAAGAAAACTGAATGAATGTGAAAAATTGCATGCAATAACCTGAACTGAAAGATGATTATCAACCTCTGAGTTCAATGCTTTTGAGTGGGTGCTGCTGTTAGAAGATTGCCGTTGTGGTTAAAGAAAAGCTTGTTTTGTACTACTATCCCTCCTCCAGGTATACAGAGAGTCACTGTGTTCTTCTCCAGTGCCTTTGTCTGTCCATATTAAATGCAATTTTTTAAAATTGAAGGGCCTGATCCTGAAATTTTGCTTTCAGGAGACACTTCAGTGCACTGGAACATTTCCATTGAAATATTTTTTAGGATTTAAGGGTCTGATGGCCCAATCCTGGACAGAGAAGCAATGATTACTCACTCTGCCAGCTGTGTTGCGCTGAACTGAAGAGAGTGTTAGCCTGCAGGCCAGAGTTTGTAAGTGAAGCTTGACCTAAACCCACAGAAATTCCCTTGCATGACTCAGATGAGTGCTGAATCCACTACTCCCCAGCAATAAAAGCAGGTTTTCTTTCTGTGACTGTTGATCTATTTATTTTTTTTTTTCACTTAGCGAGGTATTTACAAGTACACCAAATGCACACGTTGGTAAAAAGCAAAACCCCTGAAAGCTGTTTCACTTACAGCTGCAAAGGAAGTAAAAGCCATAGTTATTTCTATACTTCACTATATGGGAGGTTCTGAGTGCTGTGCTAATTAGGACCTTATCAGTGGCTAAATGAATAGGCAGGTATCATGTGCATTCCATGCCACTTCAAAGGGCGCTCCAAACTCTGAACATTTACAACATCAGACTTTTAGATATTGCCACTTTACAGAATATCTTTCTGCCTTTGATTTTTCAGCCATCTTTTTTTCCCAGTGCTTGTCAAACACAACAAGGGCAGAGGATGGCTGCAAATCAAAAATCCACTAGATACATCTGCTTAGAGTTTTCATGGAAAATGCTAAGACACCATGCTTGGGGCTTCTCAATGTTTCACGTGCATTCATTCTTCTTTATCTTCCTTTCTGACTTTTGCACAGATCAGGTAAAAGAGAAGAGCACTAACATCAGCGTTACTACTTCTCTTTCTGTTTTGTTTCCAAGGAATAAGGTAGTCTGAAAGAAAAACTGAAAGGAAGATACTGTTCGTTCTTATGCAAAATCATCACGATGAGAAATTAAAAGCACAGGAGTTGAATGTATTTCCAATAAATGAAAACCAGATTGTCCTAGATTGGCTCAAATTTGCTTTCTTCTTCTACAAATCTCTAATAATAGGTATGCCATGTTAATGTAATTTTAAGTAATATTGATATTTATAAACTTAATTTATCCTAATAAAAGTACCATTCAAAATCTCTGAAGCACTAACTCATTTTCAATGTTACCAGACCACACAGAAAGTTTAGCTGATTCTCTGTACCAGACACTACTCTTTATACAAATAAGTTTTGCCCTGCACTGGCCAATAGGCTAATGCCCTCAGAGGTTAACAAAAAGATGCTGCTTCCAGCGTACCTTGAACACAGGAGAGAAAGTGCTGCGCCACTGCAGGAGCCTATTCCAGTGATGTGAGGCTCTTCTGAAGAGCATCTAGCACGAAATCATCTCTCCAAAGAAAACATCTCTTGAACTGCATAGATGCCCCTTGGGGAGAGAGAAGGCTGGTTTCAGACCACTTAATTCTCCAGATACAGTTTCTACTAAACAGCCATAAATTGTATAAACTTCAGACTCCATGAAAGAAGATATTTCCGACACAATCCACGCTTCTCTTTATGTGTAGCTGCTTTTGGAGGCGGTTCAGTGGCTCTTATCATGTACTCCAGGCTATTTTAACACCTCCAAGAAAAAACAGCCAGGTTGGCTCTTTATTATTATCAGGTCGTATATGCGATTTGTATCTAGGAGATAAAGGATACCGTCTGATCTGCCTTTTGTCTTCTCACTGGCACTCACCAGGAGAACAGGTTGCACGTCTGATTTAAATGGGCCATTTTTGCTACTTAGCATCAGGAGTTGCTCTAAGCCCACATCTCCAAGAGGGAATAATGGGTACCTAAAAGAGAATGCTTGGCAAGGTGTATTGGACCCGGCCAAATTTGCCACTTTTACCTGGTGCATCCCTGATAGAGGCCACCTTTGACAGGGAAATCAATCATGTTTTCCTCCTTTAGCTCTGGCCATGCAAGCAGTTGGTATAACATTAGTCTGGGAACAGAGCACTAGAGGGGACAAGTGTAATTGGGATATGTGTTCTCAGCAAAACTTGTGACTGGTGATGATGTGGCTGGAGACTAAAGTCACTCCTGGGCATGTGGGATGGAGAGCATGGTTTGGCATATCTCTACATCCCATCTGACCTCTGCAGATCCATCCCGAGCTGCTTTCTGTGGCTTGCGCGATATGACTGCTACAAATCCCAGTTAATAAAAACATAACTTGTTTGCAGAATTTCCAGGTGATATTAAGTTCTGTTTGTCTCACTGTCATTTGTCTGGCTGAGATAATGGGTTTCTGCAGACCAGCTGCAAAAACCTGGGTGTATTCCAGCAGGAGGAAGTCTTCTAGAACATCATATTGAGCTGGAAATAGCAGAAGGCTATTCCAGGCTTGCAGGCAGAGGAGCAGCTGTGTGGCAATGATTTCACAGCTTTCTCAGGATAAAAACTCAGCCTTTGAAATTCCCTGCAGTGTACTTAGAAACTTGTAAGGTATGTTAAACCACAAATTGGCTAAAAGTAGTTGTGCACACGGATCCACCCATAGTACTAGCAATACTATGGATGTGCTTGAGAAGTATCAGCATCTCAAGCATTGCAGAACTACGTAGTTTTGCTTCTCAAAATTGTCAGGTATCTTCTTATTCTTATCCTCCCACTCCTGAGCATTGCCTTACTGCTTTGCAGGAGCTTCTTAAGCTGCTTGTAAAGCAACAGTGTTAACTAAAGAGGTGTATCCTTGCCATTTCTCAAAAAATCTAGTGTATTCTTGAAAGCTCTCATAATAAAAAAATATACTTTCGGATTTAGAGAATTGTTGCGGCTAAACAAAAGGAAATACCTAAAAGGCCACTGATGTAACATCATTCAAGGAAACTTCCATTTCAATTAATGAAAGTTTTGTTTGAGAAATTACTTAACATTTGATCTACGAAGACATAATAAAGGAAAAAGGCATTATCATGTTGGGCTACATATGGTCACTTGTTAAGCAACAATACAATATTTTGTTCATAATGAGAGCTTGTTGAGTTTGGTTGCCTTAAGTTTTCAACTTCTACTCGTGTTCTTTAGAAGACAATGGGAATGGCTTAAAATAATAAGAATGCTGCTAAAACTGCTGTGGCTGCTGCGTTATTACAAAGACACGTTGGCTCCCTGTGTATAGTGTATAATATACATTTCACCTGTCACCAGAAACAGAGCATTTTACAGGTAAAATGCAAAGGGATGCATTTAGTAGCTATCAAATGAACATTTTTTGTTGTACTTGAAAGTAACTACTTAACTTAAAATACTAATTTATTAAATTATGAATTAATGTATGCTGCATCAAAAATGCTTGCAATTTCCTTCTGTTATTGCATGAATCATTCTAATGCAAAGTTACAGGTTTCTGGAACATAATGAAATTCAAACTTGCATTCTTAGTGCAGTTGCCATGGCCAATTCAGCTGAAAATGAGAATTATAGTGAGAGCATTTCCTGGTCTTTGACCCCTCTTATAGGGTTTTAAAAAGCAGGTTTTTTGTCAAGCATTAACCTCATTCCCAAGCAATTTATTTCTCTGAGTAATATGAGAGGTGTTAAAACACTTCAATAAAAGGAAAAGTATTTAAACATCTTTTATTCTATGTTTCAAAAGACTGGACATTTAACTTCGAGGATTTCTGGCTGTGTAATGCGAAAGACTGACAATAGAACCAACCACAATAAAATACAGTCTCTAGTATATATACATATTTATCAAGATAATGCCTCGTGACAACTAGGCAGTAAGAGACAGCCATATTTGACAAGTTATAGTTACATATACACTCTGTATTTGTTTCTATTTTACTGTTAACTGCACACAGTAAGAAAGAGGTGAAGGGGGGGAAAATAAAAAGGTGCTGACCCTGGACAATGAAAGGGAATTTCATGGGTCCTGATGGCATTCCATGAACCTAAGAAGCCATCATATGTATTCTAGAATCCTAAAGCACCAGCTGAATGGTCCTGAGCTGAACTGAAATGCTTCGAATGTGTAAAAAGTGTGTAGTTAAATTTATTTTTCTTTCGGATTCTTAGTAACTTTCACTAAATTATGCCCATGGATTCCTGTAAAAGCGAACTCTGCTGAAGTAAATGAGAGTTGTTTTATATTTATATATATGTATATATATCAGAAATCAGTTTTATCATCCATAGCACAAAGAACAAGTGCATCTCAATAACAAACCCAAAATTAAATATTAAAGATTGGATGCTAAATATGAAATATTAGATACTGCATAATGAGCCTGCTCAGTTCCAACATTTTAGCTGCTTTATGACAGAGGTAAGAATGAGTCATTGCAAATACCATGTTATTAATGAAATGGACTAAATTGCTTATTACAAAGTTAGATCCTATCCAGTTTTTGTCCCTATAAACTATATTGGCATTTTGCAGCTTTCGTTTTATTATTTTTCAGCTTTAACAAACAAGCACCAACTTATCACCCAGGTGGCTTGTCATAGCCTGTACTTTTCAGACAGTATTAGAAAACACAATGAACTTTCTACAGAAAGTACTAAAGTAATTTAAAGAAATGATCCAATATATAGAAAGAGCATTATTTCATTATCCTGGAAAAGAACTATAAAATTGTAGTGTAAAAATTTTATGCTGATAGAAGGGAAACTTAACAAGACAAATACTTATTTTCAAGTCAAACTGCAGAAACGTGAGAAGTGTCACCTAATGTATGAGCACCTTAATCTGTGGGTTTACATGCTTTTGAGGCAAAACAGTGGCAGAATGTTGTTATATTATAGGGCTTGTCCTGTCAGGTACTGTTACGTGTGCATAAAATTATGTATCTGATGGGAATTGATGGAATTTCTCAGAAGGAAACCAATTGTGTCTTGTTGCATGCTTGAGATTGGCCCAGTATTTGGGAAGTATATCTCAGCATGTTTGATGTCCCTGAAGCTCCCTTTTGGCTTACTGGTAAATATTCACAACCCATGAGTTTGAATATAACAATGCATTAATTGCAATGCAAAAGAGAAACATGCAGATCTCAACACTATGTCTGGGGCCACAGAAGGCGTCATGGAAGGGTGCCCCTCATGGAAATGGTGGAGTTGCAGCTACAGACCCAGCTGGAGATGCTTTCTTTGGAGAAAGCCAGACAAATTCATGGAAGCAGCTCCTACAAAGGCGAGTAACAGGGCACAGTGGAGCTGTGTGCGCCTCGGAAGAAGATAACCCCTGCTAAAGAGTAGGGCTTAGTCACTCAGTGAAATGGCTGTAGGATGTATCATTACAATAACAACACTTCTACATACAGAGGAGCCAATCCCAAGAGAAGGCACTCAAATGCTGCTGTTATTGAAGATCCAAAGTGTGTTAACTCCTGTAGACTGAAGAACCGAAATCTATAATCTCCACAGCTGAATCCAACCCTAACATGAACATCTGTGATTTACACAAGATGGTTCTGAACCCCTCCACTCCCTATGTTGTGCAGTGCACTAGGTCCACTCAGGTGCATCTATTATAAGCGTTGCTTCTCCTTACTGCCGGTGAAAGCAGAATCTATCCATTGAAAAAACATGTTAAGAATGGAATTGCTATGTAGATACATTATTGCTTTCCTTATGCTACTGGAGAATAAAAACCCATCAGTCGGAGAACTGGTTTACAACAGAATGACAACTACTCAATAACGTGTATTTTTTGAGACACGTATCTCTTTTGAAAAAGAAGGGAGTGTAACTTAATTGACACTTTTGCAAGCAATGGTTGCTTCCTTTTCAAGCCTTCACCTTGCTGAGGAAAAAATTGAAATGCAGCCCAAGATGTAAAATATTGATGTTGCATTATTCAAACGAGAAAGCTTTGGTATGTGTCTCTTTTGTTTAATCATGCTAAAAGCAGAAGTGCACGGGGCATAAATGACAGAACAATAGGGCTCTTATGTATTTAAATGACATCAGACTCACAATGCAGAGCAGAAAATAAAACGCCTCTAAACCTAACATTTCCTAAAAATCACAGACACATAGAGAGATTAGGGTTTATTAACATGATCCTGTTGTTGGTTTTTTTTATTAATGGCAGTATTTTTAAGAATGATGTTAGGCTTAAATGTGCTAATGTACACAGAATAAATAATTATCTGTATGTTAATACTATAAATTTAAATATTTGAATTTAGGTAGTTCCTGTGGAATCCTTATTTCGGTCATTTTAATATTTCTGCTAAAAACCCAATCATTAATTATATGATCATACACGGTATCTGCCACCAACCTTCTGCCTCTTTCAGGACACAGGATGGACAATGCTCACTTAACAAAGCACTATTCAGCATTACATTTCATCTCTATTCAGTATTACATTTCATCTGTATTCAGCATGTGGCCTTATGACATATTTATTGTATTCCTTGCTCTGAATACTAAACTCTTAATATTCCGTTGTTTTCCTCCTTTTGTTGTACTCCTCAGTGCAATATTTGACTGCGTCACAAACGACACTGAATTTATCTCAGAGCTCCTGTGAGGCAAATTAACTTTTTTCTGTGTTACAAATGTGAAATGAGGTATTTATGCAGGATAAAGGCTCTGGTATTAAGAGTCCAATCTGAGATCCCTATAGTCTGATTTTTCACCAAGTTTCTTACTTCATAATTTTGAACAAGTCTGCATTATTTAAGCGCATGTATTTCCTAACACATTAATATTTGGGAATTGCCAACACTTTCTAAAATTGATGTTAAGGTCTTATTTCCATTGTTTACAAGTAAAACAACTAATTAGTATTAGAATTAATCACAAGATAAAAAATTTTACTGCTAGTATGGATGAACACTGGAACAGATTTCCCAGAGAGGTTGCGCGTTCTTCATCCTTCAAATGTGATATTCAAAACCCAACTGGACAAGATCCTGGGTAATGTTCTTTGGCTGACCCTACTCTGGGCAGGGGATTGGACTAGACAATCTCCAGAGGTGCCTTCCACCTTCATCTACTCCCTGATTCTGGGCTTCTGTGAGATTTTAGCTAGGTCAGCTGAAAATATTTGTAAGAAATAAGGAGCTGAGAAATGCAGACCATATTTGTGCATATTTCAAATGCATTAAAATCTTACACTGGAGTTGCTTTTATTTAGTCTGATGCTTCAGTTCAATCAAGATAAAATCAGCGTAAATTTAAATTAATGAAAAGATATATAGCTGTGTTTAATAAAACTTGATGAATAGTCCATACCTATTTTTCTTAGATTTAGTATAAAGATTGTGAAATGAAGCTAAATATTTTCATATTTTAAACGGTACCTCCAATGAAGGAGAGATGACTCCTTTAAGATCATGAAATTCAGCATCTTAAAAATAAAATTATAAGCATTGAGGCTTAAATTAAAGAAAATTTATGGAAATAGTATTAATTGCTTGATTTAATCTAGGAAGCATATTATTAGAATTTGGAAAATGTACTTAACTATCTATGTTGAAATTACCTCTTTTTGTAGCATAGAAGAATGAAAAATATAAATTAGTCTTTAATACAATATATCTCACAGTAAGTATATGTTGGAGCATAATGCACAATGTTTGAAGATTCTGTAGTTCACGGCAGACATCTGTATTAACAGATATGGTTCAGAAGGACTTGCCTATCCTCTCACTGTCCAGGTGATAGGAGAGATCCAGTAGGACCCACATGGGAATTGCATCACCTCTCACTCACTGAGGGACAGGGGAGCATCTCGCAGTGCTGGATCACAGAGCAAAAAAGCACCTTCCTGCTCAGTATTACCTGGTGGGATCAGAGCTCCATGAAATGGGGTGGGGGCTCTGCTCGGTGAGACTGGAGCTCTGTGCAGTGATGCAGAGTGGACGTGATGGGATGTGGAGCTAGAGCCCAAGCTGGGTATTGCAGTTGGAAGTCAGGACTAACAGGGAACCTGAAGACCCCTCAGCAGCTTCATCTCTCTGGCTAATGCCCAGCAAAACAGCACTTACAATTCTATACATTACATATATAATATACTTACCATGCTGCCCCATAAAAGAGCTCTCTAAAAGCTTTTGGCCAGTAACCTGGTAGACCTGTAAGTCTTAGCTCTTGCACTGAGGTGCATCATGGCTCTTAAGGTCTTACATGGATTCCTTCAATGATGCTCAATGGGAGCAGTTTTAGACACCAAAATTTGAAAATGCTGTCTTAAGCCCTGAATATTGATGTGATGCTTTTATCATGAAGAGAGTCCAAATGAAACCAAGCTGGAGTCTGCACAAGACAGGGATGACTGTAAAATTCTCTTTGCCCACAAGAGGGTACATCCCGCATGGTGCCACTTCTTAGGTCAGGATAAAAATTCGGTAAAAACAGTCAATGAATGTGGTGCAAAACTGGTCACACTTTAGATGCTTTTTCTTAAACTGAACAAGATAAAAGGAAAAAAAATCATCGTGTGGACTTTCTAGAGACAAGAAAAAGGAAGATATGAGCTGAACAAAATTGTACTCATATGGACTTAAATTGAATCAAGATGAAAAGAATAAAACAGAACTCCATCATCATACTTGCTACAGGTCAGGAACCTATTATGCCTAATGGTGTCCATCCACAAACACAAATCAGTGAATATTTGCCTTATTAATCTAATCAAGCAAAGATATCTTTAGAATATATTTTTAAATATAAAAAAATAATTTTGGGAACTTAACTCCAGAAATTACCAACTACCTGGTAGACAATTGGAAAACGTAAATAAATCTGAATTTAAAACCACAGTATTTCACACTTGGTAAAATCCTTATGTTTTACTAAACCTTAGCAACAGAAAGAAGCATTTGCCTTCGATTTCTAATAAATTTTAGCTTTCTTTCATAAACTCTACAAACATTCCTTAAAGCTTGTAGACAAAGCTGTCATGCGTCTGGTGACTTTTAGGTGTGTACTTTGTGTTTGGTCAAATAACATGAAAATATGGTTCACTGATAAGGCAAAAATATATACATAAGAAAATAGAGATGAAGAGAACCCAAAGGTCAAGAAATGACATATTTGCATAACAGAGAAGGTTTATGAAGTGAGCAGTCAAATCTGTATTTCAGTTACATTCAGGAGTTTAAAAATGCACACGTAGAGTTTGCATTGCCTCGGGCAGCAGAGTGGTCTGGTGGGATGAGTTTAACCTGGGATAGGAGTTACAGAGTGGCCTGTTATGGCCAAGAATTGATGATCTGCTCCTCTTTTTTTTCATCTCCACCTTCTTTTCTTCTGTCTTTTCCTGTGGGTTGAATGCATGGATGCTGTCTGCTGTGCTGCTTGTGCCCTGAGAGTGTGCACATCGCATCCTCTCTGTATTATGGATAAGTAGCACTTGACACCTATATCCACATCCAAGTAGGAACGATTTATTTTGTCTTGAACCTAGCACTAAAGGACGAGTTCATTAAGGCTGGGTAGCATTTGTTGAGCAGAGAGAGTTCCCTAACTCCATGGTGCTTTATTCAAACCTTCAAATCCCTGGTAAGGCAAAGCAGAGACAGGGCAGAGGCTAGGCACACAATCACAGTCTGCTGTGTGTAAAGACTGGCTTATTTACAATCTTTTCTTGTTGCTACATTATACATAGCAGCTATGGATGGATAATTCCATGTATGTTATGATACTTCTTAACAGTTTGAGAAGAAGCAGCATGTTGCTCTTGCAGCTGCCATGAATTTCCAAGAGCTGTGTTACCTTTACTTAGTGCTGTCTTGCTCTGTGTTGTACTCCTGCACATCCCCATGCATGCACACCTTTGACCACACCAATGTACTTTTAAGGTGAAGAAAAAGTGTGAATAACGATGATAAATTTTTACACAACCCAAGTTTTTTTCCAGATTAGCCAAATGTTTATTTCTATACCTCTGTGTCTCTCAAGGAATTAATTTCCACAAGTTCCCACCCTTATTGCTTTAACTCTGTTGGCTACAGAAGTAACTTTGGAGATCTTTCAATCACCACTAGACTCCACGTGCAAAAAGACAACATTCCTGAGTTTTAGGCTCTTGACTACTGATGCCTTATGGCATATAGCAGTTAAAGAAAAGGATTTCCAAAAGACATAGTTGTTTTTAGGATTCTGGTTTCCCTATATTTTCTTGAACCCATCTAACAGCTATACTCCAAAATAAGTGGGCCTACAGCTCTGGAGAAACACAATCGAAAAGCAAGTGGACTTAAGCAAGTGCTCCTCAGTATCTGATAATAAACAGCTAGAAGATGTGAAGGGGAGGAGAAAAACACCATGGGCTTTCCTTTTCTCTGTGCGCATGTCTTCAGTAAATGTCGCTAGTTTTAGTGGAGTCACACTGTTATCCATATATCTCCACATCTTCAGCTTTCAAACAGTGTCTGTTGCACTGATAACATAAACCAGATATGCAGCAATGAAAGAGCATGGGTTTTGAATAAGAAAGAGCAACATCTCATTCACTTATCACATTCAATGGAAGAGGTTGTTTCTGAGGATTTGTGGCCTTCCAATACACGTGGGGAAAAAATAGAAATGACAGACTGTAATTAAAGATTGCATTAGTGCGTGTGCAAAAGCAGACAACATGAAAATTTGAGGAGTGAATTTAATTCTCCCATTCCCGACCATTAAAGTGTTTGGCTTTGTAATTTCAATATTTTAACATCATTTTTGTTATGTTGTGTATATCTGTAGGACCCCACTTTTTAGTTTACACCTCCTGAGGGACTGAATGCTTCAGAGTTAATGAACTTTCTCATCAGTTGGCCATTAGCTTGAACTGAAGCCAACTCATCAGGATGAAAAGCATCTTGCATCTAATGGATGTTTGGGGTTCTGTATAGAATGAGTTTGGCAGGTCTCTTTCTCTAGCTGCCACAACACAAACATGCCATAATGCTCTGCACTAATTGGCAGATTCAGTGAAGAGGCCAAATGTTGGCTGATCTATTGAGTCTGATCTACCCTTTCTGCCCCTGGAGGAAATCTTCCACCTCAGGTATGCTGTCATGGTTTGTCAGTGTTTGTTAAGCTTACCAGACTGCCTTTTTTCCAAATCCAGGGGATATCCATCATGAAGGATGTCTGGTGATGCCTCCCATTATTACTAAAACCATGCAACTATTTAAAGTTGCCGTGAATACATTTTTTTGCACATAGGCAAACATTTCATTAGCTCAACTGAATAAAATGTCACCCGCTGCTATGCAAAGCTTGGCAGCTACATAAGTTTGCAAAACTCCTACTTGCTTCAAAGAGAGTTTATCAGTTTATGCATGTCTGAGTTTGTGTCCCAGTCTTGTATCAACAAGTGTTTGTGTTTACCCAGAGTTCCCTTACTTTGTAATCCTTCAGCCTTTCATTTGTGCATTCCAGGATGTGTATACATATTTCATAATATCAGTATATAATATCAGTATATAATATCAGTACATTCAAATTTTCTTTTTGGAGGAAAAAACCAAAAGCCTGTCTGATTGCACGCATTAATTGAAAATTCTTGGTTTGCCAATGAATAAACAGCTAAAAAGCATATTTTTCAAAATAATCTTTTTGATTCTCATTCTTCAATTTTTTTTAACTCCATTAATGCCATAAAGTTACAGAAACAACCAGATGGAAGGGTGCCAGACTAACAAGGAAGAGAGAGTTCTAAGGTGCTCTTTAAACCATGCCTACCAGCCTTTTCTGCCTTTTCCAAGGAAGATTTAAGGAAGAGATTCACCACCAGAAATCAGTCATGTACCCAGCGAAGCACAGAGAGCTTTAGACGCACATGTTGTCTGATGTATCCTGCTTTTGGATGTCTCTCCAAGCTGGGATACTCCATGGACAATTCTGTGGTGCACTCTGCTGGACAGTATCTATTCTTCCTAAGCACCTCTTATGTTTTATTGGTCAGGCAACAAATAAAGTCTGCTTGGAGCAGATTTCTGTTTGTTCCAGCTGTTTCCAACACATAAATCTGAAGGTGAACTGTGCCAGCTTTGAGGGCTTGGTATCATATTTGCTTTGCCATGTGCACTCTTCTCCCTCTTAAAAACACAGCAGCTGGCCTCCATCCTCCTCTACTCCCTTCACTCATTCTTGCTCAGTGTTTGACTGTGCTTTGGGCATGTTACCCATTTACTCTCTCCCTTTTATTCCCTTCCTTCTTTTATTTCTGACAATGCAAGAACATATCGGGTCTTTATTCATGACTTTATGTTTATGTGTAAAGCACTAAATGGTAATATCTTTATCATTTCCATCCAATACAAATAATAACCATTCTCATGCCCTCATATGAGGCAGGAATACTGTTTCTTAAACCATTATTTTTTTTAAGTTACAGATCCTTTTTTCTCCCTCACAATTTATTTCAACTCAGGACACCTACCCATTACTGGTCAAAAAATTTCATAATTATTTAACATTTATTTAGTCCATTTGACAGGAAAAATTTGGTGGTGTACTAGGGAGAGTGGGACATAACACCATACATAATTAAAATCAGCTAGAAATGTATATAAAAAGTCTAAAAAGACATGATTGTACTTGCTAAACTCAAAATTCCAGTTTTAGAACAATTCACTAATACTAACCATTAAATATTACTTTCAAATACTTTTAAAGTCTGGCTTTATTTTTTATGGAATGATAGCATAACGAGAGTTGAAAGGGACCCACGAGGATCACCAAGTCCAGCTGCCGTCCCTGCACAGGACACCCCAAAAGTCACAGCATGTACCTGAGAGCGTTGTCCAAACACTGCCTGAGCTCTGTCAGGTTGGTGCTGTGACCATTTCCCTGGGGAGCCCGTTCCAGTGCCCAGCCACCCTCTGGGTGAAGAACCTTTTCCTGACATCCAGCCTAAAACTCCCTTGAGGTTTTGCCCCTAGGCTGGGCTGTGCCTTTTATCAAATATGTAATTAATTAAATAGGAGATGGGACTGTAAAACTGATGTGTTTATGTTGCTAACTGTGTCTACAATGAAAAAAAAAAGCAAACATAAGTACCATTTTTTTAAAAATGTTAATGGATGAAGTCAACAGTCTACACTGTATTTCCACCAATGATGTATTTCAATTTTTTTTTAAGCAATCAGGAGTACTTTTTTCTCTTACACAGCTGTGGCACCAATTCCGATGTTTCTTTCTTTTCTTCCAAACCCACCTGGAGTGTGTCAAATTTGGGGGGTGGACTATACTGATGGACCTGTTTCAGGACCTCTTCCAGCTCCTATACTTTTAATGTTGAGGTGTTCTCAACAACATCAAACTCTGTCAGGGTGTTCTTCATCCAAAATTCAGCAAAAAGTAAGGATCAACCTACAAGACAGTCAAGAAGTCCGTAAGGTCAGAGCTCTCATGTTAGAAGCAAATGGACAGGGACTTTCACAGTTGTCATTGGCATCTGACACCTTGAGGTTTTAACATTTTTTCAATAATATGTTTCCAGAGTTACTGCCACAAAGATCCCAATTTTAATCAAACACTGGTAAGAGCAGAGCCTAGATCTTCAGTGAAGGCACTTGTCAATGGACTGCATCAGGCAACAGCTTTAAACACTCCAACTCTGTCCCAACAGAACTCTTCCGTTGCAGAGCTTATTGCAAACGATGTTGTTGCTTTGAAATATTTTTGTAAAACTGCAGAGTGGTGGGTTTTTTTTTTGATTTTCAACCCTCCTCCTCACAGGTTACCTTTATTCCATGTAGTCCAGTGAAATTTACTGAGCCATAATCCTGTCTATATTGAGTGTATGGCTTGGAAGTGGAAAGAGAGGACTAAAAAAAAAAAAAGAAAGAACACTTGAAAGTGCAGGAACTTTGAAGAAATGAAGATTCAAATTTTCTCAAAGGATGTGGGACCAGCTTTAGTTGTAAAGTCACACATAAATCCAAGCCAATAAGAGACACTGTCATTTGCTTCCTGGCTCGGGGTCAGAAACTGCTCATCTTGTAAGAAGCTTTCAAAAAGATACTAATATGTACAATTCAGATAAGAATGTTGCCCTATTTATCTGCATTTGTGTAGATATTTTACCTGTATTTATACAGATATTTTAATTGCTTACTCTTGATTACCTAGAGAGGCTTAGAAATTGCGTATAATAGGGAGATTTGTCTCAAATACTTCATAAGGCTTTTTTTAGTTTCACATAAAGCTACCCATCTACAAAGGCAGATATTAAATGATTAAACAGTGATCTATATTAAAATTTCTACAATTCTTCCATAGGTCTAATTAACTTTCTTTTTGTGTAGTAGTCCATGTGTAAATTAGTGTAATACCATGAATGCAACAGTCGTTAACTGCAAGTAATTAAAGGGGTCCTTGGTGACTAGTGTTTTATTTTCAGGATACTGTAGAATATCCCAAATCCTATATCCACAAAATGGAGCATACTTTTAGTGTGTGATCACAAAGAGAGTTAATAATTCATATTTTACAATATTTACTGAATAAAAGGGGTCATGCTACACTTTTCCCATTCACAGGCTCTGGACCCAGACTTTCCAACCCTTTATTTATCAAAAATGAAATATTATGCTAACCATGACCTTTTAACAACAGTCTATTCACAATGGCCAAAGGTTTTTATTGCTGACCTATTAACCTATTATAAAACAATAATTTCCCTGTGTCGCTTTTTTTTTAAGGAGAAGCAAAACAAAACCACAAAGATTAAAAGAATAAGGATTAAAACTCCCTGAAACATTCACTAAACACAGAATTTCTTCATGTTTCCTCTGCCAGAACACATCAAGCAAATACTATAATTTATAGCTTACCCCCCTTATAAATCATGAATCCACACAGAAAAAAAAAAAAAAATCTGTTCTGTACATACCTCTCTTCTAGTAATTTTAAGTTTTCCCATGTCCATTAGGCCCTTACAACCTAATCTTGCTCTGCCAATTGCTCCCATGGTGAGATCATTAAGTAAATTATTTAAAGATCAAACAGCCTGCAGTGACAATGGAGTTCCATGTAAGGTAAATGCTTCAAAGCCCCCCTCCCCCCTTCTCAAATTATAGCTCTACAGGCTATTCATCACCTCTGGATGGGGCATGCCCCACCATTACTTGGCTTTTTGCTGCAGGCTAAGGTAGCACCACTAATTGGCCTTTGTAACAAAACTGACCTGTGGACAGGATAAAACTTGTTTGGAGCTTTAGAGACAACAATTATTCAAGGTTAAAAACACATCAATGCCAGAGCTACGTCACTATAATAAGGGTGAATGAATTTCTTCCTCTTGGGTCTTAATGTGAAAGAATGCGTTCATGTTGTGCCCATGCCAAACAAAAGCTCCTTCAGGTAGTTGAACTGGTCCACTTTTCTTTCTTTCTCCCACCCCTTCTTTTTTAGCTCAAGGACAAGTAGGTCTATCATTTTCTTTATTTCTTCAGAGCCCCTCACAGTGAGGGCCCTTTGATCTCCGAGAATAATGGTAGACGGAACAATTTAACTGCTTCATACAGGTGCAGGAGTTTATTTGACAGGTTGTGGCTTTTATTTCTAGCACATTAGCTGCATGCATACAAATGGGCTCTTGACAGACTCAAGCAGGTAGATCAGAATTTTTAAATTTTTTTTTTAAGAAGCCTCAACAAAGCCTGACCACACCTGCAACGATGGCACAATTTGAAATTCTGCATAAATTAAAGACAGGTAAGGCCAATGGCTTCCCTGCTGTGAATGAATTTTTACAACCAGTGAAAACAGCAGGTAGGAGGAAAAGCAGCACACATCAAGTAAACAACAAGGGATACTGTCACTTGTCTCTCAAATTAAAGAGCTCCTATTTGATCTGAGTTATTTTAAAATAAATAACACTACTAGACAAGATTTTATGTCGTATTGCCTATAACAGGACAGAATGCAGAACAGAAGCAAAGTGAGGGAAAACATTTTCAAATCGCATTTACTCAGACCAGCACTTTTTTCCCGAAGGAAGATTATCTGTATGAATTTTCTTGAATTTACAGTTACATATGATTAGGACTAGTAAAGTGAAAATCTGCCCTTGGAAGCTTTGTAAAATGAGGGTTTCTTCACTCTTTTTTTGGTTTTTCACTTAAAGTGTCATTGAAATGGCTTGCGTAAGGGGATGCTATTCAACAGTGTACCAGCTAATAATAAGTCTGCTAAAGATTGATTTTTCAACGTGCTACCACTTATGGAAGACATACACACATTTTTTTTTTATTTATCGCCACTCTCCTGTTTGGAGTGTGCTTTTTTTTCCCCAGTGCATTGCAGTTTTTCAAAGAGTATCCTGCCCTCAAAGTCATGAATTCAAGAAAAATAAGGTGTGGGACATTGTGCCAACATAAACAATTTGTTCGAAAGTGTTATATCCAGACTAGTAATGCAGATGCAGTTACGCCAGAGGCAAGATATTTTGTATTGGTTTAGTTTATTTGACTTGTGGGAGTATTTATTCTAGACTAACAGTCTTTATGGCAATGTAAGTGCTTTAGCTTTAGCTCTTAATATGTAGCACTATAAATGTAAGCGTGACACTGTGCTTAAAATTTGAAACCTCTAGGTTACATTGACATCACCTCTGCTGACATGGCTGTGACGGAGGTGAGAGGGGGTCAGTGCTGAGAAAAACCCAATGTAGTCCTTTCCAGTCTGAACTGGTGCATTTTTGGTGAGTGTTTTGTCACTGCACCAGGTTGGTGATGTGCTGCTTCGTAGCTGACGTGCTCCTGTAGAACGCATGGCCCTTTTATCACCTGTGTGGTAACTACAGTAGCTGTTGAACAGACCTGGTGAAAACTACACCCTGGTTCTCTGGGCAATATAACGTTCTCAGAGAGGCGACAGAAGCACAACATTGCACTGGGGAATAAATACTGGGGATAACTATTAGCCTATTAAACTGTCTCAAATTTGTGCGTAGTGAGTCATGTTCACATGTAATTAAAGCATGGGGTGTTTCTTCAGGTGAACTGGTGTTTTATTCCACATAAATGACCCCTTCCAGAAGAAAGCTTGAGCCACACTTAGGTGCTTAAGAGGAAAAATCGTAAAGTGAAGGTGAGGGTCCTAGAGTGAATTTTTCGCTCATAGAGCACAGAATACTGAAATTCTGAATTGGATGAAAATCACAATTTTCTACTGACGCAGTATAAGGCGGTGTAATTGTCCTGGGAAGATTTCTTCTATTGGCACATCCTTAGAGGATTTTTGTAATCAGCTGATGGGAGAGGTAGTTAACTACACTGTTTTGTTCATCTCTTGCACATTGCAGTTCCTGCGGGGGGCTCCACATTGCTTCAGTGCTGCAGGTCTCCTGTAGATCAGTAGCCACCTGCAGAGTTATGCCTCCTGACAGTCTTCCAAGAAGTTCTGCTGCTCCCAAGCTGGGTTGCAAATAGCTGCTGTAGAGCATGATGACACAGAGCCTGCTGGGGCCACTTCACCAGGGAAGATGCCACCCTGCAGCAGGACAGAAGGAAAGTGTCCTGCCCTGCGGAGCAGAGATCCCTGGAGACCTTGCAGCTCCCATGTCACTGCAGGAAATGCTGCCCAAAGCCTGTAACGCAAAGGCTCCCCCAGGCCAGACCACAGGCTCTGCCGAGGGTCTCACCGTGAGATCAGTATCTGCAAACAAACTCAATTCCATATTAAATTCTTTCTTCTCCACCCTGCACCAGCTGTCCTAGGATGCTGACCAACAGGCGCTCCTTGTTCTAGAACAAACAGCCTCCTTCTTTGTTTGTTTGCCCGTTAATTAAAAAGCAAATTCTCATTTGGAAAAAGCCGAACATCAGGATGTGGGAAAGACTGGCTCAGACACAGCAATGAGTCCTGTCGGCAGTCTGCTGCTCTAGCTCCCACAGCCAGAGTCCAAGAAATAAATGTGAGGTGTTCCAGCTGCCAAAACAGTTTCCGTAAAAAAAAAAAAAAAAAGAAGAAGCATTAATGATCAAATATTTCAGAATACTTAATGAGAAAAAAAATTGAAGACTTACCCTGTTCTGCCTGTTTTGCCTTTTCTATTTTAATGCTGGAAATAAAATATGCTGCAGCAGATTGTATTTCTGTTAAAGCTATAACAGGTTTATGACAGTACTAAAACAGTGCAGCAAACACAGAAATTAGTGTAAGAGTCTTCTAGCATGCTTTATTACTCTTATTTAAGAAAAAGTATAATAGTTTTGCAGCACCTAAATGTACCTACGTAGGGACCTTTTGTTCAAGAATTTGAATTTGGATCTGGTAACAGATCAATCAAACTTCATTGCCAAGGATTTTTAATATACAAATCTTAGAGGACTCCAGAGTACCTGTTACTTAATGTTCAACAGATTAGAAACAGAGCTACAAAAAGACAACTTCCAAAAGTTCACGTGTGATGATGTACCAGTCGATACACTGTATGATGCACCAGTTAAAACAGGGCTATGATAAATTCTTTCTCAATGCTTCATTTTTTTTTGAGGAAGACTGTAATATTAAATCAGTGGTGATGCAGTGGTAGTGGTCAGAGATGACATCAGAATTTTTTTTTACTTATTCTGGGTTTCTTTGCAAGGGATTTAAAAAGAAAAAATATTTCTGCTTCAATGGAGAGCATTTGCCCCTTCAGCGGATAATTAATCTACAGCATGACTTCATGTTTCTTGTCACTGGGCATCTGAAATGGCATTCTTTCTCACCATGTCATTGACCATGGAAACATCCATGTGGGCCCAATATTCAGTCCATATGCTGGCTGTGACAACTATCTGCAGTGACTCATTCTGAAATCACCCTGTCTAAGAGATTGCATCTGGACTGGTGTTTCTCTGTAGTGATGCATGTGGAGAAGCTACTGTATTTCCAGGCAGAAATGTATTAGGAAATGTGGAGAGTAAGTAACTGCACAGCCATCTCCAAATAGTTCAGCTGCACAATCGTGTTAAGGGTCATGCTACAGCTACTGTGGTTCCCAAAAATATAACAGAGCTGTTAACTGCACCACCTTTGTCTGTAATTTTGCACCTCATCCCTGTGTAGATCCCAGCTGGACAAAGAACTTTGCTGTGCTTCTGGAGAGGTCTACTTTCAGGACAAGAAATCATTGGTCAGTGAGTCTTTTTCATTCTAAATTCTCCCACCTCTGCCACTCTTCTCACTACAGAGAACTCAGAAAGTAGCTCCAATATACAATTTTTAAGTTTCACTATCAGAGATTGAAAAGTTGTCTTCCTTCTATACTTTTCTGAAATCTGGGTTTATTATCCTTTAAAACTAAATATTTAAATGAGAACTGGAATTTATACTATCTGTAGCAATTAAATTCTGTAATCTTTTACTTTCTGCAGGCAATTGAGCATGTAACCATCTTAACCCTAGTAAAAAAAGTTATATTTGAAGTCATAGAGAAAGTAACATAGAAAGCTGTTATTTCTCAAATGATCAACTGAGAATTGTCATGAGTTTGCCATCATAAGACGATGCTCCAAACTGAGATGAATTTCAGGGATGAAGGACCAAAACTGGATATGGCATGAGTGGTTCTTCTCAAGGAATTAGCTAAAACAGCAAAGACTTTGGCTTGCTGAGATCTGTACAGCCAAAGGACAAAGAATTATTAGGGTTATTATTATTTAACTTTCAGTACGTATCAACCATCAATTATATACTCCATTTAGTTACTGTATCTAAAGATGACAGGTTAGCATATCCTGTGTTTCTTTCAAGCTACTATTTTTCCATCAAAAATTCATGTAATAATTATATATTAGTCTAGATTAACTACATGTAGATTATCAAACAGCACCAAAAGAAGAGGACACTGGCTCTGCCTCGCAGGGAGGTTCCTCTGCATGGTGCTCATGTGTGTGACTTCAACCCCACTTCTACCAAGGGTGAAATCATTAGTGGTGTGTTCAAACATGTGTCACCAGATTCCCGTAGATACAAGGCAAATTTCCACCAAAGAAATCCTGCACCAGCTCACTGTATCACCGGTGTAGCTGTGCCCATTAGATCTTCCAGTAAAAAAGCTGGTGATAAATGGTAGGATTTTAAGTCCACATGAAACTTCGGCAGCATGAAGAAAATTTCTATGGGATAGGATGTCATTGTCTGTGCTGCTCAGGATTTTTCCTTCTCTAGCAGTTGTTTGCTAAGAACTGGCTGGCCACAGAGCTCTTTCTGCTCTTACTTCCAGGTGGCCACCTGCACTAAAGAGCACTACAACCCTGACATCCACCCTGAACGTAAAACTAAAACCAAAACCAAAACAAGCCAACAGAACAAATGAAGTGGACTGGTTAGCTTTGTCAAGGTAGTATCACTTTATTAGAATTTTTAAGCAAATTTTGATCCTGAGTCTTTTACTACAAATTAAGGTGAATTTAAGGTGAATATGAGCCAAAATATTTTTGGCATCTCCACAAAGAAAGCATTGTATTTTTTTTAAAACTGTTGCATTCTTATTTTGCTATTTTGTCCTAGTTTAGTTTGAGTGGCACTGATCATTTGTTGTGGTGAGCACAGTTATAGGACTAACATCTTCTGTTGCTAGCTGATCTCTTTAATAAAAACAATTCCATATTATTTATCAGTTCAATGTAAGTAGCCTATAACAATAAATAGGAGGTGCATTTGCCTGAAAATATGGATTTTTCTCTTCTTGGCCTATGAATACTATGGAGCATTATCACTTTCACCCTGTAGACTGAACCATAGCTCTGCATAATACAACTTCAGTCCATTTTGAGATGACTGCAAATTGTCGTAATTTTTTGTTAGAGTAATGATCAAATATTGATATTTCTTCAGTTCATACAAATGGATAAAACCTTTTTACATGCTACTTAGTCAATATATTCTGATGTTCACATTAGGGATTTGGAAATCAATGTAGTTTTCCTGTTATTCTTTTATGATTAAATCAATTGGGGTTATTTACTCATAGCAGAAAATATGGGTGATTGCAAACCCTACAGCTTGGTGAATTGCTTTCTCACTACTGCTGCCCTGTAATGAGAAGGTACAGGTTCTCTTTAGGGGTTGACTAAACTTGCTTATGTGTAGAAGCCATTTGAGGTGCAAAAATTGTTTATTATTAAGGGCTAGCAGTGTTTCCTGCCAAAGGGCATCTTCGTCATTTGCCACTACATTAACATTGACAAAGCATGGTAATACTAGAGCCCAGCAGTGCTGATCATGCGGAGGAAAAAAGCAGATACTTGGCAATTCAGCTTAAACCAGCACACGTTCACTCCTAGGTTAGAGACACCAGTTAAAAGAAAATGGAATAATGAAATGGATGCACAACAAGAATTTTGAAAATATTGTTCCTGAGAATCAGAGCTATAAAAAGGTAGAAGATTGTGCATCAAACAGATTTATATCCAAACTTCCCATAAAAGACGCAGTGGCATAATCTGATATTCTAGATTGGGCAAACAGATTTTGTTTATATTTCAGAGGCAAGAATAGTTATTAATCAGTGCAATAGCTTTCAGTAAAGCTCCAGTTAATGCATTGGAATAAAAAGTTTATATTCCTGGAGTCTAAGTTCCCATGTTAATTTTATTTCTGTGGGCATCATCCATACTTTTCTTTTGGAGGGGAAGTGTGTGTATGCATAGAATGTACGTAATTGGTTATTCCCTTGGTGCATTTAGAGAAAAGCACCTCCCGTTCACTAAAATTATGTGAGTTCAAGTCTATTTGATTAACCTGAAACCTGATTAATCTTGGAATCCCACTATTTTTTGTGCAGCTCACTCCAGAACCTCAAATTTGGAAGCACTATGGTATGTCTTATACCTGATGGAAAAATAGGTTTTTCACCATTTAAGGTACAGAATGTATAACCATTCATAGACAGAATCAGAATTAATTGTAATTTGCAGGCCCAAAGATCCCAAATCAGATTGTCTCCTGAAAAAAGATACTTTCCATACATGAGAAATGGAACACTAGTGGGTGGATCATACTGCCTTGATTTACTAAGCCTTTTGTAATTTTAGGCAACACAAGCCTTCTCCAGGCTTCAGGAGGTAGAAGTGGTCCCTGCCTAGCTTTGTACCACTCTGGTGGCTTACTGGATATAGAATACATCTGATAAAGCAAAATTTAGGTTTTGGCGAATGAAAGAATTTTAAAGCAATGCCCTGGAAAAATATTGTGACTGCAAAACCTTTTTAAAATTTAAAAATTATTTCTATGTCTGAGTTTTAAACTTCTAAAATCTGGGTCTGTGATGAAAGAACTTATAGGCTCTTAATTATGTCAATAAAACTGAGTGCCTATACAATAAACGTCAGGTGCCAATTCATATTACTACATCTTAACACACAAACACAAAGGTGAACTACAGCAAGCATGACAAGGCAGCAGCATATTTAGACCTCACTTAGAAATCAGTGGAGGTAATTTCTCTTTCTTGACAGCAGCAATCCTATAAATTGAGCTCATTGATTAATGTTTTAAAACATATCTTCTCTTTTTTCATCCTCTTTTGACCCAAACAGGCAAAGATCAAATCCTCCTGTGTGTAGAGGTGCTGAAGCCCATCCTTTCCAAAGCATCACTAGAATGCTGTTGAGTCCTGTGGAAACTGGCCATCCAAAGTAGTTTTGAGAAACTCCGTGGGGTGTGGAAACAAAGTGGGAACAAGAGGGACAAAGAAAGCATGTGGATTTTTATGCAGTTTCTCTCTCTAGATTCAGTAGTGTTTTAAAGTAAAGAGCTAGATCTCAAAATCAACACCAGTATGAACTTAGACATTGAAGGAGTGACTTAAAATATGGCTAAAATATTTGAAATGGACAAAAATAAGTGACTGGCAGGATGAAGTGAAGTCTGCTCCCAGAGGCTGCCAGGACCCCTGCCAGCAGGCACGGCCATAATTCAGTTTGGAAGTAGTGAAGGAATACACAGGTGTCAAAATATGTGAATGCTTAAGGAGCGCTGCAAATATTTTTTTAGCAATAAGTGACATATTATATATGAGCTGTATATATATACAGCTACACCGAGCTGATTCCTGCCCTGACTTATACAGCTGCAAATCTAGTGTAATCCTCTTGATTTCACCATTGTACCAGAAAAGCAGAATGTGTCTCTGGAACCTTTAAAAAATGATGTCAAAATTGACCACATTTCTGAAACAGCGCTGCAAAATTCACACCTTCAATAAAGAAACTTTTCACTACTGCAGGTGATTTCTTAATTTCCTGCTCTCTCCCACCTCTGTGAAATGACTCTGCCTACCCTTACATCTTGCCATCTAAAGGAGATTTCCCTCACTGCTTGTGGCAGGGCATGTTCAGAGTCTGTGTTAGTGGCGAGCCGGAAAAGGGCTGCTTCCCTCCATCCCCAATACTGTCAGCATCCTCCTTCCTCACCAGCCTGAATCTGGCCAAGCATTTCAAGATAATTTCCAAACCTGGCTGTCCTTCAAGCCATTGTCTCGGTACAGGTTGCCAGTAAAATGCCGATGGCCAGCTCCTTCTGGGTAAGCAATCTTCCTAATGAAAATAGGTCTGAAGTAATTATCAAAAATAGTGTTTTGCATATAAGCAACACATTTAAATACCTTGATGGAATCTAGTAAATTTTAAGTACAATTTTTTAAGATGTGACAGGGTCTTTGAAAAGAGTTAGGAAATATTAGTGTTTTGTGACTGCAAGCTTTATTTGCTAATAAAGACAATACCTTACCCCAAAGGTTTTTTCCAGCTGCAGCCCCTGAAGCACAAACGTTGAGCATGTATCACACAGAACTGTCAGTTACTACTGGAGCCAGAAAATTGTTGTTTCAAATGTTACAGTACAGGAAAATCACCTCTCTGCACTTGCTGCCAAAAAAATGACAGCTTAATTTATGCCATGCTGAAGCTACATTACAGAGCCATTCAGCCTGGCAGTTAAGTACACTCCACGCTCACATCTTTCCCCTGTGCAAGTGCACCGGGGAGAAATACATGGGGACTGTAATAAGGACAATTGGCTGCAGTGTTTTCCATGTCACTGGAACTAAATACAGGTGAAACAGTATCAGCAATAAAATACATCACCTGAACCTCATATGCAAAACACCACTCGGTGTGTGGATTCACAAATAATCAGGAAGGATGGGGGAGATAAATGTTCTGCATGAAGTGGATTATAGAGAGGTTTGCTTGTGTCAGACCTCTGGGTTTTATGTTGAAGGGAGGTGCTGAGGTATTACCCATGCCTTTGAAAATTATGTCAGTATCCTTGGTTCAGACCTTCAAAACTTGGCAATGTTTACACTTTCTGAAATTAAAAATCTGACAGTATTAAAGCACAGCCTAGTGTCGATATTTGTCATCAAGGTTTTCAGAAGATATTAAAGATGCACATGACATTATTTAAAATGAACCATCAGCCAAACAAATCCCATAAAATTATCATCCTAAATGAATCCCAAGATTGCTATGTAGTTTTTTAAGGCCAAAGCTTAATTTTGTTTGACATTGAAACAATGATCATCCATGTAATAGAATGAAAGGAAATTATCATGTCTGTTTTTCTAGTTAGTTTATTCATATTAATCACATGGTAATTACGTCCAGAAAGATTGATCTTAAACAATCTTGCAAATGAAGAATTGTAATTCATTTCATAAACTCATCAAGATCAAAACCAGTTGATCTTGATGTCAGTTAATTTATTTCCCCTCTCCTTCCTTTTCTACTCAATGTTTGTACCAATATTACTATGTACAATATTAATGCTTACCTTTAGAAGACTTTTGCTAATAGCTAACCCATTCACAGCTGACTGGCTTCACAGCTGTTTTCTGAGGTGGAGGGCAGTAAAACAAAAGGCTTCATGAAATGAATCAAATGCACTGACTGAGATTTTCAAAGCATAAATGGTCTTTGAATCTATCCATTCTTGTCTGTGCTATGAAAGCTACCCACAGTGAGTAGGGCTGTGTATAAAACTACTGTGGGTGGTTTGAAGAAAATATTTCTTATTAACTTGGAAATTCTGGGTACAAATAAATAACTTCAGAATTTATCATAATGTCAGAACAATGTTGGGCTTAGAACTGTCATGGTTTCTTTGGGAGATCTTGTGTCTTGCGCGAGCGTGCGTCCACATCTATTTTAACTTGAATGAAACATTTCCCATTCCTGTTTTCACAGAGGTTACAATTTGAGTGAACCTCAAATCAGGCAAAAAAAAGAAAAAATCTCAGTTGAAATGAATGAAGTGTGTCTGTTGAACTAGAAATAATCATAAATTTTCAGAGTCTTTATGCTGAATATTAAATCTTGTTCACTCAGAATCAAATACTGTGAAGTCTTTTATCCATGTAAGAGGAAGTTTGCTATTTAGTAAGGCAAATCAAAATGAAAATAACATAATTCCATAATTTTACTTAAATTTCAACAGCAATTTAGTTCATTAATACTAAAACATGTTTTAGTCTTTTCTTGAAACCTCTCATGAATTTCTAAATGGAAACCTTTTTAAGCTTCTGTCATGTAAAATCCCATTCACTGCAAATTGGGCATGTAGCAAGGTTTTATCTTACAGCACTTGTGCTTTTTTTTTATTTTCTCTTTCTGCGTAAAGCCCTTGAATCGAGTCACTATATTATTTGTGCCTGTTCACAGATTGACACTATCAAATCCATAATCTCTTAACACATACGGGGCATTTCACGCAAGGCATTTTCTGTGTGATTAGGAATGTTGTAAATTATCCATTTTCATTTCATGAGAAATAGATTCCTGTAGTACAAAGGTCTGTGCCAATCCCATTCTTTGGAGAAAGAAACATGACATTCTGTTTCTTAGGAGCCATAACTCATTGCTAGTTCTACCACATAAACAACAGGCTCGTCTTTAGCGTGTGTATCTCTACTTATGAGGACGTATACAAATTGTCTATACTTCAGCTGTGTCAGGATTTAGAATATTATTATCACACATGAAATAGGGGAGGCAATGCACTGCTAGAAGAATGAGTTTCACGCTCATCAGTGATTAACAACCAGTTAATCAGACACTGGATATGTTTCCCTGTAAAATTAACCAACAAAGACGTAGGAAGGTGCAGAGATGTCCCAGGTTTCAACCACGTAGCCCTAGTAATTTAGTCTATTAGCAAGAAGAAAAGAGCTTTACAAATATGACAGCTATATTTTACAAATTTTCTCCCAAGGAAACAAAAGTACACTGATGATGCACCCAAAGCCAGCCCGAAACTCCTACTTTTACAGTATGAGCTAAATTTCCATGATTTAGGTGGAGAATTAGAACTCTGAGAATCCACTTAGTCCTAGGAATTCCCTGAAATCAGTAGATGCTTGGTCATCAGGAAGAGTCATTATATGAAATTTAGTATTGTAAGAGTGGTTTGGGCCTTCAAACTTCTAATTAATTAATTCTAAATGTAGTCCAACACAGTACTATTTGGAGTGAGGTTTCCTAGACTGTTCTTCTGTATGCTAAGATGCCTCAAATCGTGTTTCAGTAACAGAAACCTGAATGCATCTGAATGGCTCTCTCTTTTGTATACATTCTTATTAATATTTTGGCTGTTACTGTTTGTTCTCTTATCTCGTTGCTGTTTTCAGCAAATTATTCTTACTTCAACCTGTGATCTTTACCTTTTGTGTCTTCAATTCTCCTCCCGCTGCAGGCGGAAGGGGAGGGAAAAAAGGGGATCAAGAGGGTGGCAGTGTGGTTTGGAGAGTCTCAGAGGGAGCACGAAATTGCAGAGTACCATTCCTAAACCACAGCAACTGGGAAAGCCAGAGTTTGCTTTTTCGCCTTGGGGTAGACTAATCCTTATGCTATATGAAGTGTTAGGATTCAGTTACAAAGGAAATCAATGGCTGTACACACAACTGCACTTGTGGGTTGACAGTCTCAAGCTGACTTTTCAAATCTGGAGACATCGCCTGAATATTGCCACATTCCACAAGAAAACTTTCAATTGGAGCAGAAAATAGCATGGCATAAGAGAAATCCTGTTTTGATTTTCTCTTTTTCATTAGGAATTTCAGCCTTTCCTGTACCTTTCAAACTCAACTCATACAGTCCTGATCTCATTAAGGTATACCATTAGGAAAATAAGCTACTATTAAATGTTTCTTCTTTCAGGAATATAACCCAGAGCCAGTATCTCCAATATACAAACAAAAAAAAATTGTAAGGAAGATGGAAACTCTGGAAGGCCTTGATTTTTCATGCAAATGAGTGAATGAATGGCAAAATGGAAGGAATGCATCTCCACAAGCCCACTCTGCAAATGTGTGTTGAGAGAAATGCAGTGCGTAGCTGTCATTATGGCATCTATTGATTTCTGTAATATCACATAATTCTTCAAATACTTCAATCAATTTCAATTTTGCTTTATTCTTAGGAAAGAAGATTTTAGAAAGGGAATATGAAAATTTCAGGAGTGCTATTACAACTAAGTGTTCCTTTTCTGATCCCAAAAATTCTTAAACCACTTAAAATTGTTCATTAATGGAAAAATTATCTTGTTTTCATAACATGGTCATAATATGCTCTAATGAAAAAGAGCAAATATTGTAATAATAAAAACTATAGTAATATGTCCATATATTATTCTTATGTTTAAAATCATAGAATGTTTTGGGTTGGAAGGGACATCCAAAGATCTTCTAGTTCCAACTCCCCTACCATGGGCAAGAACATCTTGCACTTGATCGGGTTGCTCAGAGCCCCGTCCAACCTGGCCTTGAGTACTTCCAGGGACGAGGAATCCACCACCTCTCTATGCAACATTTCCAGTACTTCAACACCCTCTGAGTAAAGTATTTCTTCCTTGCAACTAATGTAAACTCTTTCAGTTTAAAGCCACTGCCTCTTGTCCTGTCACTATCTGCCCATATAAAATGTCCCTCTTCCTCCTTTTTATATAAGCCCCCTTAAGGTACTGGAAGGTGCTGTGAGGCGTCCTTGGGACCCCAGCTGCCTCAGCCTTTCCTCATAAGAAAGGTGCTCCAGCCTGCTGATCATCTTTGTGCCCTAACATTTCTGAACAGTAGCAGGTCAGTGTGAACACCAACATTAGATCCAGTTCCTAAAACTCTACCTGTGTCAATTTTTCATCTTCAAGGATACGAAATTAATGGGCCACTGGGACTAACTGTGGTCGCGTAGGTAAATGTTTACTTGGTCAGGCATGCAGACACCATAAATTTACAGATGACCAGGGACAGCTACATATCTTTTTTTTTAATCTTAAGTTTATTAAGCCTAGAATATAATGTTTTAAGTATTAAAATACAAACCCCCAAATTATATAGTATACAAGTATTTGACTTGTTTAATTCAAAAAAGGATATACAGTCAGCTGGAATTTTCTTTCCGTTTTGTCAGCTTAGGAAAAGGTAAAATATAAAATCAAGTCATGGCCCTCACCATCTCTATTTCTGGCTGAACTATCTTCCTCTTGGTTAGGCTACAGCAGGTCACTTTTCTTTGGCCCCAAGCACAAACTGGATCGATCTAACAGAGATAAGTTGTGTCGCTTAAAGGCCATGAAGCAGGCACCCAGACATCCTTCTCTGTACAAGTGACAACTGTGTTGCAGACAAGGTAATGAACACCTGCACATGACCTTCCTTTCCTCAGTTTCCCCACCATTTGAGTGTATTTGGGATTGGTTACCTCCACAGCACAGCACCTGTTCCCATCTTCAGTTCAGATCCCTCGGTCCTATCTGGATCCCCAGAAAAGCACTGATGAAGACCGTGAAATTTTGGCCTCATATTTGGTGGGTTTTTTTCACAAACTACCCTCATTCACACGAAATTATATTTTGCTTTCTCCAGCTGGAAAACCTTTCAGGTCATCTCAACTTAATGGAAGTATAAATTACATTTTGGGTTTTATTGTTCAATTGATATGTGGGGTTTTTTTCCTGCAAAATTAAATATTAGTTTTCTATCGAAACAGTATATTCAAGCACAGAGGCAATATTTACAGCATCAAGATGATACTTTAGCTCTGACACAGGATGCAATTTAGGACAAAATTCCATCAATTGTTTAAATATGCCACTACTCTGACCTGTTTGAAGGCTTAAAAAGAAAATATTTAGATTATTGTCTTAACTGCATAATTCTGTGCACTAAGATGCTCTGGTTTTGTTATTTTTATCAATCATCCTTTAAAAATAATATCTTATACTGAAACTATATCACTACAAAACGTATATTGTAAAACTTATTTAGCAACAAAAGTTATGTTTTTCGTTTGGTATTTTTTTTGAAAATGCTAGACGTTGGAGGCAGTGTTCCTTTAAACAACCCTCTCTCAATAGTAGTATTAAGATTTTCTTGTCATTCAAGAATATTGTAACTCATATATGGAAACAACTTTTTTAATTTTGTTTTAGGCTACATCAAGGCAGATGGAGAAGAAGACGAGGAAAGCAACTAAATGAGAGATGTAAATTCTTTCCTTCAAAATTGAAGTATTTTGTAATAAACAAAGAGCTAAATTTCTAGTTGCTAAGAGACCTGCATCAAAACAACTACCTTTTCCTTCTAAATAAGGACCCAGCATAGACTATGATTTAACTCTTTGTGGTCTCCAGCTCTCCATACCATAACATTGAAAATGAACAAGGGAAAAAATATATTTGTGTAACTACAACAAAGACAGTTAATAAAACATAAGGTACATAACTATTTTATTAGCTAATGGTTAGGATGCTATCAAAGCTTGCTATTTTCTTTTCCTCAGGAAAAAATTGGAACATGTCAGAGTACATAAAATTACTGTTTAATATGATGAACTGTTTTCAGAATGAGACCCTTTAAAGAAACAAAAAGGAATGTTTTGAGCAATATGTTTAAGTAGTGCCTGTGTTGTACTGACTGACTCTTACGGTGTTGGTGTCTTTGATCCACCATGTAAGAGAATGTGTGGCTGCAGGCCAGCAATAACAACCCCAGAAACCTTTAAAGAGTCAGAAGCTTTTCCCTTTTTTTTCCCTCCCCCTCTTTTTATGTCAAGGAAATCAAACACACAGCTAAAGGGCATCATAAATATATCTGATCACTGTTCAGGGGGTTTCCAAAATGAGCCACTGGAGAGACCATCTTTATTGCAAGGCCAATCCCAGTTTTAATCAAAGCAAATGTGCTTTAAAACCTAGTTGATTAAACTGGAGTAAATGTCAAAATAAAGACGGGAGAACAGTATTTACACAGAAGACATGTCCCTCTCATTTGCGCAGTGCCAAGGGCACATTTCTGCACTGTTCCAAAAGCTGTCCTATTCATCGGGAAATTTGTCCAGTGCTCTCTTCTGGACTCTGGGAAATGATGAAGAGGAGCCACTGTACTTATAGTTAGCTTTTCAGCTACTTCGGTGTCTCCACAGGTACTTTGCATGTCTGTCTCTCTCAGCATTCAGTGAGCCTCCCTCCCTTCCTTAACCACAGGACTACGAGCTATAGTTACTCATCGTTTTTTGGGGCTTTAAGCAGCTCTGCCTGCAAAGCCGAGCTTCCCCACCTAGAATCAGTGCATGTGGTGTAAGTATTCCTCCAACTGACCTTGTCTCGCTGCAGGTCTAGTGGAAGAGAAAAATGCCAACTCGCAGTTTGATTTAACTTCAGCTCTATAGACAACATGCCATCTAGACGATAATTTCTGACACTGGAAGAGGTGAAAATCGACACCTGCTTCCAGATTCTTGCTGACTGCTGAGATGTTTGAGACATTTTGCCAACAGAAAATAGAATATCAAAAGACAGGAGATCTAGATCAGCAGCCTGTAGGAAATTTGATTGTTACCTGTCTGAACCACATTAGCACGAGTGTTGAGCTTTATCGGTAATGAACAAACAGGGTATAAAAATTTTGTGCAAAGGAAACTTATCTAGTAAGAAAAGTCAAAATATCCTAAGTGACTGAGTGGTAGCTGGCAAAAAGCTGAAAAACATCAGGGGAGTCAAATATATAGCAGTCCTCCTGCCAGAAGTTGCCTCTGTTTCTTCCAGCTTCCTCATGCACCTACAACATTTTAGGAATTATGTAGTTCTCCAGCTTCTCCTCCTGAGTACTTTGATTATCACAAATCATAGAACAGTTTGGGTTGGAAGGGTCCTCCAAAGATCTTCTAATCCAATGCAATTCCTGCAATGAGCAGGAACATCTTCAACTAGATCAGGTTGCTCAGAGTCCCATCCAACCTGATGGTGAATGTTTCCAGGGATGGGGCATCCACCTCCACTCCGGTCAATCAGTTCCAGTGTTCTACCACCCTCATCATAAAAAAAAAAATCTCCTAATCTAATTTAAATTGATACTCTCTTAGTTTAAAGCCATTACTCCTTGTGTTATTGCAGCAGTGTGTGCTAAAATCTGTCCCTTGTTTACCTTGATTCACGTAGAGATAAGGTCTATCCATCACTCTGTACTGTTTGGTGAACCTTCACTGGGAAATACGTGACATTTGAGCTCCTCAGCCTTGTCTGAAGCTCCAGTCCCTTAAGAAATACGAGTGACCTCCAAATTTTGTCCAGCCTTAAGACCATTTCAGTCACAGTAATCATAACACTAATGAGTTGTAACTCAGTATGCACAAGCTTTCAGTGTAGTGGAATGGGTTCCATGAGCCCTCTGTTTTGCTCCTTTGCTTCTATTACTCATCTAAGTCCATCTTTCATTCCTGTTTTGTGATTTGTTAGGGGATTACATGCAAAAATTTTATGGACTATTTGTCATATTTTTTGATGAAGAGTTGACTGCTGTGGGGCTGAGTAGTCCTACTCTCCAAACACTGCTGCTATGCTTGTGTTCAATAATTTCAGTAATTCAAAGAACACCAAACCAGTGCAATGTAATGTAATGTTAATTCAGATATATGCTACAATAAATGACTTTTAGCTCAGTAATTTAAAAATACTTGTTAAGAGAAGGGAGAAGGTAGCAGAGAGAGCCCTGAAAGGCCAACTGCTGAGTCAGGTGTATGGCATAACTCTCAAACACCCTAAATATTTTGATAGGGAAGTTTGGCGAAGAAAGGAAGAGGGAGAAAGATTCACTTTTGGGTTTTGGCAGCCCTCTTTCAAAAGTACTGCAAGAAATATTGAGCATGACTGATTCAGCGTGGAATGAAGCATGCAAGCATGAGTTAGACATGTCAGAGACACACATGATTAATACATCTTTTTCCTCAACAGCTGGCGTGAGACAGCTTATTCTTTTGTTTTGATGTTATCACTGTAGAAACTATCTTACAGGTGCACATGGGGGTAGTCCAGTTCTTGAAATCAGCTCTCGGACAAGATGGATTCCTAAGTTAACCTGTTAATAAACTGGGGGGTATTTAGTATTAAACTTGGCCTCTGGGAGACAGCAGCACATATTTGGGAACAATGCTATCAGTATTAGCACAATGATCATCAGTCACCATTTACAGTTTTACATTAGTCTTTGTTTTCTTAAGTGGTAATTCTGTGTTCCCTGTAAAATATGCATATGTTGTTATCCTAAAAAGACCGATATAACTATTTACTTATTTAATCTTCCATTTACATGCACTCTTATGATGGTAATATCCATCTTCTACCAAAATCACAACCTCAACACCATCTAAATGAATTTTTTTTATCCAAAATTATTATGGGAATGGGATCAAAACAAGTCACCAAATCACAAACAGTGTTGTTACTGATTATGTAGGCCTGACTGTTTTGTAAGACATTTGCAGATGTTCTAAGTCAGCTTTTCTTTTTAAGCTGAATAAGAAAGCTTGTTCCCTATACTGAATGCTGTGTCAAAGCAAAATGTTTAGATGTTTTTCTTTTCCTACGGTGGCTGATGGCCACTTGTGTCTGTCACATCACCATTTTTTTGCCTGTCCATTGAATGAAGTGGCACTTCTGAGGGTCACTGTTGATATCTTCAAACCTAAAATAGCTGACCAGTGTCCACAACCTGTTAAATCAGTAGAGCCTGAGCTGCTTCAAGGAAATTGTGTCAGAAGTTTGCAACGAGATAAATAAGATCAGAACCTGATCCTCCTCATGACAGGTGACGGAAGAGCAACAGAATAGCCTTGTATCTTCAACCTCCTTTCCGTCTTCCTCAAACCAGACAGATATTTACGGAAAATATTTATTGTAAGAAAATGTCTTCTAGAAAAATAGCAGATACTTAACATTTATTATGCCTTGAGACGGGCAGGAAATTTATGCATAACTTAAAAATTTTGTCTTTTTAAACCTTTCAAGTAACCATAACCATGAATGTTAAGAGTTTCTGGCAGGGTCTGTGTCACCTCTCACGTATGTTTCCCAGAGGCAGCCAGAGAACAAGAGAAAAACTGTTAGCATGAGATAAGTGCCTTGGAAAACAATAAGCATGACAAAAGACTGAGCAAGTCATGGTTCAGAGATAGCTGTGGATATTAACTGACACGAGATTTAACGTGTCATGCCTGCCCTTGGGACTGAGAGCAGAGCTGGTCTGTCAGCTAGATGCAACCAACAATGTAAAGCAGGAAAGCAGAAGAAAAAGTGCTTATAATAGGGCTGTTTAAAATGAGAGTGGTCTCCTGGCTCTCTAGGCCAAGAGGTCTAAACTAAAGAAGGAGTGCCCTGGGCAGGAAAAAGGAACCTGAAGTTAGGGAGGTGATGAAACCATGGGGATCAAAAGGATGCAGGGATAAAAAAAGGGTGGGAAAGTCAGAGCATTTCTATAGTGGAGAGGAAATTAAACCAAATGTTTTTATGTGCAAATATTTTTTGCTACCTTTGTACTGACCTGTAAATAGCTCTTTTTGCATATGAACAGTGGGAATGTGTTTAAAATGTTGGTTTAGAATGCTTGCCTTCTTTGTTGTGAACAAACTGAAGGACTAAAGAAAAAACAATCCTAGTGAGAAGGTAGGAAACTACAGAGAAGATTAGGGAAAAGGGTTGGTGCCAACAATTGTTTGTAGAAGAAATGGGACTGGTAAACCTCTGATGCCTCCTGGGCAGGAGGGCTGAATTGGAGTGACTACTCCTGCAATGAGCCAAGAATGCATAACTGGAGTGTTGTCAGGCCCAATAAATCCAGAAGCATCAGTCCTAACATAGTTTTCTAAAACTAGGAGATGTTCTGAGGCCTACTGCAGTCCATTGAAAAAGTTGTTTTTCTTGGAAATAGAACCTCTTGCTTTCCATCCACTTTTGAGGAACTGTCAGCTGAAGCAAATTCCCTTCTGGGAATGCTGGGTTGCAATCCTGCCCAGCTATGGCTGGAGAAGAAAGGGCAAGGTGGACCTTATTTCTAAATAAGCACATTCAGGCAAACTCTATAGGAGTCTGTTCATACAGACCAAAGTCAATATTGTTTATAATTGAGCTAATGATATATTAACTTTCTTTTATTATAGTCAGAAGCCTAATTGCTTGCTATAAGATACGAGTTTCAGTACTCCATATGTCAAGTATGCCAAATATTCGGAGGAGTGGCACACAGAAAGCTTTACAAGATGAGGTTGAGTGTTTGGCTTTATTTTATTTCCAGTTTTTGTTCCGTGTTTTTTAACGCACCCTTTGACTTTTCAACAGCTCTTCAGACATATGACCCATTCAATGGTGTGGTTCAGTGTTACTCTAATCAAAACATGTTAGTCACATGAATATTTGTGGAACGCACAGATGACAGCTTCACTGTATGCATCCAGGATGAACTATCTCTTCAGATGAATGACATCAATGTAATCTCTCTGAATTCAGCAAACTATAAGTCATGTCAGCTATGTTCTACCAACTTTACAAGACTGTAGGACCCTAATCAATCTCACAGTCATGTTTTTAATCCAAAATGTTTAACCTTGCCCATTTACAATGTCATGCCTTGAAACTCGCATAGCAAACCAGACTCATTTCCTTTCTTAGAAATTGTCATTAATAATTTCTGCACTTGCTGACTCATAAACAATATGATTGTCAGGGAAGGGTACCTACTTCCTGAAAATTACTTTCTTATAAAGAATATTATTTTGGGTATTATTTTAAACAGACTGAAAGCAACATAAAATGAAACATTAAATATTAGAAAGATGCATTACTCTATAGAGGGTAAAGTATTTTTCCTATACATCCACAATTTAGGAGGACAATTTAATCTTCTAGCCACAGTGGTTAAATACCTTATAATACTTACAAGTTAAAGCTGTCTTGTGAGATGGAAACATAATCTGGTCAAAAGAATTTGCATATGGCATGTTGGTGTATTAAGTTCTCCATCATAATTAGATGATTAATTTTAAATTGTGTAATTTAAAAAGAAGATAAAATAAACAACCAATAAAATACTCAAAATTCAAAGTACCAGATTTTACAATGTGAGACATGATCAAACAGAGAATCACACAAATATATCACATCAATGAAGCTATTAAGTATATTTTTGCACTAATTTCAGGGGCTATGCTATTAAGGGATTACAGTATAGGCAATATTTTCCAAGACTAAAGAATGTTCCACTGTATGGTAGGTACTGAAGAGAGGGCTAATGAGAAAAAGAGTGATTGTGACAAGCAATTATGTCACCTATGTGAATGGCTTAATTTTCTAAATTAGCCACTTTGATAATTATGACATCTCATTTGTCTTTTAATTCCATGAGCTGTGAAGTTTACCTTTGATTTTTTTTCCAATCAGATAAGAGGCTTTGATAAGCCAAGGGTCTATTATGTGCCTGAAAAACTCACATTTCAGTCTGCTCATCTGCTCGAACTGGAGAAAATAACACTCTTCACAAGAGCTCTCCAAACACGGCTTCCACTCCTTCTATTGGCACTAGCTATTAAAAAAATATTTGCTAAGCAAATTAATAATGTAAATAAGACTGCAAGTGGGAATGTTTAGTCTGCTTAAGAGGGAAGGCAAACAAACTGTTTTCAAGCACTTTTTAAACCACTTGAACAACAGGCCATTTGCATACAAGCAATTAGCATGTTAATTACAAATGATTCTTATCCACTCATTAGAACATTTCTGAGATTCACTGACAAACATGGGCCTTTCTTTAATTATCTTGACTCATAGGGGAGTGATAAAGCTTGTATTTAATTAAATTAAAAGGAAAGAGTAGTATCTTAAAGAATTAAAAGAGAAGAGTAGTATTTAAAATAATTAAGTCTGATTTGGGATTTAACTACAGTAATTCTTCTAAATTCTGTGTTCATGTGTAAGACAAATACCCACAGTGTTGTGTATGTTTAATGAAAATTTGGAAAATAAATATTTCAGGCAATTTTTGAATATATTTGTTACTCAGCCTTCATTCTCCATCACAGAATAGGTATGTAATTTCTTCGCAGGGACCAGGCTATCAACCGTGAGACAGAGTACAATAGTTAATGACTTATGGAGGAATCTGACAAAATAAAATGCCATTTAACACGTAAACTCATTTGGTGCCATCTTCTCCTCTCTATTTGGATGTGCTGGTTGCTATTCCAGCCCAGAGGGAACAAGAGTGGACAGATTGTTCTTTTCAAAATAAAAATACGCTGCATTGTCATTATTTCTGTCATGCCTTCATACTGGCACAAAATCAGCAGGAATCAATGAAAAGTAGGCTTTGCTCTCTGATAACAGCCACAACCGGGCAGAATACAGTCCAATTACTTTGATCAAGATGTCAATATTTGTGATATCAAAACACATCAAGTCATGCAAGCTTTGTAGTGGGCAAAAGCTATGCTACTTGGTTGAAAAGCAGCAGTAGGTGTGCGTCCCCATGTAAAGTGCTTGCAGGGCCCTTTCTCAAAGAGCCTTTTCTGCTCATTTGCTATATAGCAAGGGAGGTTTTTTATTGCTTGTTTTTGCCAAAAGCATTTTCCACTTTTATTCTAAAAACTACACAGAAGGACATTACAAACTCTCTTGGCCGATGCTAAATGACATGTGTGCAGAAGTTATTGCTGTTCTAAACTGTCTTTTAAATGATATTGAATCCCTCTGCTCTTCAGTAGGTACCTAGGAGAGACACCAGTTAGCAGTGATGATAAACTAAACCACAGCTTCATGAAAGTAGCCAATCCACTTGAAATGTCATGTGTGTTTTTCCAGTGCATTCTTTTTCTGACAAGTTTGAGTGATGATGATACTTTTGGAAGTGTATTTAAAACAAAGGTCTGTTAATTTTTTTAAAGCCATATGCACTTCAGTTGGTTTACCATATCTTACCAAAAAAGTAATTAAAATCATGACTTCCTGTGTTCCTGTTAGCTCCCCCTTGAAAACTCAGATGAATGCTAAGAAGTCTCACCATCAAGAATCTCATCTGGCATGAGATACAAACTGATGTCCTCAGTGTGCCCAGATCTCTGAAGGTCTTGTGAAAGTTTGCAACAGAAATCTTACGGCAGGCTAGGAGACATCTGCCTGTAACAACAGGTCACTGGGCTCTTTTTCATCCTCCTCTTCTGCATTTCTCTTTTGCCACTTCTCATTCTCCTCCTCAGCCTAGATCTTCTGAAGTGTCTGAGCATCCCTGAGTTTGTTTTGCAATATGTGGAACTACAGCACAAAAACAGCACAGTCTTGTGTACCAGAGTTAGACTAGATGATACCATGACATCCCTTCCCAGCCCAATGATTCAGTGATTATGTGATTATTATCTGCTTATTTTAAAATCCTGAAACAGAAACATTTGTTTGAAACACCTGGAATAGAGAATTTTTAGCTATTACGCACAGTTTTAACCAACTGCAGCTCAGCTTTGTCAAAAAATGAGTATTGAATAACTATAATACAATGAATCTTTCTAAACACTAAAAAGGAAAAGAATAAAAAACTCGTGCTCATAATTTTATTTTTATTTCTACAGAACACTCTTTATCTGCTCCAGACCCAGACTTTTATAGATGGACATTAAGTAAAGCCATTATATGGAGATGATTGCATCTAAATTGTATATTAGAACAAACCTGGGATGCCAGCACATATTTTTTTTATTGAAACCATTCATAAAGCAAAGTCAACTATTAAAAAAAAAAAAGAAACAAACTAAAGTGTCTTCACTACACAGGCATTTGAAGCATCCTAAAAGTGTGAAAGAAATATTGGAGGTATTTTGCAATGTAACATAGATAGAAAAAGAAATCAATCATATTTGGACAGAAACCCCACTTCATTTCCCTATAATTCCATTTAGAAAATGCAGGAGAAATCTATTCCTTTCCTTGTCTGTTCAACTTCTCACTTCGGTCACTGACACTTTTCTCTTGTGTCTCAAGTTTACTAAATTAAGTAACTTCTTTTCTCCCTAAAATTTCACAGACCGACTTATAGGTCTGGCTTCTATTTCTGACTCTCTGCACTTGAATCCATTCTGAATGTTGGATTTGCTATTTCGACCATCAGCTTCTTCTCTCCCTAGTCCTGCCTTCCCTCTATTTTTTTTCCTCATAGGTATTGAACTGCTAATTTAATAACTGCTCCTACCTCTTGTAGTGCTTCTCCTGATGTTCCTACTACATCTCTACTTTCCTGTTTCAGTTCCTGTACAAGCTACTACTTATTTCCATTTCCAAGGGAATCTTTCCAACAATGCACAAGTATTTTGAAGGCCCTAATTCTCAGTCATGTGGGAGATTCACAAGGGCAGGGTTTTTTAGAGTTTGTCTCCAGTCAAAATGTCCAATATTAGTGTCTAATTTTAACAAGTACAAGTCACAGTAAGAGCCAAGGGGTAGAGCCCTTACATGTTGACCTATAGAAAATAAACTTATAGACCTGGGTTTTGTGGATTAATTTCCCACAAAAGTAAAAGAGACTTATGGATGCATTTATGAAACAACCCCAAATCCAGTAAAACAGAATAGTCAAATAAAATATCAATATGTAGTACAGAAAACAGGTAATTTCAGACACGCAAGTGGTCAGTCTTTAGATTTAGAGAAGCAATTGTGCGCTATTTAATACTTGGGAGTTATATGCCTGCTGACTTACTAGAGCTTTCAACAGCTGTGCTCTCTCAATTTTTGTGTTTTATTTTCTCACAACTGCTCTACCTTGACCACGAGGAGCCTTGAAGGACAGCTGGAGTGACACATTGAGTCTGATTGATGGCTGCAGGACCCAGATGGTGAACTCTCAAAAATGTTGCTGGCAGATAGTTTTACTGCTGGAACAGTTTATTTTTTTCTGCGGTTCCCTTAGCTGATGCTTTACTAAATGCTGAGCAGTCACTTCTTGGCTAAGGTCCATCCAAGCTGCATTTGGATCTTGATGGAATGGCTGCAACCTCATAAAAGTTCATTGTTTACACTCACTCTCACTCACAGAGAGTCTGCCAGCTCGTAAGCACTCGTATGCTTAGGAATTCTTCAAAATAGCTGCCATCAATGGGATGTTTTGACTTTACTTTTACTGTAGAGAAAATCCTGTCAGAAAATCTTTGTCATGCTGTTTATACATACTGTACATTTTATGTGGAGTTATTTATAGAGCTGTGAGAGTTTTGAAAGACTGGAGCTCTCTTTGTTTAACATGTCTTTCAAACCAAAAGCATATCACAGGTCAATAAAAAAGTCTCCAAGACAAACATTTTCTTTTCTAGAGTAATCTTTTCTGACTAGTCTTCTGAAACTTCCATTCATACTGTAATACACAAATTCTGGTGGTTTTCAGCCTCCTTTTTCTTATGCTAAGCCTTACATATTTTAATCTGTCGCAGAGTGATGGTTTCTATTGTGATTTTGTATAAATGTGATATCCCTCACTGGCGACTCATCAAGCCTTGTTTGTCTACTGAATCACTGCTGACAAAAAGATGCCACTGAATGGTGAAATTCTGACCCATAATAGTAAAAACACTGTGTGTGAAGGAAAATACAAAACATAAGTCTGCAACCCTGAACAACATTTGGCCATACTGAAACTGTCCCAGCAAATTTAGCGTAATTTGTGCGTGGGCATGTGCTGTGGGGTTCAGTTTGGTAATTTTTTTCTTCCTCTTCAAGTAATCTGTCTAAAAGCTACTTACAGCATCAGAAGAAATTGGTGTCTTTCAGTTCTTGTCCTAGATTTCTAGGTAGTGCTGCTGTGTTCCATTCAATATCAAACAAATGCCCCAAGTACATGACACACGTTTTGAAAAAGGCAATCAGGGATCTCTAAATCTCTAACATTACTTTATGGAAAATAATGACATAAAGAGAAAGGTTTTCAAAAGAACCACTCATTGAGCGACCATAAGGAGTGAAACATGAGAGTGCTAACAAGCAATAAAATAAAATTATGTTGAACTATTTACATCTAAGGACCTAATATAAAGCCTACTAAAGCCAATTGGTTTTTCATCTTCTTTACTGGTTCAACTGTTGGAAAACAAGTTTTAGAGACTAATCCCAGGCAAGTAGCCATTAGCCAAAAATATGTAAATTTAATAGATTTATTGTTATGGATCTTTTGAAATTAAAATCAAGACTTAAAAAAATGGTTGATTTTGTAACTTTCTTTTATAGACTAACATCTTTCAACTGTTTAGGAATAACATTTTTAAGAAATCTGTCTATTATGTTAATGCCAGTTTTTCTCATAATAACAGCTTCAATTCCCTTGCTTTTCTCATCTTTGATAGATAAGAGAAATTGGACCTTTAAATCTAAACTAATACAAAATGGGGTAATTCAAGACAGATACTTCAAAGCAGAATGCAGCAGAGGAGGAGAATTCCCCATCTCTGGAGGTGTTTGGGAAGAAAAGAAGAAAAAAAATTCTGGCAGATTTCAACAATTCTGACAGCAGCTCTGAGCTTCTCAGAGAAATCACCAACTGAAAAGGAAAAAAGAATGTAGCACAGGTAAGGCAGGCAAAGGGTGTTAACTACAATAAATACAGTTTACCATTTGGTTATAGAGATTTATTACAGGGATATCAAAATATATATTTAGTATAAATATCTATAAATGTATATCCAGAGGCATAAATATAAATCTCTCCACATAAACTCAAAGATTTCTTCACTCTCTGTTGTCACCACATTCCCTATCAAATCCACATCTAACAACAGCACTATTTCCTGTTAGACTATTCAAGATCTGCTTAGAGTGAATTTTCAGCTATTCCCTGTGATCTTTTATCTAACTCTCTTACCTGTGTTAATACATTCATCATTCTCTCTTTATGCTGTCATCTCTGTTTTATTGTCACTCTCACCAGCACATTGTTTGCATCCATCCCCTAGTGTTTTTATGCAGTGCCCTGTCATGGCAGGAAAAATATATGGTTTGTTATTCATGCTCTCCATAGCTTGTTGAGCTATTCCATATTGCCTTTTTAGGCACTCACATTTCAGTTTCCTTCTATAAATAAATCCTAACATTAGAGTCAATTCAAATAAGGAAAAAATATCCAAACCTTTTTTTATCTCTTTTTGCAAAAAACCCAGAATTTCCTGCAATAAAGCCTGAAGTCATTATCAGTATTTCAGAAGATAAAGTTTGTATTTTTTTTTTTTTTACAATTTTAGTCTTCTATTAGCAGGGATGGGAAATGAAGGTAGGCTGTTAGAAAGGAGGAGAACGAATTGAGCTCTCTGGCCAGAAAATCGTACACCGCATTGCATGTATCTCACTGCATTTCCCTCATTTACTACCTCACCAGTGATTTTTACCGAGTCGTGCTGTACTGGAGCAAGATGCATTTATGGGGAATTTATACAACTAAACATTAAGAGTCTAATTAAAAAACGTCAGACAAGGTCTTCCTGACCATCCACTATGGTCGTACATATGTCATCATGCAGATGTAGCATTTAGTGATTGGTTAATCCTCATGGGCTGGTTCCCTGAAAATGTAGTGTCTTCTGCAGAAGAGGTACATGTGATGGAATGCCACCTGTGCGAACTGTAGGAACACAAAGTGAAATTTGTTAAAAGGTAATGACTTAAGTATTTAGCAAGAAAGGAAGGAAAAAAGAAGGAAGAAATAATGAATGAATGAATGAATGAATGAATGAGTGAATAAAAAAATTAATATTACAATCTCTTCTTTAATCTGTTGATGTAACTATTTTTTAAATTCAAATTTATTTGCTTAATGAATTGCTGTATATATATTGTGTAGTGCTGGACCCATTCAAGTCAATGAAAATGTTGTGATTAAATGTAATAAAAACTAAATTCAGCTTACAGGTTGGTTTGAGCTTTTGTTGGTTTTTTTTTTTCTTCTTGCAGAGTTTGAAATATTTTGTTTTCATCAGTACATCTTGATATATTCACTTTTGCTCCTGAAACCTGGAGGCTTTTTTTCCAGGACAAAAAAACATGATAAAACCCCCAAATTACCTTCTTGTCAATATTTTTATTTTGCTGTCTTAAGAATTAGTGATCTTATTTATTTTTATCTTACTGGAACTGATTCACCCAAACAGCAAAGCTGTTTGATAAACCTTATTCCTGAAAGTTGGTAGTTACATTATCAGTACTACAAAGGATAATATCCTGATGATTGATACACTAATTTTAAAATAAGCTAGCTTGTTGGGTTTTGTAAATCATGGTCTCATAATTTTAATTTCATTTTTGAACCCAGGGAAATAAATGCTAGGGAAAAAAACCAGACTTCTGCTCTGTGATAGTCTCCTGGAAGTCTGGGGTCTGATTCGGAGGGAGATGAATAATAAACCAGGTAATGCCAATATATTAACAATGCTGAAGTGGTTGTCATGTACATTCTATAAAGCGTATGCCAAAGAAAAATGCTGGCAAGTGCTGTGTTGAAATATCAGCTTAGTTAAAGGATTCATCATGAACCATTTGTCTTTTACCCTTCCCTCACTAGTCCTGCCAGCAATTCTCCGTCTGCCAAAATGAGAAAGGGACAGATGCCAAAGGGATGGATTTCAAAGTGTGATTTTCTTTGTTTGTTTCAGTTTTGCTCTCTCTCTCATCTTTGAGATTTTTTTCCCCCTACAAAATGCAGCATGTTTGATAATAAGAGTTAATCAGGAAAGCTGTTAGCTCTGGATGCTCTGTTTAGGCTGACTTTCCCCTCAGTCTTTACACAGAAAGGGATGGAAGACCTATAGACATTTCTGACTTCCACTGAAAGAATCTCTGTATACAAAACAAATTCAAGCCAGAAAATAAGCAGTCAACAGAAAATGCCCACAAAAACTGGTGGGTCAGGAGTACTGACTTTCTGCATACTTCTGTGAAACATCTGTAAATTTGGCAAGAATAGGAGCCCACATGCAATTTATAAAGATGTTTCCCCTCAATGTGCTGTGTTGAAGGGATGAAGAAAAATTTGCTCTTCCCAGTAGCACAGGAGAAAGTTGATGGCTTGCTAGGTAATTGAACAACCTGAGGCAACAGTGACCCAAACGGAATAACAATATTAGAAGAGGACTTTTTAGGTAAGAACTCAGCTTTCCAGAGATGAATGCAGGATGAGTCTGGCATGAAGGAAACGTTCATGCATGACTGCAGCCTGCTGCTTTGTTCCAGCAGCTGCAGTGCACCTTCTCTCTCAGTTCCTTCTGCTCCCAGCATGGTTCCAGCATGCTCCCATTTGCCATGCCTGTGGCCTGTAGTCTCCCAGCTCCGTATCAGGCATTCCTTGTATGAGAAGGCAAACTAAACTCTACAACATCCTTCTATAAGGGATATTCCTCAGTGCTAATGCAAGAATTTGGAGATTGAAGAGAGCTTTTTCTGGCAAAATTTTTGTGTGGGGAAGGCTCTGAATTGCAGATGTGACAGCATGGTAAGATATTTTTCACCATTAAAATACTTTTTCAACCTCTCTCTTACTTTCATGCTCCTGGGGTCTTATATCCTCACTCTATGGGTGTTTGCACCTCTGCCCACCTAATAAAATTGTCAAGTAATAATTTTAAGTGTTCAAACTGATGAATAAACCTGTTGGAAACCAAAGAAGTGCTGGGGTGTAAGGATGCCTATGACTTGAACCAAAGTCTGTTAAAATACCTGGTTCAAAAGCCCAGCCAATGCTCTCAATGAGTGGAAGACTGTGGTGTAGACTCACTTCTTGAACTAGATATTGAGGAATCCATATGGCACAGCAGCTGTAAGACACAAATGCATAGTAAAATACTGTGTAATGAAAAGTAGTAATTGTGTTTCTCATAGAAGTACTTGTTTTCCTCCTAAGGCTGGCTGCAGAATTATACTTGCTTGTGGAATATTTAGTATAAATGGAATATTTGAGTAGGATGGACAACACTACTGATGAATCTCAAAATTGGTCCCCCTCCCACGCAAGCTGGCTTACACAAGGGTCATATAGAAATGCAAATTCCTATGGATGAATGTTGATCTCAATGATAAAGAATAAAAAAATTAATTAGTTTTTAAACTGCACTCTGGGGACAACATTTAGACTTAATCTTGCAAATAAACTTGCAATGCCTCACTGTTATTGTCGCCAAAGTTTGAGCTATGGCTCATAAAGGCATCCAGCATACCTTTACAAGGCACACAGTCCCCAGGCTGTTTGCTGCTGACACCACCAGCCTTTCATCCTTTCTGCTGTAAACAAAATGGAAGACCCGGAGTTGCCGGCTGCTCAACAGATAATGGCAGGACTGCTTTTTTAACAGTTCACCTACCATACTCGTGTGCAACCGAATGCATCTCCCATACACTGCTCTTGCCAATTCTGTCTCCAGCAATTATCCTGTCCCAGTGCTCCTTTGCAAAGTACCTGCCAATAATGAGGGATTCACAGGTGGCAGCTACAAAGTGCTGCTTCTCCCTTCTCTTTGCAGGCACCATGTGGTGGCAGCTGAAACGTGATGGCGCTGCTGTTGCTCACACAGGAGGTCATGACACAGGCCAGGGCAACCACTCTGCCTCTGTTCAACCTGATCCAGATGGCAGTTCTGCTCTCTTTTGCCCATTATCTTCAAGTGAAGATGGGTGCTCTCTTCATCGAACTAATTTCAAGCTACTTGCTGATTAAGTCAGGGTTTTTTCCTTGGTTTTTGCATTTCTCTTATTTTAAAATTCCATTTTGATGAAAGTCTTTTGTGTGCAGAAGTGTTCAGATGATGTTTTAGCCAGGAAGCGAGTATGCTGCTTTTACTGGCCACTGAAGTTACTTCAGCATCTTGTAGGTCCACTGCTGGGTAAAAATCACGTGCTCACAGAACAACTGGGATGGAAGGGATAGCAGGAGGCCTCTCATCCAACCTCCTGCTCAAAGCAGGTTAAGCTTGAATATTTGCTCTGGGGTTTATCCAGTCTGGTCTTGAAAATCTCCAAAGATGGGGACTACAAACCCCCTCTTCAACCACTGCTGAAGAGTCCTCACAGTGAAAGTGTTCTTTGTGGGAAGTCTGAATGTCTGTTTTTTCAACTCATTCGCTCTCATCCTCTCAGCACAAGCGACTGTGAGGAGCATGGCCCTCTTTTCAGCAGCCTCCCTGTAGGCACTGGCAGGTCCCCCAGAGCCATCACTTCTCTGGATGAGCAAGCCCAGCTCCCTCAGCCTCTTCTCACCGGGCAAGTGCTCCAGCTCTGCCTGTCTTGGTGGCACCCCACTGAACTTGCTGCAGGTTATTCATGTTTTAGGAGTAGTGGGGGCCCAAAACTGGATGCAGTTTTGTATATGTGGTCAAACTTAGTGCAAAGTAGAGGGGGAATATAATCTACTGGCTTTTCTTCTGTTGATAGACTCCAGCATGCTGTTGACCTTCCTTAATTAGAGAAGACACCCTGGCTCATGTTCAGCCCACAGTTTATCAACATCTCATGTGCCTTCCCAGCAGAGCTGCCTCCCCAGCCAGGCAGATCTCAGCCTGGATTAGCACAAGCAGGACTTGGCATTTGCCCTTGTTAAATTTTGTGAGGTTCCTATTCCATCTCTCACAGGCAAAGCCCTGAGCACCTGCCACAAAAGAGCAGCGACCTCAGACAAAGAGATAGCTTCTTCTGTGGCCCACAGCTACAGGACTACAGTGCTCAGAAATACAGGGACACCAGTTCATCCTTCCTGATCCCCAAACAAGCCTATTGCCCCTGGATCTAGTAGTTCTCACCACAACTGGGCAGTCTGCTTTTAAAGATAAAGGACTACATGATCAAAAGGCATCAAATATTGGATAAACTGCAAGTTAGTAGGCTTTAAAATTCACACCTTTCACCCCAGACAAGGTACTTAAGAAAATTTTTATGAGTCCATTTTCTCTCTCCTCTGAAGCCTGTATCCACAACTTGTGATGCCTATTTTTTGTGTTGTTTTGTTTGGGGGTTGTTTGCTTGTTTGCTGTTGTTTGGGATTTTTTTTCTGGTAGTAAGATACAAAAAGCCCTGTGAGACAGAAAAACTAATCAAAGAATATTTTTCCCCTGACACGTGTGAAATAGCTTGGAATCTGATGATAAGGTAAAGAATACAATAAGATATGCACTAGTGCCATATTGTTCTTGAGTAAGACAGCGAACATAAGGTCTTGCTTTAACACTTTATTCTGAATATTTGCATGATTGTCCTTATTCTTACCCATTGAATTCCATTCAGGCTGGCAAGAGCTTAAACCAGTGACAGCAGGGTACTTTATAATCAATTCCTTTGGAAAATCACATAGGTCTGTACTGTTCCATACAGAAAATAGAATTAGTATTAGCTGTAATTCAAAGAGACTAATTTTGTGAAGGAGGGGGAGGCTTCTGAACTGTGACAAGTTCTTATGTTAGTTCTCCCAGACTCACCATCTCCTGCACTTATTTAAGTAGAGTGAGTACTGTCACCACAGGGCTTTTCACGCCTGCAGAGTCTGACCCGGCAAACGCAGCAATGAAAATGGATGCTCACAGCACCATCTCAAGAAAGGTTAGAACCAAATCTCAAAGAATAAAAGTAGGCAAAGTGAAACTGCATCAGCCCAGCATTTCTGGTCCCTGCCTGTCCTAGGGATGAACGATCACTTCTCATCCATCAGGCTCTGTGGAGGTTTGTGGTTTAACTCTTTGCATATTCAACTTCACAAGGGCTGTTTGTGTCAAAGTAGCCTCTCATGAAGAGGTGTAATTCCCATCAGCTTCTTCCTCTTGTTTGGCCAGAGGCTGCTTTTGACCTTTACAGGCTTTGAAATTCGATTCATTTTGTATTACAAAATATCCATTCCTCTGAGCAGCGAATGAACGGTCTTTGAAGTCACCACCTAGGGCTCCTGAAGTGTATTATGAAGGAAGCAGAGGTGCCCGCTGACTGCCAGTTCAGCGCTTTGCCTGCTTCCCACAGAAGCACCAAGCAGCACGACCAGTGCTGCTCTGCCCTGCTTGAGTGCCTGGGGAAGAACCTGCTCCTGACCTTGTCTGCTTCTCCTCCACACATAAAGCAATGGATAGCAAGTGCTGCTCATAGCAGTGTCGTGGGAATTTGAGGAGAAAGAGGTGGCAAAGCAAAATCGAGACAGGGACAGGGCAATGACATTTTCACAGAGGGAATACCTAACAATGGTTGTCTTTACACCCTGAAATACAATATAAGTGCAATGGCTATGAAAATTGCTTATAATCACAGTATGATGAGAGCTGAGAAGCAATATCTGCAATAACTGTGTTCTCCTCCCTGGGAAAAAATGATTCATTCAACCCTTATCCTTAGAGACAACTTTCCAGAAAAATCTGTCCATATGCCAATATAAAATCTGGTTGTAAGAGTTGGGTTGTTTTAATCGTCTTTACTTGATGCATGCAACTTTGGTCCGCTGCAACTGAATGAGTCTCCACTTTTTCCTTGTTTTTGCATTCCCTGGGCAAGAAAGCACATTATGTCCAGTGTTTTTACCTCCTTCACAGCACTGGAAAATATTAGTTGGCATTGAAGGCTGACATTTGTACAGGTTCAAATCAGAGCATGTTAATGAGTGCCGAAGTCACATCCTAATGGAGGCACAAGAAGGCAACATGTTGTCCCACTGAGGCAAAACACGTGAACATCATGCACAAAGCTATGTTTTTACATCATAAGTTGAATGTGTGTTAGTTTTAAAACTTCTAGTTTTGCATTTTTAACTTTTTGTTACATAGAACACCCTATGTTTCCCAAAGCAAGCCAAAAAAGGTTGGCACTGCATGTAGCTTGGAAATTAAAAAAAATTACTATGCAGAACCCTACACTCGCTTTATTGTACTGCTGCTGAAGATGCCCAGGCAAACATAGAGTAAACTCATTTTAAAGTCTTTCTTATCAAATCCTTGTAAGAAACAGTAAAAATTCTTAGGCAGGTGTTACTGCAAAAACACTCATTCACACTGCAGAAACTAATACCGTTATTTTTTCAATGTTTTCAATGTGTTTTCATCAGCTGTATAATATCACACATTAAGGGACTCATTTTTCATTTCAGTCATATTTTTTCAGTTTAAACATCACACCAAGCATTCAAAACAAGTTGATTTCTTTGCATCCTAACAGCATTTGAAATAACTCAAGCCACCTCTAAATCTCAGCGGTAAAATGTGTTTTAAACTCACAGACTGACTGAATGGGAAGTTATGAACCATAAGTCATGGATAACAATTGAGCACATTCTCCTTTGACATGACACAAGACATTGCCTTCTGCTCATCTGCTGAAAGTATTACAACAGATTCTGGGACATGTACATGTGGCACATGGGCTGATGTGGGAGAGCTCAGTTCCATATCCACTGCTCTCCATTCCCACTCAGAAAATGTGGAAGTGGAGACAGCAGGCACAAAAAGATGGAATTCAGCCACACTCACCTGACCTTCTCAAAGGCAGGCGCCTGCGACTGAGCTAAATATGTTACATTACTGCTATAGTCATCAAAAGCAGTGCACACCTCCAAAATATGATTCATCTGGACTATTTTAGGATGTGGTGAATCACCATGTATTGATTTATAGTGCCTCTTCATAGATTCATATAAACTGAGGCCAGGGTGACTAATTTATACTAATATATCTGTCTTTTAAGTGTTTAAAATTAGGAATACAAAATGTCTTATAAAATAAGGGCTCTCTTAAGTCTGCTGATGCTGTTTTACTACTGCTGCAAGGTTTAGAACTGGAAACTAATTATCTTTTTCTCAACATTTTTTTCTGCAGGGAAATCACATTGTGATTCAAGAGAAAGGAAAAGTTAGATTTTTCCTTAGAAAGATTTTGGTAATGAAAAGAAAGTACCCTGGTTACTGTATGTATTACATGACATTTACCTTAGCATTAATTTAAAAAAATAACTAATTCAGTACTGATTCATGACATATGGAAATATGTTTTATCTTATCTCATTTAAGCTCTTTATGGTGGCCACTTGTCTCCCTTCCTCCATGTTTTTTAATTTTCTGGTGGTTTTTGTGTCTGATATTTGGAATAGTCAAAGAAATAATCATTATTATTTACATGATGCCAGTCTTTCACCCAGAATTATCTAAATAAATATTTAGGAAAAAAACAAACAAACTATCTTCTGGATCCAGAACAAAATTACAAGATCCAGTAAATCAGTATTGCCAAATTGGAAGTTCCAGATTCAGGGTAGAATTAGCTCTTTGTCTTACACTGATACTGAGAATCTAAGATAAAATGTCTGAAACATCAAAGGAAGTCAGCTGGAATCACACATGAAATTAACCTGGAAAGATGGACATTGCTGTCTGTGCAGTCTTTTCATTGAGAGCAAAGAAGAGAATGAAAAAAGGGGAAAGAATTCCAGATAGAATAGTGTATATCAGAATTAGGAAAGAAACAAGCTTTCAAAAGAAAATCCAGTGGGAAAAAAAAAAAGGTCTGTTTGGAAAAAGAATCCCGACTGCAAAAACACAGTGGTAACTGTACATTGTTTTAAATG
>VZTG01000478.1:314981-441103 GCA_013397845.1 Melanocharis versteri
AAATGGAAGTGCAAATGCATCCACGTGTGGATGGGAAGGGAAGGGAAGGGAAGGGAAGGGGGCTTTTCAGTTGCACCAGTGACGCAGTGATGCAGAGATGCCCTAGCCCTTCAATGCTGCTCCTGGAAAAGATTCAGCTCCAGTACTCGCGGAGGCTGTTGAACATGCACTAGTGTTACTCCCTGTTATAACACTGGGTGCTACAACTTCCCCTAGAAAGCCATTCTGTCCCAGCAGTGATAGTTGCACCTTTCTGGAGACTTCCTATCGTGTCCAGGGCAAACAGCCGCATTCCATGGTCGTGTAGCCACAGCAGTGCTTGCAAAGGCAGTGACAGGCATCACTGCCCATACAATTACAGTCATACTATTTCAACAGATAGTAACAAAATGTCAGAGATTACCTGGGGAGTTGTTGTTTTTTCTTTATAAACTTAGGCAAATTTTGCTTTTACCGATTTTAGTAATGTAAAGATGTTGCATTGTCTCATTTTAGATAATTTCCCTTGCCTCTCTGTAAAGGGAAGGTGTTGATATTTGGGTATGGCTTGTGTCAATCAATGCTTTGCAAGGGCAAACAGGGAATATTCATGCTGCAGGTCAGTTTGTGCACACGATTTACAGGAGATAAATGACACTGGGTGCTAGAAAGTGCTCTTCGATAGCCAAAGGTTCTTTCTTTTTTCATACATGGAAAGCATTATTAAGTATACCACTTTTATTACCATGGTGCCTAGTAGTGCTATAGGACTCAGGAAATAATCAGTCATTGGGTGTCTACTGCAAGCTACCTGTTTGAAAAGGATTTCCCCCTTTGGATATTAAAATCTTGTCCCTCTTCTGATCAGAGCAATGCAAACCCACCAGACAGGAAATATTCCATTAGTAATCAAAACATACATAACATCTTATTTTCATTTTTAAGCCGAAAGAATATGAAAAAAATTCCTTTATTCCTGCACAGTAACTCTCTGTTTTGTGTTCATCAGCATGGAGGGACTAAAAGGCAGCTACAGTCTAACAGATCTTTTCTCTAAGAAGTCCTGTATCATGTTAAAAGCTGATACAAACCACAGGCACCGAGAAGAAAGATAGAAATGTTGAGCCATGGGAGTAAAATTAAGAGTGCAAAAGATCAGATAAAGAGAATTTTAACAAGTAGACAATCTCTCCCTATATACATTTCCAAAATACAAGTCCTTTTAAAGAGATGTTAAAATTATTAACATAAAGACCTGTACTAACAGAATACAGTTTGAAAAAATGTTCTGTGGAAGAAAAGTTGAATTGTTCTTGTGTGCATCTTTTGATTTCTATCCTTCCTTATTCAAGAAAAAGAAGAAGAAATAAAAAAATTATCTCACACCAGATGTCTGCACATCTTCTGATTTCAAAATCAGTTTCACATATGTTATAGATGCAAAATTTGCAAAATACTTCTTTCTTCTTGATAAGACAAACTAGAAGTCTCAATCCATTTCCTTCTGCACTTTGAGTTGTTAAAAACTGTAGTTTAAATTTAGATTATTTTTTTCAGGCACTAAATCTCTAAATTTTTTAGTGAAATGAACAGAAAGAGCAGACCATGAGAAAAAACCTGAGGAGGAAGAATAGTGTGCATTCAGACCTTGGAAGCATCTTGATAAAATAGATATAACTAAAACACATCAAATGTTATGGTTTTTTTCCAGCTACAATTTTAGAAATTAAATATCTGTCTGACCTTAATCTCACGAGCCTCTGGATAAATTCCAAAATAGATTAAAATTTTTATCCAGATCTCCCCATTAGGTATGTGACCATATTTATCAGAATATTTACTCCTTTTTTACTAGAACTTATCCCTTGAATTTTTGAAAGCACAAAGTAGAAACAACAGGTTGCAAGTGTTCATCACCTGCAGCAGTGACAGCTAAAATGAGCACAAATTTCACAAAGGGATTCAAAGTTCATATGTTCCTGCACTGTGATCTCACACTGGGAAAAGAGAAAATGTACTCATTGTAGCTGTCACCACTTTTCAGCCTCTTCGTGTTGCCTTTTTAATTTATCATTTACAGCAGCATTGGCCTAATAATGGCACTGCTTTTCTTTTGGGCAATTTTACAATGCTTTTGCAGAATTCTTACTAGCTTCACTTCCTCTGAAAAAAGATTTTATTTATTTAAAATAAGAGAAAAAAAAGTCAGGTTAAGCCCAGCTGAATAGCAAAAAATGGATGAATGTTAGTTACCTCATGCCAAATTATATGTCTGGATGTGATGGAAATGCATCCCTTGCAGTAGAAATAGACACATCCTCCACAATTTCAAGGAATGTAAGCAAAAGAAATAAGAATTTGCCCCCCAGAGATGTGGCTGCATTAGCATATTGTTCTCTCAGATAGCTCTATCACCACATCACGTATTCTTTCAAAACAATAGTGCACCAAATATTTATACCTATCCTGCTCTGGCTGCCTTAAATCACCACGACAATGCTGGTGTTGGACTTTTAGGAAATCATTGTTTTTAACTACAGGCCATTTGCTCCAGTGAATCACTCGGGGATGGGGAGAGGTTTTGACAGGTTTTCTGAAGTAACCTTCAGAGATGAACTTGGAAGCCAGTTACTTCCGTTTAAGATGCTGTCCCACTGTGAAAACGCAAGTTTTTTAATGGACACATCTGCTGTTTCAAAGCATTTTCCAGGTGAGGTGTTTGTATATTATCCTCACTACTACATCTAGCCCATGAAGTATAGCTCAATGAATAGCTAACTGATGATTACATTTATGAGTAAAGACTACTCATAGCAGACAGCTACTTCCTACAGGTGACAAGCAATCTTTGGCCAGGGCTTCACCTGACTAGTCATTTTGGGACATGATCACAAGGGCTGGAGACTGATGAAATTATCCTGTCCAACATCAAACACAAAGTGGTTGTAAATCAGCTGAGGCTGTGGCAGGAGTAGAACAACTCATTCTTTATGCAGTACTGGCAGCTCTTTCGCCTAGTTGCTACATTAAGAATCCCAACAATGTCATTAAGTGACCCAAGGAAGAACTAGTCAAATTTTTGTTATTGACATTTGTATGAATTTAGCATTGATTCGAAGGGGGGAAAAATCCTGTGAAACACAAAGCTGCATTATTGTAAAGCAATAAAATGGTTTATTGGTGGGGTTGGAGTGTACTGGGACAACACTTGCAAGATACATACATAAAATATGCCCGTTGTAACTCTGTTTGACCTTGTAGAGCCATCTAGGTGCTTAGCTGACATACCATTATAATATCCCAAAGGCTTGCTCCATAAAAAGAAAATGATAAAAGTCTGACCTCTGCAATATAACCTTTTCTTCCCACAGAATAAATAACTGTTTTTCAAAACAAATCTAAGTTAAAAGTCCTGCTTCTGACCTGACACAGACATGATGTAAAGAAACACATTTTAGGAAAGAATTTGGATGTTATCTTTAGAGAAGCTCAGATTATTAAGTACATCCATAGTTGTCCATATGCTTAGGAGCTTATTTCTGTGACTCCTTGTGCTGCTGCTAGAGAGACAATAAGTAAATCTGCCCACAAACAAAATTAGTGAAAAAATGTACTCTGCATAACTACAGGAGAAATAAAAATTATGTTGTACACATAAAATCTTCATTAGAGAAATATATTCTGAGAGAAAAAAAAAAAAAAAACAAACACCAGACCCACCAACAAGACTATCCAGGGCAGACAGAAAATCAGTAAAGCCTATTGTGTTGGTCTTTGCAAGTACACATCTGCTACACAAGAACACTGGAGCAGATCTGAAGGAAAAGGAAAATGCGTATTGTGATCAGCTGCTTGGTTGGGAATGAGGATGGAAATTGTGTTTGTACATTTGTGTATCCTTTATCTCCAGTAGCTAATTCCCCAGCCTGCTCTCCTCTTCCCTCTCCAACAGTCTTTCACCCATCTATTAACAGCCAGGCTTCCAAGTAATCAGTGTTTCAACTCTGTTAGGTTTTGTCACTGAACATCACGAAATGCGCTGTTGGAATTATTTGTAGAGCATTTAGGACACTAGATATTCAACACAGGTTGCACAAATTTCTAATAAGGCGATTGTGAATTCAGTTTAGTAATGCAGACCTGTTTGCATAGCAGGGAGTGGGGGGAACATCTGACTCCTTAAGGGCTTTCATTTTGATGAGTGGAATTACAGGCCTTGTTTCAATATTTATACATGGCTGTGTACAGAATGATTGCTCTGTATTTCTGCAGCGCATGATATGTATGTAGCACACCCAATCCACGTATTTTATAAAAAGCTCCATTTCATAACACACTTCCCAAAGCTCTTTCTTCTCTAATATCCTCTTTCCTCAATTCACATAATAGAAATCCTGTCTCCCCTGCCCTGCTAGAAAAAACCGCCCTCCTCACCAAGGCATTCTCAAACTTCTCTAAAGAGTAAAAATACTGAAGAGGGGAAAACAGATTCCCTTCGGGGGAAGACATCAAGGGGAAGAAATACATGGATGGAACTGTAGTCCTCCAATAAGCCCAAGAAATATATTTTCTGAGTGCTTTCCTGGATGGCTATTTTTGTGCTCTCTCTCGGCAGCGCTCTTTTGGCACTACACTTTAATTGCCCTGCACTTTGTTTGTGCAAGGTATGCGCTGGCTGGCCGCCAGCGTTGGCTGAGATACATCTTGTCACTACGCTGCCTAACAGCAAGCACAGAACAATATCCCAATTAGATCCCTAAATGCTGGAAACATGAGACGCCGCTGTTACGTTGCTCTGGAACCGAGAGGTAGGAAGTTTTGAGAAACAGATTAAACGTGTATATTCATTCTGATCTTTTGCACCATAACAATAAAAGCTGCAAAGAATATTTTTTCAATATTATAAATCATGGCAGTGATTCTGCGTTAGTGCTTCCGATGTGGGTTAGAGGGGACTGAGTTTAGTGCCCTCCTATGTGCCCCTGGGTCATCAGCAGAATTATCATTTTATCTTTTATAAGGTTACCAGTAAAAATTACAATCCCATCATCATTTTTTCTGAAGATTCCTTACTACTTTTTTTAACAGAGGGATCTTTATACCCCTCTCTATACAAATTCTATTTGCAAGCCTCGTAAGCTGTTTCAAGGGAAAAATGTTTAAAGATGTGCTCCACTAAGTTATTGCTGAAGTGCCAAGAGAACTGGGGAACCCTTCACAGTAAAATATAAGATACTTAGAACACTGGATATTGTGAGGAATTTGACTGGGAAAATTTCCTTTTCTCATTTTTTTTTTTTTTTAATGCTGCTATAGGAAATGGCTAAACAATTACATCAAGCTTTCCAGACCCAGTTCTGATCTTCACTGTTCATTTAGTCTGTTCCTGTCCCATTTCATTTCATTTTTTAAGAAAAAATAAACCTTAAATTGGAAAATAATTTACATTTCTCACATTTTTGTTGCTAAAACTCACATTTCCATCTTTGTTCTCCCATTAAAAACTCACTGACCTAAACACTTTTGTAAGCCTACTGGAAAAACAAAGCGAACTGGATATCCTGCACCCTTCCCAACTTGCTCGTGGCGTCTCAGGAACAGACACTGAAAGAACAACAATAATGTAGCTGCTGGGGCCTACAGTTTCCCAGGAGAATTTGGTGCTTGTGAGTAGCAAAAGGCAAAGTCATCTCTAATTTGAAGTGCTATGGATGCACAAAGGAAAAGGGCTGAAGGCCCACAGACTTCCTTGAACTTGCTACTCAGTGTTCCAGTTCCACGTACATCAAGTTGTTTTGCTGCAGAGGATTCCTATATGAGTCCCAGATGCCTGAAGGGCAAGTATTCTCGTTCACAACTAGTTTTTAAATCTCTCACATGAGCCCTAAATCTCCTGGACTACATTCACACCTTGCTTGTGGAAATCTTGCAGATGCTTTAAGCACTCACGTCATAAGGGGGAATAAGGACCACAAAATCCTGCTTGTGTGAAGGAGGCTGAGCAAAACTGATCCAACATGGTCTTACTGGGATAATATATGACACATCTTTCCTTTGAGCAAATTTCTGTGGCTGTGATAGAAAAGAGGCCAAGGAATTCCTTTGACTTGGCTGATTGTTATCAGCTTGATAGTGTTAAACTCCAAAAGGCAGGTGTGCTTACTTCTGCCCTTCCTGTGAGTGCACACAGGCTCGGAGGATTAAATGGAAAGGGAAGCCCAAAGTGTTACCCTAGACTACGGCCAGGAAACTGCTTCTATCACAGAGTCTGCTTACAGAAATGGAGGGGAGAGGGAAGATTTCTGCTATCTCATCCTTGTCTCATACAGCCAAGTGCATGGAGTGTTTGCTCTGCGTGAAATACCTTTTCACTCCTTCTTTCCCTGTGTGACGGACAACGGTGGGGCAGCTGTGGCCACTTACTGTGCCAATACAAGGAGTCACTGCCTCTTATTTACACTCTCTGTTCCCTTCCACTCTCCTGCTGCTCGTCCGTGTCCAACACGGAGCAGGCAGGATGTCTCACCCTTTCTGTGCAGGTGGTGTTCGGTTTGATATCGAAGTGTGATCCACATTTTGGTGAATACGTCCAAACTCCATCCAGTGTATCCCTGATCCAGTGACACCCACACCGGGGTTTCTGTAACGCCCTGCTAAACTGGTTTCATGCAATTGTTTTGCAATTCCTGTAATTCCTGCGACTCTCAAAGTCCTATAATCACAGACACTTCTTTCTCCTCATTAATAAAATGCTGCTGCATCCAACTTTCAGCCAGTGGAAGAAAATTTGCCTTAAGGGAAGATTTCATTGCAGCATTTATAAGAAAAAAGATACTTAAAACCAGTATGAATATTAAAATGAAAGGTTACGTGGCATATATCTTAAATTTTGATAATAGGTAAAAGTGCATGATATCATAGAAAATTCACCCACATTAATCTCTGGTTGAGCTCTAGATAATGACTGGGTATGCACAGTCTGTCTATGTGGGCCCCCTAATCTTTAAGGAGATTCAATTGGTTATAATTAAAGGTTTCAACCAAAATACTAAAAAGAAAGATACAAACTGTCTTTTCCCAAAAGAACTAGACTGCAGAGTGTAAACTACTGCTTATTTTGCTGCTTAGTGAAGAAGAAATTAATAGATTTAAGGCCAATTCAAGCCTTAACAACTTAAAATTTCTGATTTGCCCTGTAGCCCATATTTTTTTTCCTGGTTTATAGGCGTAAAATTATATTCTAACATAATATGGGCAATATTGAGCATATTAATGGCTTAAAATATTAATAGAAGTTTAGAGGAGCTTGCTTTGCATGTAGATTAAGCTTTTTAGTTGAGTTTACAGTAAAGCTGAAATGTGAGTTACTATGCTGAGCCATTCATTTCATGTGATAGCCATAAATTATTCATACCTGGACCTGTTATGATTCCAAGGAGTAAAATCTTCCAGTTAATTGAAAATTATGTCAGCCAAATAAAAAGAGTGGTAATGATCTTATATCTGAAAAAAAGGGGATTTTTAAAACTTTTCTTAAGTACAAGGCAATTTTTAATAGAATTTTGAGGATGTTTACCTTGCATGCTGAAAGTAAACAGTGAAATCAAGATGAAATGAAAAATAAGAGATTCTTGTGGTATATTAATATATTTTCGGTAGATTCTCGTAGTATCTTAATACTTTAGGTAGCTTTTCCTTCTTTTCTTTTACTGAATTTGTATCACAATTTTCCTACTTTGAGGGAACAAATTTCTTTGTTGTTAAAGACTTATGCAAGCAACAAGGAAAATTATCTAAATTTACGGTATTTGAAGAAGAGTTTGAAAGATTAAAAACCATTAAAGTTTAATCCATGAAGATCCAAAATCTGCATATGTGTTGGAGCCTGTGAAAATCAAGCCTTCATGTGAGATTATAACTGATCACACAGAGTAAATGAGAAAGTGTAATTTTCATACAAACAGGATTTACATGTATTTGATGAAAAATATATTTACAGCAAAAACTTATTTGAAACTTGTTGCATATCTGTACTAGCTGCAACACATACAAAGATTTCTTCTGACTGGCTTTCGAATATTATTCCTGTCAGCAGTCTGAATTGCTCACTTCAAACCTTTCCTCTTTTTCCTCCTCATAAATTATAGAATCACAGACACAATTAGGTTGGAAAAGACCTCTGAGATTATTGAGTCCAACCTTTGACCATCAAGCCTACCCTTTGAATTAAGAGGATAATAATATATAAACAATTAATAGCAGCAGTCTATAGAATTAATAATTATTTTCCATAATATATTATAAATAAATTAATTAAATACACAGTATTAACCTAATAAACTACCCATTACAATCAGATCTTTTATTTTCTTGTGATAAGATTATTGAAGAATAATTGTGATAGTTACTGGCCATTTGGCAAATTACTTCAGTAACTAGTATTTTAGTCATAAGGAAGAAAGAAAAATTTTTAAAGTGTGGATTATGTAGTTATATATGACATACTTCAGTAGAAGAAAGGGCCCTGCTTTGTGGCAACACACGGATGATTCTAGCAGAGAGACCTGTGTTCCACAGGGATGGCACCCCATTCCCTGTGGTGTACAACTCACAGTCCAGTGTTGGGAAGGAGAGATCATAGTGTGGTGACTCACACCTAGGTCTTCCCAGCAGTGACATAAATTTACATAGCTGGTCTTACCAGGCTTGCACAGTCCCACCCCTGTGTCTGTTGACCAGGAGCAGCTGAAGTTCTCTAATGAATGGCCATAAGTTCACTATTTCGTTTATTTTCAAAGGACAATGTAGACCCTGCATTTCTGCTTCATTACGTAGCCCAGGGAAAGAAAAATGCTTCTGGCATATGTCCAAAAGATAAATATATCAGAGAGATGAAGAATCATATAAAATTCTTGCACTGTGATAAAATCCTGAATTAATAAAGCAGGAATAACCAAGGCTTTCCAGGAGGAGCACAATCTGTGTATCTTAGTGCGTGCCCCCGTGGTACACTAGTTGTACAAAGGAAGTGTACATAAATATCTCCAGTTGTCAAATGGTTTTAAAATATTTGCTGTTGTATTATAAAAATTTCACCTGTGCACTCTTCTCTAGTTTCCAAGAAGCCTGACTGCTATGAACGTAATTCTGCCCTGTGTGAAGACTCTGTTACCTAACCAAATCCCACATCAGCTGCCTGAAGCATGAGTGGAACATTCTTGAGGACCTTATAGAAATCTGGGTGGTGATATTCACTGCCAAATGTGAGATGATATTGCTTTTTCCTACCTCAGTTAATCTCAGCTTGCAAAAAAAAGTCACACTTCAGCCCTCCTCCTTACTGTTCTTCCCCCCTCTCCCTCCTTACTTAAAGAAAAAATGTAACTTCATTTTATTAAAAAACTTAGAAAGGAGAATTTTAATTGGGGTTAATGCAGCTCAAGAAGAGCTCCCCCAGTTCTGACAGGGCAATACAGAATTTGCCTCCTTCCTGCACATCCCAGCTGATTGAATTGCATGTGTCTGTGGATTCTGTATGTACTGCCACAGCATCGGGTTTATAGTCCTGTCCCTCTCCTCTGCTATCTCCATAATGAAAACCTCAAACCAGTTTATTCTTATGCAGAGGGTGGAGAAAAGAGAAAAGAAAGAGGTGCAGGGTGGGAGGGAGGGAGGAGGCGGGGAGGGGGAGTAAAAGTAGTGCTCGTCTTTCTACCTGTGGTCTTTAAGTTAACTCTGGTTTCATGACTCCTGAAAGCTTACATTCTGCAAAGTTTTTCATTTTATTTTTGATAACAGTGCCCAGAACAGCAAACCCAGTGAGTGAGAGAAAAAAATCAGTTGTGCACGATAATAAATGGATTTCTGCCAATGACAGGTCATGATACAGAAAAAAATTCTGTGATGACCCTCTTTCCTCTGCTCTCATTTATCTCTTACTGGTGACCACTGATAGATTTCTGCTGTATGATTTATTGCAGAAAAACACCACCTAGAAATGGGCTTTTGATAAAATTGTTCAAGGATTCCTGGACAATAAATCCTAATCTTTACATGCATGCTGCAAGATGTTTCACCTTTCTTATGCTATAAATAATATATGCCAAATGTGATAATAAATCCATACATCTAAGCACTATCTGTGTGGTTTAAGAAATAAAATTACAATATGTAAGCCCGATATTAATAGCAGCTATATAATGCCAGGAATATTGATGGCAATATTTGTTTATTTGTGATCCAAATTTCCAGTGTTGTGTTGTACTGAAATTTCATTGCTTTTATCAGCCTGGATGGTTATCTTCTGTAAGGAAATCTGTGATAAACACAACAGGCACTAGCTGGCTTGAATCAACAAAGATGCTTCTGCAGGTCTGCCAAGAACCTCAGCTGAAATTTTCAAATATAGTCTATGCAAAGATCTCTCTTCATAATTAATCATCTACAGTAGGAAGAGTCTGATAGCATCTGTCACCTCCCCGTGACCCTACAACTGTTACAGTGGGGTTAAGTGTGCACAAGCCCAGCATTTAAAGCTCTTTACAAACTATAGGCTCAAGGTCAGGATCTGGCTTCATTTTACTCCACAGTGGGAATGAAGTATAACTTCTGTCTAGAGCATATGCGCTGTGGTATCGGGTTTAAGACCAAAGACTCACTTTAATTACTGAGTCCTGTACAAGCTACGAAATATTGCAAGCATCTTTCCCAGACAAAGCGAGCAAACCCTTACCTAGGATACGAAAACAGGCAAATCAACTCTGCAGTTAGAGCTGATCATTTGGGATTTGGGAGAGAAGAAATTACATCAGAAAGAAAAGAATAATGATGATTGTAAGAGACAGAAGGCCAAGAGTGGTATGAGAAGAGTGAATAATAGAGGGGAAAAAAAACCTCAATGAAACATACTACTCTTAGTTTTTGCTTCTGTAGAGACAAAACCTTTTTTGCTATTTGTAGTAATTTTGACTGATTTTTCTGGATTTTTTTTTTTTAATTTGAACATTGCAATACTTGGCTGCTTTTTTTTTTATTTTCTGCCTAAGGGAAATAAAATATCTGCCATGCACCTGTGCAAAAGAGAGACTGTTACTGCAGTCTTTTCCACGCTTGTAGAGGATTTTCTGTTGACATTTGTGAAAGAGAAAAACTACAGTGCTAAATTGGCCACTGAAAGTTAAGGAATGGTAATACTGAAATACTGAAGGAAAAAAGAGTGGGGAAATATGCAACAAAAAAACCCCTTTAATTGGAAGGGGCCAAGCCCACATAAACAGTGTGTTTGATTTCAGCTGTGTCCTCTGATCTATACTGAAGGTCAAAGAAAGAAATACCACAGAAGTTATGATTATGTGAAATGAAGTGGGAAACAATGATTTGGCGTAATAAATACCTCCTGCAACTAGAGAATGTTCTGCTCACTGAAATTGTCTCCCAGGTGTCTGCCTGTCTCCAGGACACATGGATAATCCCAGGCTAAAATGACAGTGAGGCATGTTGTTTTCAGAAATACATGGCTAATATTGGTTTATATGAAAGAAAACTCACCTCACAGCTCTAAAACACAGCAGAATCATCTCCCTTCTTTTTTGCATGAGTCAAAACATCAACTTTCCACCTTCAATTCTAGGATTTTTCACTCAGCCATAAAAACCTTTGTGATTTTCTTGATAAATTCCTCTGTCGTCTCAGATGCAAGACAGACTAAACTACTCCTGTACTTGAACCATGTCCTAAAGGGCACTTATTTCTCTACAGGCAACAACTCTGACGATTCTGAGAGGAAAATCTTCTGACAAAGCATTATAGGCCATCAACCCTTTGCTGTCATGCTACTGCACTTGCAGTTTATGAAACTACTGAGCTCAATTTATTGTTTTTACAAATGGATCCCAGATTCATTCTCGGTTCAAATCTGTTTCTCAGATCAGGTATTCTGCCCTCCTCCACACCAGTGAGAACAGCACGTCCTTCACCAGTGCCCCCCAGCTTGCTCAGTTCACTTCTCTGCAGCAACTGTGGCCTCAAATATCCGCAAGCGTGTTTCCAGGACCATTAGCAGATCCCATATCCATAGGGAAGGTATAAGGCCACGTCCACTTCACTCTCCCCAGGGAGCTGAGCTCACCTTGATGTGTTTTTAATCTCCATGGATAATAGGGAGCTATTTACTCATGGATCGTATGGACAGTTTTGAACCTGCTCAAAAGTAATGCTGGTGGCCTTGCAAGAGCATTAGAATTGCTGTAGTCACTTTGTTCTCCTTTGGCCATTTGTCTTATTTATGTAGAAAAGATTTTTCAACATTCTTTAAAAAAATATGGATTGAAAATGTTTAGAAAACAAAATAACCCATAAGTTAGGTGGGAGCAAAACTGTGAACTGAACACAAATATTCCTGGGAAATGTCTGTTTTCCCTGAAAGTTGGGCAATTTGTTTTTGGAAAATGAAAACTGAAATACGTGAATATGGCCTCGTGTTCAAAATTGCATTTTTTTATCTGGTTTTTTTTGGGTTTTATCTGAAAAGTTGCAGGGGTTTTATTGGGGTTTTTTTTTAGAAAATCCAGAAATAACTTGATGTAGACCTACTATTGTGTAAGTTTTTAACACATTGTGTAACATAACCATGTATTATTATTAATTCTCGTAACAGAAATTTCATTAAGATAACATAGATAACATGACAAATTTATCAAAGAATGCAGTTTAAAACTTGAGTACTAAATATATCAATATAAAATTTATCCAAGGAATATTTTCTGTTGCAGTGATCAGTTCTATTGACAGTTGCTAATAAATTTTACACCCTCACAGGCATAAGCTCATCAGAAGTAAATACTACGTTTTATGGCCACTGTAATTTTTTATTAAAATACACTGTGATTCATTTAATTAATAATTAAAACTAGAAAGCATGTCTTTCCTTCTCTTTACAAGATTAGGTTGCTACACAAATTTTATTTAGGATAATTTTGTCTGAAAAGGAGAGAATACCTTTCAAACAGTGGAATTAAACAGAATCAACTGTTTGAAAAATGTTTTTTTTCGTTCTACAGGCAAGAGAAAAGTGGTGCAGGACAGCAAAGAAAAGTAAAGAGCAGAACGAAAAAAACCCTCTCCTCTCAATGCCTGGTTCAAACCCTGGCTCAGGTACATATGAGATAATTTATGGGAGCATAATGATCTGCAGCAGGAATCTCAGGCTCAACCTGCCGCATGACTGAGCTAGTTTCTATAAAGGACCTAGAAAACTGGCGCCACAGCAAACGAAGAAAATGAGTTTAATCACTTTACAAGCTTTCTGCTTGTGATCTTTCTGGCTATATCAGAATGAAATGTAGGAAGAAAATAGTCACAAAAATGTATGCTGGATGCCTCAGTAGTTGATGATTGTTGAGACATGGGAGGAAGGAGGGGAATTAGTATACCTAAGGGGATGTCAGGCAAGTGAAAACAAGGATGTTTTACAAGCAGCGCACTGGAAGTCTGGGGTTCACAATGAGAAGGATGTGAAAGCAGCTAGATGTCTGTCCTCTGGAAGGGGTTAAGGACCTGATAAATGGATAATTAGTGGAGCTTGTATCTTCCAAAGCAAGGTATTCACACAACAAAAGAGATCTACCTGGCTGCAGAAACAATATTTCTAAGTAATATCCTTCCCCAACCACACTGGAACTGTACCTATGGATCTACAAAATAGCAATGTTTGAAAACAAATCCAGCAAGATCTGCTTCAATGTTACACAGCAAAACTGCAGCTCTGTGCTCCGAAACAACTTTACAGGCATAACCACGCAATGATTCAGATCAGGTCAGGGTGAATCAGAAGGGTGAGAAATCTTAGGGTTAGAAGGGAGCTATAAAGACCAAGAATATTATTTTGAAAAGGAGTACAGGATATTAATTTGGAATTCTTTTGTCATGGTTTTGAAAAAAGATCACGACTTCAGAAAGGTATTTGAAGTAGACATAAACAGAAAAAGAATTAGATTCTTCTTTGTTTCTCTTTCTCCTACAGATCTCAACATTTTGAGAACAAAACTTTTACAATAACCAATGTGTGTGTACCTTAATGAGTGGAGACATTACATAACCCTAATTTTATTTTCTAACTTCTTGACACTGCATTCTTTGGCCTGTTAGGACAAATGTGTGCTCTCAGAGGGTAGCTCATGCTAAGGCATTCAGAATCCAGAAATGGCTTTCCAATAGCTTGCAAACTGGAAGATTCCTCATCACCTAACAAGTCCAAGAAAGCTGTATCAGATGCAAGGCCAGTAATGACTAACAAGAAGCAAGGCTTCATTCTTCCTGGAATGATTAGAAATGTCACCTTCACCTTTTTTCCTGTTCATTGCTACTTTTTTCAAGTGATCAAAATATTTTATTGAAGCAAATACTAGAAAAATATTTTTAATGAAAATAAATAAGAATAAAAAAGGACAGAAAGGCTGCTGCATTGTGACTCATTCATTGTCTCAAGGTTAAGGCACTAACGTGGATTTTTCATCAACATCCAAAGAAGAACAGAATACTTGGATTGCTGCATTACTTCTGATGCTGCAGCCTACACTGCACTGCATCAGCATTGATGGACACACTAAGACAGAGAGGAAACAGAGAAGCAGAACTAGATGTCTTAATAAGGCTTTCTGACATATTCTGTGGTGGAAATACCTCTGTGGATAGCAGTGTCATTAAGAACATCTAGTGCTACTGGCAATATTCACAAAAACATTAACACTAGAGTCAACGGGATGAATTTATGGCTGGGAGAACTCCATGATAGTCAGCACAAATAGGAACTAAAATTATTGAGCAAACATCTCTGAGCCAAGACCTAGATTTCTAGGTATGGTGTGGGGAAAAATCTAACATTTGCCACTGGTTTTATTGAGACTTTGGATGTTATTTCTTCCATGTCTTTATGTAGTTGTGTATATAAATCTGCCACACGTATCACTCAGTACAGCTTCTGAGGATCATTTGTATCCTACACACTGCTCGGTCAGGGCATGCTATATCCCACTTGGAACATAATGCTTTGGGAGACTCGGGTGTCCCTGGGAGCTCAGCCAAGGGCTTGTTTTTCTAAGAGCTCAACAAGATGGGGCAGTTTGTTGCCAAAGGTGGCATCAGCAGAAAAGGTGCCTGTCCTTCTGACTGTGTTCTGAACATTCAAACAGACTCGTGGAGTCACATCCCTCTAGCACAGGCCCTTTCACAACATCTGACCCTCAAACTCACCTGGCATCTGATTATTTCAAAACCTGGTGGATGAGGTTGCGCCAGGTCCAGCTTTCTGTCATCACCTTTCAAATCAATTAACAATGTTTGTCTTCTGAACTCAGTAATTAAAAAACTGTTTAAAAAGTGCCCTGAGGGAGTGGTGTGAACAGTAAGGGAGAGCAATACAGAAGAGCGAAGATGAGACAAACCCTGAGTAGACAGAGGCTCTCTCATTGCTCTTTGATGCCCTGGAGATTTAAGTAGTCCCTATTCCATTTTTTTCCCAGTATTTTATCACTAGAACTCCACCGAGTTACTATTAACATACATACATGCCAGAAAACTCCAAGTCTTTGAAACTCAAGTATACTGAAATGTATTTGGATTTTAAAGACTTTGGAATGCAAGATGAGCACATTTGAGAAAAAAAATTGAAGTAATCATCATTGATAAAAACGACAAATTGGATAAATAACAGTGAAGTTTTATTGTTGCCTTTGAAAGGTTTTTATGGGATATTATTATGAATATCTGACCAGGCTTGAATATATACTTTGGATCTCCCACTTACTTTAGAAAAATGTAAAAATAAGTCGCAAGGAATATCACTTTATGCATCTTCCAGGATTGAGAAAGATTGAATTTCCCCAGTCTCAAATATATAATCCAAATGTTGTAATAAAAAAAATAAAAAGGAAAGAAAGAAAGAAAGGAAGGAAGAAAGAAATTTTTTTTCTGTGCTTAGGTTATACAGAAGGTAGTTAGAAGGGAGTTTACCCCTGAGTACCTTAATAGCTTCCCATATCTCCAACCCTTGTAATGTTGCCTCTTTTCTCAATAGCCCTGTAGCTTCTGTCACTTCCTTCTTCCCCACACCTGTCTTCAAATATTATACCGTTTATGACAGACGTGCAGAGTAGACAAAATCAGAACCCCTATCATCGTCTGTCACCACTTTGTCGTCATGGTCGTGAGTGTCTCCTGTTAAACCCAGAGGCTAATGCCAAAGTTGCTGGTCTTACACATCCCTGCCACTCTTAAACTACATGGCAAATCCTCTTTTCAGTCTCCAAATTACATCTTGAAAATTGTTTTCACTTTTCTGAAAAATCACCCAACAAATAAATGGAGCAAAAGCCCATTCTGTGCTGTGGAACGCACGGACATCACTCGTGATAGACGGTCCCTCTCACCAGATGCTGAGGGGATATTCTATGGAGGCCTCGTTGTACTGTCTTGGAAAGCTCCATGGACAGCAACCCTCAGCTGATGCTGGAGTCAGGATGTGAGGCAAGGTGGATTAGCTTTGGTGTCATCTGGTGCAGACATTTCATGCTCTGACCTCACATCTGCTGTCACGTGGGAAAACAACAAACTCTGCCTTTCACAACTCAGGGATGTCAACATCTTCCTTTTGCTGGCAGACAAACACGGGAAAAGAAAGAACACATAGCAGTCCACTACATGGCATATATAAAATATCTTGCTAAAGGTCTGGCTCTTGCTGTCAGCATCTGATTTTAGAATAAAGATTTTTTTTTTATACGAGGTTGGCAGTGAGAGTAAGACTCTGCCTGATAGCAGCAATCTGATAAGTCCTCAGTCCATCCTTGAGGTGTGTATTTGTATACAGCTCTATATGCTACCTTGCAAGAAAAGCTGTATAAGCAAATCTATATTTGTGCAGAATACCAGTAAATGACTTAAACAGGAGGTATAATTTTTAATATAATACCGTTATGCTATAAGCTTTGTTGTGAAAATTAGGATTTGTACCATTTTTTCAGATCACGACTGACTTTTTCACCTCTGATCTGTAGTGTAGTTCAGTGATTCAGTCTAAGTACACAAAAAAGGTAACTAAAAATACAGCAAGGCTTGACTAATAATCGATTTGCAGACTTCTAAGAGCTGTCATGACTTGTCAGTCTTAGAAGAGAAGGTAAAAATTAGTTTTCCACCACTAAACAGAGTCACAAATAGCACTGGTTTCCTTGGAGACTTAGCAGCAGTTCTCAAAACACTGTACTTGCAGGAAAGGAGTGACTTGTAAAGATACATTCCCTGTCCAAACTTTAATTAATCTCCTCTCCTAATAATTTACACACACATCAGCTGTGTGTATTTGTGTTTACCTCATTATGCCCTCCTCTCAAGTCCTCTTTCATGGCGTATATGTATAATGTATAGTACAAATACGTTACTTGCAAAGTTTTTTTTCTGTATTGCTTATAATGTGCAAAAATCGCAATTCTACAGAAAATTGTTTGTACTTTTTCATAAAATACATATTTTCATTAATTGTCTACAATGATAAAAGTAACTATCAGTTCAGCAGTTCTAAAATTCCTGACATAAAAATAACATTGCAGTTGAAAAGAGCATTATTGCCTCCTGAGTAAACATCATGAGGATAAAACCTTGAATTCTCCAATGAGGACAGAGATGACAAGAAGGCAACACAAACTGACAGGGAGAAAGTTCTCTCATCCTTACTCGAGGTGAACTGGTTGCAGGCTGGTAAGCCAGGAATGAGTTTTTGTCATGTTTGTCAGGGCGTGAATGCTGTCTTGCCCTCAGACACTGCTCCCTGTCTCCTGCTCTGTATGGTATCAGGGAGTTTGTCATCTACCACCATTTCACAGTACTTTTACCTACTTTCAATACCTGAGACATAGTAGAAGGCTGCATCATAAGTGATTCCACAGTTTGTCTAAAGAGAATGTTTATATTTGTTGTTAAAAAGTGTTTAGGTGTATCAATGCGTATGTCTACCCACAGCTATCTGTTCACTATATATGAGAAAAGCGTAACATTATCTATAGGTGAATATATTCAGAGTTAAGGAGCGATCAGTGTGATACTAAAAATTTTCCAATTGCTACACCTAATCATATCTGAAAAATTAATCACTGCAAAGTGTCTTCAACAGCTTAAGTAAAATACGAGTAAGAAATTCCTATTTGGTAATAAACTGCTTTCTTGATATCACAACTGAAATAACTCATTTTCCATATACTGAGCATGAGAAGTTTTTCGGAATGGCAAAAAGCATTTTTTAGCAAGGTGGCGTAATTAAATGGAGTGCTGATTAAAGTTTATGGGCACACTACTAATCACTCAAAAGTTCTGATGTTTCAGCATTGGAATTACACATTTTTAAGTCATTATATACTCAAAGAAAATATTTCATACGCAGAAGACAAGATCATCCAATGAATGGCCTAGAAAGGAGAAAACAGGCCTTGATATTAGTGGGAATTGAGCTCATTGTTGTATGACAATTAAACAGCATACAACAAAATACCCTTGGTGTGCTGTGGATCTCACAGTCTAGGGATACATTTGCTATCTGTATTGTGTACAAATCATTTCAGGCTTAGACTTTTAACACTGTATGAGAGACTCTGTGTTCATCCCATGTGAAATCTTAGCTTGAGTCATCAGCAGACATCACATCCATTCCAATATTTCATGAAGATTTCATCTATGTTATCTCTCATCTTTTTAGACGGTTACATTTTTGTTTAAGTGTCAAGTGCAAGTATTTACGCATTTGTGTTTGTACGTGCACTTTCTCTTTTCAACACCTTCAGCTTTGCCTGCTGCCTTTCACATTACTTACCGCACATGAGGCACAAGATTCTAAATACAGCCCTGTGCTTACTGGTTGATTTGAACATCTGTCTAATCCTGTGGTGTCCTCTGTCTCTGATCCTCATCAAACCTATATCTAAGCCATCAGAATACTGACTTCCTTTCAATCCCAGTATGGACAGCAGCGGGCCTGAACGAGCATGTGTAATCTAGGTTGCCATGAGTTTGCAAGTGCTGTTCACATTCAAACCACTAGAACTGAACCTGACCCAATAGCTTCTTTTAAGGGACAGATCCTAAACAAAATCATTCTGCTTTTCAGGTGCAGTCTTAATGAAGCCACTTTTCACCAGCTCAGCTCCCAAATGGTCAAAGATCTTAGATGATAATCCACTTCACTAAGACAAATATATTCTGATTCCCTTTGTTGATTTTCCAGGAGTAAGACTCTCTCCTCTATGCTTCATTTTTTTCACTTGCACAAAAATGTAACTGTAAATAAAAGATGTCACCTCTGCCCTATGTATTTATTATCTGTTGTACTTAGGTGTAAAATTCTCGTCTTAGATCGAGTGTTCTCAGTAACTCATAGAAGAGCCACCTCTGCTGCCTCACATAGAAGACACAGAAGTGTCTTTTGAAGTGAATGATGGCTGTGGAGGCACGAAGCCCTGCAGTGCTGTACGAGAAGAGCAGGTGGAAGGTGGCTCCAGCTGGGAATAAGCCTGCCTTCTGCCACAGTGAGCAGAATATCTCATGTTGACCAGAGAAGCACTGAAATATCATTGTGCCTGTGGCTTCTGAAGCTCTCATGGGCCATAATTTTCCACAGCATTTCAGTACAACCTGTTTCACTATTTCTTTTTTTTAGCATATTTTTGGACCACATCAGCTCTTTAAGATATATGTATAAATACAACAGAGTTCACTTTGTCATACTTTGTGCATGCAGCTCTAGTAATGGGAGTTACACAGATGTTTCAATAGCTAAACATATTCTTGTGTTTAATTCATTCAAGGAGTCATTGTCGATTCAGTGGCACATTTCCACCTTGACAGCCTGTAATTATAATAATCTTTAGCAAAAATAAATGAGATGTTTAAAAATACTTCATATTTGGGAACCTAGTGTTTTGGTATTTTATTTTAATCTTAGACCTGCTACTTATAAGGACCCTTTTTGGGGTGGAACACCATTTTCTGAACTTTTAAGTCAAAATTTGCATGCTGCTTAGATTATCATTTATATTTGCATACACAAAGCTAGAGTCCTTAATTTTTTTTATTATATATTCTTTACATCATAAATGCATGGAGGACTTTTAGTTATAGAAAACAGAATCAGATTGATACAGAATATTTTGTGTGTCTCCCATTTGTCGCTACTAATTTGCTGTTGGTTTGGCAAGTCAGTGAAAAGGCAATTTTGCCCCTTTAGTTTTTGAATTCCTATTGACCTGAATATTCATAGAGTCAGTAGTTTACTCCTGAGTACTTCATGTGAAACTTTTCTTCAAACTTTGGTCAGAGGCTCACTATGGTGAATCTAAATGTACCAGTTTTGGAGTTACAGGCAGCAGGTTGGAATTATACTGGTTAATATACCAAATATTTTTGAAGTGGTCTCACTGGGAATGTTACAGGGCTTATGTGAAAAACTCCCTATTCATGGAAATGCAGAGAAGAAAGGGAAAAGGGAAGCAGATGGAGGGATTGGTAAGTCAAGATCTAAGGCTTCAAAGTGTTTACATTATTCCCTGCAGATGATAGTTGAATAGCAAAATCATAGGTCCCCATGTCGTTGTTTTTTTTCTGGTAGCTGAACTATTGTCTACTTATCCACAGCAGACAGTGGTTGTGATTCGAAACAAATACATCATTCCCATTAATTACTGAGTTTTAAACTGCCTAACCTTTACTAAGTAAAACTTGTAAAACTTACTCTTGTGGTGTTTTTATAAGGCTGTGTGATGGAAAAAAGAGTCACATACTCCTGCCAATTTTGCCAAAATACAAAAATTCTTTCCTAATTCCAAGTGCATTATACAAGTTACACTCATAGCACCTCAGAAACACAGATTCCTAATTGCATCACAGAGACAGAGGGCAAAAAAATTAGAAGACAAGTAGACAACCATGTGCTCCCCTTGTTCTGTTCTTTATACTGGCCTTCCTCTTTCTCTAACATAATAAGAAAACCTTACAATTTAGAGACCAGTTGCAGAACAAGTGTGCACCCATGGCCATTTTTTCTGCACAAGCACAAATTAGAAACTGGCTGTGAAACCAGAGACAACAGAATTCACACTGTAACTGTGATCGTGACTGAATTCCAAGCATTTCAGATTGTGTTGATGGAGAAGATGAGAAATAAAGGAAAAAGATGAAATAGCATTAGAGTAACTTCCATTCCAGAAGAGCCCATTGGTTGAGCATCATTTAAGAAACAAGTTTTAAGAAATCTGTCAGGTTTCAAGAGACATCATACTACTAGAAACTTTTGTCTGATGGGGAAGAGAACATGGAGATCTGCTTCCATTAGTCTGTAGTGAGAGTATAAGGTGCTGGAGTGCAAACTGGGGGGAAATTTTAATTATATAGTTAAGGTAAAAGGAAACTGGATACCTTGTAGCACAGATTTATTATATGTACATTGTACATATGTGCTGTAGCCTGCCAACTTTACATTATAGGCTACCACCTTTCCAGCAAAGGGGAAAGTTCTTTGCATATTTCATGACCTGGTTAAGGGGGAGATGGCAGGGAGTAGTGTAGAAGGGAAGGTACAGTTTGGGAGGATATTAACAGTGAGTTCCTCCAGGTCAGTTCATACTCTTAGGATGGGGATCATGGGAAAAAAATTTTTTATGTTCTCTTTCGGAACACTGACACAAAGCAAAGAGTGCTGATGGAATTGGTTAGAACACATGCTGGGGTACAAAGGTGGATAATGCAGAAACCACACAGAAAGCTGGCTGAGTAAATGAGCCAAATTCAATGGTGCAGTGAGCACTTGTAGCCTATTAAAAAAAGATGCTGCTTTGCAAGTGGCGATGACTGTTTGAGAGGAGGACACAGCATTTTCAGGAAAGCCAAGAATCGCCAAGTCTAATGCAGATACAATCACAGGATGGGTCAGCCAAGATAGTTCCATGATGGCAGACAAATACTACTACCACCATTAAACGAGTTGCAGTTGAGATCTCATTTGGTGCTCTGGGTATGGCAGCTTGTACAGAACGGGTCAAGCCAAAGACTTGCATATGAGCTCTTACACCAACACAGCAAAACATCTTTTGAGAATTATACAGACTTTGGTTACCTGCCCACACAAAGGGTTAGTGGTGTCCTGGACATGTAGACTCACACGGCTAGCAGAATTAGGTATCTAAACAATTTTGGTGCCTTTGAAAATTATTTTGTCCTTTGGGTCTGAAGAAATTTGAAAAAACAATGGGTTGTAATTCCTAAGATGTCATTAATAGACTTGTAACACTCACATAGAGAAAAAAAAAATACCAAATGACCTAACCTACTCCACTACCTGGAAAATCCCTTTAAACTAAACTTTTTCTAAGTAGACTTAATTGATAGAGGTTCCAGCATTTTTCTCAGAGAACTACTGCACAGTTTAATAGGTCTAACTAATGTACTCTGATTCCTGTCTTGGGGTTTAAAAAACCCTTGTATGATGGCAGTCTTCTCCTTAATTTTTATATCCATCCAGCCAGTGCAATAGTTGAATATTTTAGTGTTGCAAGGTTTCTTCTGACCAGGCCTGTATTTACACAAACTATAAAGCAACTTAAGACACTTCAATAAACTTAATATAAATTGTCACCATACACAACTCATACATGCAAATAAAGAGAAGTGATTTATATCAGAGTTTCTTCATAGCATGACTTGGCTAATTAAACTACACTTTTTCTTATTACATTTTATGGACTCCATTACTGTAATGCAGGAAGCATCAAGCAGTAAGAGCAAATGAGCCAGGGGAGAAGTACGTGACACATTTGAATCCTCTGTATAAGTACTGTGGTATTTTGGCTAATAGAAGACAACACATTGCTCTCAAACAGGTCTAAGAGGGAGATCCAATACTTAAAATCTATTGATGGGTACCTAATGCCTTTGAATTGCAAGGATTGCTTTGTGAAAGCAGGTACACTTGTAGTATGCATCGTTATGAAAGCATGTCCAAACCTATTTTATGCCAATAGAAAAATTTTACGGCAATAATACAGCATATATAGACAATGTTTGCACATATCAAAGGTTAACTGAATTATGTAATGCTTGGTAATCTTTATTTTTAAGCTCAACCATCACACTTTATGTATTAAAACACATAGATTTTTTTTTAATATAACACATTAAAAACCTGGCCTTTTAATGAAGTATGGATTTTATTATTATTTCATTAACATAAAGAGGAAAAGATAAATTATTTTAAAGCTAGGATTTTCAGATGAATCCTTGTGATTTACTTTTTACATGCTTCAAAATTGTCACCTGACATAAGGGGACAAAGGCATCCCTGTAAACTCCAACATACCATATTAAAATATATGCATCTTTGACAGATTTCAGGTATTCTATTATTAAATTGCCAATGAAGTAAAATATTTGTTTACTTATTTTAGTCATTGGTGATCTGAAATTTGTAACACCTGTCGACTTTTTACAACTGTGTATTGTATGGGTTCTTCCTTAAGGTTCCTAAGAACAGTCATTTAATATTTAGAGCTTTTTTCAGTAACTCAGAATTATCTAGCACTACTGATCTGTAAATAAATGATCACACAGAGTCTTGGAATAATCGAGTGGAAAATAAAGGCTAAAATTCCTTTAAGTTATCAAAAAGTTAAACAACCTTTCCAAGGATCATTCTAGCTTGTGCCATGTTCATTTAAGAGAATTTCAGGCAACTGCAGCATTCATGTTCATCTAAACAATGAGGGGACACTAAGATTATGTGAAATATTCATGCTATGCCAAAATACAGTGACCACATGTAGTGGTAATTTCTTTTAACATATAGTTTTAAAAAGGACAAAGTAAATAGATTATAAATGAGAAGTAGTAAGAATGGGTAGGACAAGACAAGAGAACGTTTAATTGGAGGTTCTTAATAATCCATTGCCTTAAAGAATGTGTAGCAGTGGCATTTACTGATCTCTTGAGCTCCATCCCCAACCATGGTGTTAGGCACGTTCTGTATGTCCATCCCATACAGCTAGAGCAGCATACAAAAATATTGCACAGCTGTTTCTTTGCTGACAATGCTTAATGAAAACGGAAAATGATGAATATTTTGCCATCTATTTTGTTTTGTTTAGATTCTGGCTATATCAGTCTGAACTTATGTAGATATCCATAGTTCCCATCCTCTCAGAGAAATTAGGTGATCTGCTTAAAATGCAAATATTATTTTATTTTTTTAAAGAGGGAAGTGTTAAATGCAACTAAGCATCTCAAATTCCTCAAGCAGATCAAACACTCTGGTTCAAGAGTGCAGAACAAATGATCCTTATGAAGACTTTTATATTCTTTGTCACCAGGAAGGGATTGCCTACCTGAATCAAGGCCAGGTATATGAAACGTACTGTGCCAGCCATCACTGTGGCTTGGCCGTGAGAGATCCTGAGATCTTAAACCAGCTCTGGCTCATTCATCAGCAATACAAATTTTGCGTAAACGTATCTTTAGTGGGCCTAGGTGTAACATTTTCTTCTTAAGCTATATTTCTAAGTAGAAAAAACCCTCATTCTTTAAGTAGACTTTTCCTATCAAGCCGGTATGATTAATGAAGGACACGAATACTCCATAGAAAATAAAAACAGCGGTATTAAAATGCATCCTATACATTGTGAGCCAAAAGCATAGTTTTTTAGCATATGAAAATTTACAGTAATTTTTCATTGCTGGTTTGTACATGGTCATAAAATTTCTGCCATCTGATAACTAATGAAAAAAAGGAAAAAATCCAGTATCTCATTCAAGGGCATACAAAAAAAATGCCAATGCATCATCCACATTGCCTCCAGAAATATGTTCCCCTCTTTAAAATGGTGGGGTTGCATTTAACCAGCTTTGCCAGTTTTGCATCCCATTAAAATAAGGGTTATGAAATCTTATTTAAAATAACTGCATGCAGGAAGAAGGAAATAAACTACGATAATTTAATCTTCTTTCTTAAATGTTAACAGCAGTATAAAAATGGATGCTCTCATCCTTGTAATCAGTTGCACGGTGCACAAGGGCAGCAGTCTCTGGTGCCTCATCTGTGAACTAATCTTTCATTTCATAGCAGATCTTTCCATATCAAACAACACAAATGACTTAATTTGCATGACAGGATTTGTAACGGGGCAAATCTAGTGTCAAAGTCGATTAAAGATTACACCGGAGAACTATCATAATCAGTACTCTAATGAGCCTAAATAGTACATGTAAAGTCTCCCCTTTTTGCCATTCCAGTCATGTATAAAAGGGAATGTGTTTCTTTTCATCGGTGAGCCAGTCCTTTGGTTTGCACATTACGCCCTACGTTGAGCTAAAGTCATGTCAGTCTGGTTTCAGAGGGAGAGAAAGGGAAATAATAAAGCAAACATCACTTCACAAATGACATTGCTTGGTATAAGCCAACGTTTGAAGCCCTTAATTCTTCTAATCTGCAAAATAGTCAATGCTAATGGGTTTTTGCCTTTGTGAAAGCTGATGCATAGAAAGAAAAACTTTAATGAGCTGCCTGGGTTGTATGCTTACAGATACCTGTCAAATGTCTGTCATCTTAGCTATCGTTGAGGCATTATAAAGAAAGTAAGAAGGAAGGAACGACAGTATTTGTACAAGCATTTTCATGCTAAAATGGCACAATTTTCTTCCTGTCATAATTTCATTGTATCTGAAAGTCAGAAAAGCTTAACCCTTTCAATAGCACATCCTGCAGAGCATATCACGCATAATGTTTGAACTGGCAGCTTTAAAAATATCACCATGGTTTTGTAAACAGCATCCTCTCTTAAATTCATTTCACAAAACTGATTTATCTGTATCTTAAAAAAATGCATCAACAAATTATTGGAATCCATTGCTGCGATTTGGGAAGATTAAGAATTTACCAAATGTACCAAACCCTTACTGTGAGAGTCTGTCATCACAATAAATCCCTCCTGAGTTCTTAATTTCATACCCCTTTTGTCTTTATGCTGACAATATGAATAGCCAAGAGGTCAACAAACTCCCTTATTCTTACTTTCTTATTTATGAAAAAAATGGGAATTTGAATGCAACTTATTAGAAACACACCTGCTAACTCTGTTATTCTAAGCTGTATTCATGTCAAGCCAGTCTTGCTTTCTGATGTTTATAGTTACTGTGAGAAATTGTCTATGAACTGAAGTCGTGCATTCAGAAGTGTTAGCCCAGGTGAGCCAATTTGCCTATTTTTCTTTCCAGATTTATCGTCCATCCTCACTATTTTCAAACAATCCAGGCATCCAGAGCATGGACATTTCAGTGCAGACCTATGTTTCCACCAGTCCAAGCACCAACCTTTAGCATGAAGATGAGCACATTCTCTAAATGTGGATATTCACCTTTGGGAGTCAGGATCAAAAAAGGCACTTAGGTACGTGGTGAAATCTGTTCGTGCACAGAGCTGTTTGTAGACTCCGGGCCTTCATTTGGGCAGAGGACATACCAGAATATTCAGAGAAGGGGTTTTATGTTCGAGGGACACCTGCCGAGCCCAGCAGAAAGCATGACTAAGGGTTGTGGTGGCAGGTGCTCTGCTTTGCTGCCTGCCTCTGGGGAAGTCACTTACACTCAGCGTTTCAGTACCCACAATGTAAAGCAGGATAAATGTTCTGAGGGCACTCTCACGAGTGCTTGGAAGCCTCATTTATTCCTGCCTGCAAGTCATTTTGGTGATATTTTTGCTTATTCTATCAAGCTGTCAGTGTCGGTACTTCAGGGAGGCATTTCTGTTATTGTTCTGTTATGTCTCTGTTGTTGTTTTTACCTGTACTTGTCAATCCTCATTCTGGGGTCTGCAATACTGTGTCGAGGTGTACTAAGGCATGACACACTTCAGTGCATCTTAAATATTCTTAGAAGCCCTCAGGCTCTGGCTCATACACTTCCATTGAGCCATTACAATCCAAATAAAAGAACTTTAATGAGTGTATTGCATCTGTATTGCTTCCAAAGGACTCACTGGGAGCTCACTGACAGTATCTTTCATGCTTCTGCTGCAGGTGAGGATTTCAATGGAATAGTGTTTTTCCCTTGCTCTCTCTTTTTTTTTCTTCAAACAAACTCACATAGAGAAAAAAAAAAACAACCAAACAACTAACCATAAGGCAAAATGATACGTGGCTTAAATAATTTGAGATTAAACAAACAAAACTAAGGAATGAGACTTACAGCTGAACTTTTTCACCCAAACTGCACTGGGTAAAATATGTGCTGATGTCTCCCAAGGCCTGAATATCTCATCTAGAAGCATAATGAGAATGGGGAATCAGTAGATTTAGAGCAAAAGAGCTGCGTTACCAGCAAACTTGCTATTCTTTTACTTAAGCTATAGCTTACAAGTATTACATTCCTAACAACTCTCAATATTTAATGTTACTGAGCATCAGCAATTCCCATACCAAAAGAGCAGCAAAACAAATAGAAAGGTTGCTGTCATAGTAGGTGAAAGGAGAGGAGGTTTCCACACAGAATCGGTCAATCCAATATTTTTTTGCAATTTTATGCTAATACGTTTAATTTTGGAACTTTTCAGGTACTGTAAGGAGAGGAATCCTCTGTCAGCAGGGAAATACAGCTCCCTCTAAGGTCCCTTTTAAACCACAGCACCCTGCCAAACTGTCCCAAAGCAAGGAGGGGCAGGGGTGACAGAAACATCCTAGCGTTTTCCCAGAGGTGATGGTTTCAGCCCATCAAGGCGTTTCCTCCCAACTTTGTTGACAGCTGGAATTTTTTTCCTGGTGCGTGCTGGGCGCAGGCAGGCAGCAGAGGAGCCCAGTCCCAAACCAGACCTGACCTTCCAGCACATCCCCTGCCAGTTCTCTGAGGAGGGCTCCTTCCACACGCCAGCTGTGGTGGTGTGGCAAACACACCTACATTGAGGGGAAGCATGTACTTATTAATCACTCTCTGTTTAAACTCCAGCGTGCTGAACGCTGAGTGATCGCTCCTGGCTGAACTGCTGGGTACCGCGGGCGCGGTGCTCGCACCAGCATCCGGAGAGCGGAGCTCCGAGGGGTTAGAGCACAAACGTAAATAACATACATTAGCGGCGCATGTTTAGCTCGGACTTGGATTTCATCCACTTTCAGATATGAATTATTCATCCCCCATCTCCCTCCAATTGTTCTTTTAATTCATATCGCAGTTGTTAAGAGGTTAGAAGCCATGTTACTGAATAATCCTTTACTGTTTCCCCGCGGCAATTTGCGCCCAATTTTTGCAGATTTCAAGGCTCGGCTGTCCCTGCCGCAGAGTTCATTTTTATTGCAATTCCCGGCTAGCCTTTTCCCCCCGAACACTACCTCTCTGACCTAGCTGCTGTACCTCTGATCCCATGCACCCCAGAAGCTGTCACAAGTCTCCCTCCTTCCCAGGAGTTGAACACACAATAGAGAATAGGCCCTGGCTGTGAGGTTCAGCAGCCATTAACCCCTACCAGCTGTTCCTGCAGGGAGCCTTCTGTGGCTGAATGTCCTTTCTCTGCGGAGGCCCTCATTTCCACTAATCTAACTATTGTTGGGTAGGAATGCTGACAGGAGAAAAGAAATTTTTCTTGTGTCCATGCAAGTGTGTGTATCCATGTGTAAGTGAAGGAAGAGTGAAGGCTAATTTCTATAGTAGGCATGAATGGAAGGATTGGGAAAAAAAACTAGTTAAAATGTGTTTACTTGCTTAAAAGGCTCAGTCAATTTAAATAATTTCAGTAGTATGCTCTATTTTGGGGGGATGGGAAGAAGAAGGAAGCGAGTTACTATTATCATTTCACGCAGAAGCTGTTGAGAGATTCCCCTGCATTTCCTAAATTCTTCTTAAAATGTGTAAAGGAATAGCACAAATGTACGAATACCAACTGCAAAATGAACAGAAATGCATAGCAACAAAATCTAATATTTTTGAAACTATGAGCCTGAGCATCCGAACATTTACCTTTATTTCACATTGATTATCCATTTTCAGTTGACTGATGATTCAGACTGTCTTGAAATACACAAAATGTTTATCAGGTTTTATTAAAAAATTCAAGATTTTGTACTAATACTCTCAAAAGGAAAAAAAAATCAACTGGGAGGAAAAAACCCATTTGTTTTAAATTATCAACATTTTCAGATAACCAAACTGAAGCCCTTAAATCTCTCACAACGACATCATCACTAATCAGAATTTAAACTTGCACTTTAAAATATCTTAATGCAACAATAGTAGACATAACCTCCTAAATCAAATTAGTGTTAATATTGCTTTACTTTGTGAACCACACAGGTGAATGGAATCACAAAAATGCAGTTAACAAGAAAGAAAACTATTTTATTTGCTAGAGAACCACATGCCATTTTAAGTTTCAATTAATTCATCTTTTTCTTTAAAAAGATTGATAAGAGAAACTGTTTCAAAATGTAGTTCTCCATTTTATCACCTGATAAAGTTCAGCAAAATACAACAGTTGGTCTAGTTCAAATCAAATTAGAAATAATTCATGTAGAAATATATTTTCTGGGCAATTAGACTGTATCGTAGCAGGGCAAATGTCTGATATAATAAAGCTCTACTTTGCATCTGTTCCTGTGTCTAGACGGCTGCAATTACTAGTCCTTACAACAGCAGCGGCAAGATAAAGCACTGCTTACAGGTTATAGCTATTAAAATGGAACATTTTCTTTCTTTGCCCCCCTTTATTACCTAAATCATTTGATTGTTATAAAATTTAATTTAATTTAATGAAGTTGCACTTTCCTCATCTTCGATATGAACACAAACACAAATAAACAAACAGTAGAGAATTCAGCTCATTGTTTCTCCCCAACATTAGCTGCCGTGCATGGATACTGGTTTCATTGATGCTAAATACGTGCAAATAATGCTTGCTCAGAACCCAAATGGCTGAAATGGCTTTGTGGGTAAAGAGAGGACCCAAAGCCCCACGACTGTTGATCTGGCACCCTTCAAAGGCACAATATAAACCCCCCACAGCATAGTGGAGAAAGCATATCCCTAATTACTGTACTCGGCAAGAAGAAAGGCCAGTGTCAAAGAGGGTACATTTGTAGTTAGATAGGTAAGTTTATATCCCTAATAGAAAGAAAACCATAGGTTAGACAAATACAAACTGAAGGCCATGCACAGCCCTGCATCTACAGGTTGAACCCTCACTGACACCTCATGGTACCAGCAGGAGTTCTGACATCCTTGCTCCTTTGCTGGAGAGAGACAACAGCAATGGGGAGGGTGTGCTGCATCAGCTGTACTTCAGGCACTCTAAATCAACTAATATGGGGTTGGACAAAACCACATGTAAAAGCAACGGGTCCAGTCCTGGAGGTCATATGGAAGTACTGCTTCTTTACTATTTTGGCTCACTGAGTGCACTGAAGGATTATTTCAGCAGGATTTCTGAAACTGCAGTTTTACACAGTTCATGGGCATAAACAGTAGTTTCTGGTGTTAATGAAACTGCTTTCTCCTTCAAATTCTCCCTATAATTACAGGGTTTCTGGGTTTCTAAGCAAACCTGAGCAAATTTTAAGTAGGGCTTTGTTTAGACAATCTAAGATATTAAATCATAGTCTTGAAACCCTGCAAAGAATCAAGCACATAGCAATAAATGGTATTTGTGAAATATTTCATGAAAAGAGAGACATTCATTGAAACAAACACAGGCCTCTTGGCTAATTTTGAAAATAGCAAAAATGCAGAATGTGTTGCACACTAAGGAGATCTGGTGGTAGTTACAGGCCTCCAAACACAGCTTTCACCAAGACATGCCAGAATATGCAGAAAACCAATCCTACATGAGGAGTCATCTACCTGTGGCTATTCCTAGTCATCTTTTTTCTTATCATATTCATTCATTAAGTGGAGCAAGACAGCATCTGTGTTTATATGACAGACCTTCAGGGATGCTTTGGTGGCCCATTAACAGTGAACCTGAAATAAAGCTGCCACCCAGTATTTGCAAAGATACATCTTGTTTTTTCATTCTCATAATGGGTATTCATCACGAAATTAACTTCCTGTCTAAAAGGCTGGAATTCATTTAATCAGTATTCAAAGAATGGTGATGGACCTTTTGTTCCACCTGTGGCTGTAGTGTCTCACACAAGGAATGTGTCTCAGGAGGCTTCACTTGCAGAACAAGTGTCCTGCTTCCAGGTCCCCAATACCAGTATGTCACACCCCTAAAGGGGAGCAACATTACTCTAGAAATACCCAGTAAGATAATGATACTACCTAATAGTGCCACATGTTACTTTCACCTTCACATCATGTGCTGCAAATAGCACAGGCTATGGCTTTGGTAAATTATTGAAGTAATATAATAAAGACATCCCTTTGAAATTACCAATGTTTTATGCCATAGATTTAATGAAAATTATATGATCTGGAATGTAATGATGGAAAAACCCAAGGAAAATCACTGTGTCAGAATCTTAGACTTACTTTTTACGTGTTCTTACTTTGTCAGGATAATGTGTGAGTGTAACACATATCAATCTGCAATTAATTTGGAATTCCAGCTCTGAGGTATGAGTTTCCTCAACTACATAATTCCAGATCCAAATGACTGCATCCGTCAGAGGTTTAGACTTTGATTTTTAATTCCTTCTGTACTCCAAAATTCAGCTCTTTGTGTGGGAAGTTGTTATTTTGCAGCAGGTGAGCGCCCAGCTATTTGCTACCTGACTCCTCCCCCTCCTGAGGTCTGCCGACAGCTGCCTCCCCCTGGTATTTCACCTCATGCCTGCAAAGCGTTTGGATTACAGCCCAGGTTACTGTCACTGTTCTGCAGCAAAGGTGGGAAGGGAGGAAAATGGTGACTGTCCAGCTCACTGCTCAGAAGAGCAAGGGTCGCTCGGGCATACCTCGCATAAATATCTTGGGTGATGGGTGTTTTCCCAACTGTGTGCTGCAGTACTATATGAGAGCATGGCTATGGGGTGGGTGAGATCTCTCCTTAGAAGCTTTGCCAAGATCATCAATGTATATTGGAAGCTAACATCTTGAAAAAAGCACAAGATTTGCATGATCTGTCCAAAGGCAAATAAAAATTACAGTGGTGTGCGCTGCCACCAGATCAATGACAGCTTAGGATGATCAATACATGGGCTAGAAGTGAGGGAGGAGTCATGAAAATTAAAGTCTGCCTAACTTCTGGCTGGGTTGTTGAGGTGGGAGCATGCACGTGTTAGGAGGCGGTGTGGAAGGGTTGGTCACTTCTGGAAGTTGTAATTACAGTGTTAGCAAATTCCCTGACTGATTCCTCAGATAGAAACAGAAAGAGGAGGAAAGCCTGGGCTACTTTTTCAACCGAGTGTTCCTGAAGTTATTGAATTGGCTGACTGACTTCTTACAAATCCTGCCATCCCTTCCCCAGCTCTGTTTTACTGACTGCAATTTGGAGCAGAGCATTTCCTTAAATATAACAATTCAAGAAAATAATGTTTTATGAAATGCTGACATGTCAAATTTTCAGGAGAAATATGAACTCAAATTGTGCTTCTGTGCCTTTTTTATTTTAACAGAGGATGTTAATGGATTTTCAGTCATGAGGCTTAGAAAGATGACATTAAATGTCACTTGATGCTGAAGAAAATAGAGAGACTGTTTAAAAAGAATTGCATAGAACCCAAAATTCTCTCCATGCTGTTTTCTGTCAGGAAGTCTGTTATTTAATTTGTCTTTTGCATGTTTAAACATAGTAAGTAGAAAACCAGAAGGCTGTTTTTCACAGTATACTGGCCTGGTATCTCTGTTTTAAGTAAAAATTTCTAGCAAGACACAACTCCTGGTAAAGTGTCCTTTGAGTACTGCCCAGATCTGGGAACTTTTGCCCCCAGAATATTGCTTGATGAAATAAAATGTCATTGAAATGTACTATAAAATATTTTCTAAACACTATGCTAACATCATAGATAAAATTTCTAGCTGTGATATACATTATTAACCTCCTCTCCCGAGCAGAAATTCAACCCTCATCTATTCCATCAGTTCAGAGAATGTGGATGTGCTCTTTGCTCACTTGTTGCAACTGTTACTTCTTTTAAAATGCTTCTAAAATATAACCAGAAAATCATATTTAAATCTCTTCTTAAAAGGAAATATCCACATACCATCTATAGAGACATCACTTGAATTTACTGTGGATCTCAAACTGCTGCACTGACACCTTCATCCTTAACAATCTTACCTAAAATCTCTGCATACTTTTTGCCATTTGTCACTTTTAGAGACCTATCTTTCAAATCCATGCATGCAACTCTTTCCACAACCTGACATCCTCAGGAGACTAATAATAATGTGCTGGATATTGGTGAATCAGTAGTTGGTACTAACATAGGTTTACAGTCAGATGTTTTCAAACAGCACAATAAGAAATCTCCCCACGCAATAAACAGCTCCTACTTGGAGAAGGTCTGGAGATAACATTGTAGCTTTTACTGCTGCTCCCTGTGAAATAAGTAGCTCACATTCCTCAGGGAAGGTTTAAAATAGACTTAAAACAAGTTTTAAGTTTCATTTCTGAGTGCTGAAGTCATAACTAGAGACTAACTGACCTCAGAGATGCCTTAAATATCCTTCATAACGTTAGTATCAAATAAACAATTCTGTTTTGCACAATGGATCAAGAGATGCAGGCACACTAGGTGCTATCTAAAAATGAACTACACAGTTCTTGCTACTCATAAGCAACGCAGCATTCCCTAATGTGTCAATAAAACCATATGACAAACCACAGAGGGTACTCCACACACACACACACACACACACACACACACACTCTCATGCTTTTGATAGACTTTAATGAATATATAAATTACAGTCTTTTGTAGCATAATCTTACTTGCTAAAATGGTGACAGTATTATGCAACATTTATTTCAGGTCATGAACTCACCGTTGAAATTCCTTTTCAAAAACTTTTTGGTCAGCTGCTTTACTCTTAAAATCTCTACTCCAAAATATCCAGATTTTGTATTCTAGTAAAATATTGAAGTGAAATATATTTAGAAAATCGAATTGAATAGAAATTCAAGAGGAAAAATAGGAGACTTAATTTTCTCATAAATCAAATCCTAAATTTTCTGGTTTGTGCTAAGCATTAACACAGAGTAATATGCTAAAAGTAATGCACTTCTGGGAATTACCTTTTTATTTTCAGTTTCATCTGGAATCAGTAAACTCCTGGGAGCGCTTTCTAGTTGTGGACAGCAACTGCTCTGTCCTGTCAGAATTTTGGATTTCAAACAAGTTTCCCACCCTAAACTGAAAGCCACAAATTTTCAGATGTTCAAAAAATATTATAAAGAATTAAAGTGCATTAAGAGGCAATCCCCTGTGTTAAGAAATCCAAAACATTCTACTTTGATTTTGACTTTTCATTTGGGGACATTGGGATTTAAAGTATTAAAGTAGCTAGTATTTCAAATTAAAGCCCATGAAGTGTATGTTTTTAAAATTCTTAACAAGGCTGGTTTGAAAAATTGAAGTGCTGCTTCCAAAATATTTTAGAGTCTGAAAACACCACTTCCCTGGGTTAATTTCATCATTTCTGAACTTTCTAGTAACTGAATTACCAGGACAGCAAAATCATTATTTTTTTTTTACTTTTTAAACTTTTTTTTCTTGGGTGGTTTTTTGTTGTCTGTTTGTTTTTTGGTTTTTGTTTTTGTCATCAGGAACACCAAATAAGAATATGTGCTTGCACTGTAGATCGTAGTTCATTCTGAACACACATGAGGTAACAGGCCAAATTCAGTTTCTGTTTACACTGTCCTAATGCCATGAAGTTGTACTGCTGGAGCTGAGAGATGTTAGCAGTCATACAACAATTTACCTCTGCTGATAAACCTCTGTTAAAAAGAGAGCCTCAGGCTCAGAACAATTCTGAAACTGGAGATTTCTGGAATGCGTCTGACGATACGCGAGACGTGCATTTTTCAGCACGCTGATCGTGCATGTGTATGGTTGGGTTCTGTGGTCTGACTGCATTGCACAAGGCTAAGCACACACTTAGACAACCAACCTGCTTTTCCCCCACAGATCTCTTTGTCTGCTTAAAGTCCTACATTGCATGGGTTGTTTCCTCCTGATCGTGAATCTGGCTTGTTCAACTTTTCTGCCAATATTTTGGCCCGCAACACTCTCCTATGAGGTGAGGCTCAAATATTTCCCCATATGGGAAGGCTATGGGACTCTTTGCTGTCCACATTCATATCATCTCTGCCCCCATAGCCCCCTTTACCCATCCCATGTACCCTGCAAGCAGAGAGATAGCAGGGCAGGCGGAAAGATTCCCTGAGCAGGAGTTCTTTAAGCTCCCTGCTTTGCATGGGCTCGTAGAGCTTTAGAGAGCCAGTATCTTTCAGAAAGCATTATATCTAAGTAAGGGGGAAAAAAAATACAACTATTAAAAACGCACATACACTGCTGGCACTGTTGTGACAGCCAGCAGTATCAGCGTCAGTCAATTATCTTCACAAATGCCTCTTGTGCTAATGAGCACTCACAAAAATCACCAGACTTTTCTGGCAAGGAGAAAAGATCAGTTTCATTGCTTGCAGAACTAATTCAGTGTACAAAAGTGAAGGCTCCACCATCACTGCCTCTTTTACTGCTCCTTTTGTAAAGGCTTTTGATGTGCACTGAAGAGATCGGTCTGTGTTTGGGTCTCTTCATCTCCAGTTCATTGCCTGTCATTAACATACATATCCATATGAAAAGTTTGGTAAGTCACTAACAGCTGTCCAGAATGGAGTTTCAGGAAAAAAAGGACCTATTCCTTCTCAAAATGCTGACAATACTATGTAGCCCTTTTTGGCAATGATATACCTAACTTTTTAAAGCCGCCTTTCACTCAAAAAGCAACTAGGCATAATACTACATTCAAACACATAGTGGTTTTCATTTTGAAACAGTCATTTGCTGTATTCAGAAAAGGCCTATAGTTGCCAGAAGCAAAAAGAACTCCATCATTCATTATAAAAAAAAAAATACTTTCTGAGTATAGCTTTTCAGTATCCCAGATAACCTCACATATCCGATTTAACACAGGGGGGGCAAAAGCCCACAGCAGATGCTCCTGATGGTCATTTCATGCGCACTGCGTTCCTGCTCAAAATTATGAGACCTCACAACTCATGGTCACCAGCAATCGTGAATTTTAGCAATGAAAGAGCACCAAACCATGGCCATAGTAGTTTACCTCTAGAAGTTAAGGAAAAACATATCTACTTGTCTTCTGCTAGAATTCAAAATCAGCCTGGAAGTATAGATAGATGACATAACTATTAATTAGCATATATCAAATTAGGTGTGTGTGCTCCTTCCTATATGAGACCTTAGTAAGTATCTTGAAGCAAATTTAAAATGGCTTCACTATATGTTTCACAGAGCATACTCAATAAATTGTGATTTGTTTTTTAATTTTGTTTTTTTCAAAAAGAAGAGGACTGGAGAAATTTGTCATGATTCCACTGGTATATGTATGCCTGCTTTTAGGGAGTGATCATAATCTCGAAGTGGAAGGACAACAAAAAAAGAACAACATAGTTTTAAAAATAATTAATTAAGAGGTTTTCTCCCCCAATCACTTGGGCTGTAGCTTAGTCATGTCAGACTCAGAAAGAAAACTTTTGATTGATAAACACTTTTCTGTCCCACCCTCTCCCCCCCAAGGACCACTCCGGAGTTCACGACCCCGAGCCATAATTTACAATACATCGCGCCCAAGGTTTTCTAGGTCTTAGTTTGAAAACCATAGTGGGTGCATCTGTGTCAATTATCAAGGGGTTGACATAGTTTTACAAGCATTTTTATCAGAAGCAAAGTGCCCGGCAGGCTACCGACCACTAATTCTGGAAAGATTTTATTCCTGTACTGATCCTCCCACCATGCAAAACCAGCTTGTGCTGCATAAAACCCAAGACTTTAATCCCACTTGTTGCTTCCTTTTTTTTCCTCCCCCTTTTCAGAAGCATCTCTCTCTCCCACATCAGTCAATAAAATCTTTAACTCTGCCTATTTTGATCTGAAAATTAAATCTTATTTATTATGCATCCTGTTTGTTGTCTTTGAAGAACTTGAGCATTCATTTAAAGAGGGCCAGAATGACTTCTTAAACACATTTCTCTCTTTGCTGCAATTAAACAAAGTGGAGCTGTGATTAGTCCACCACAGGGGGGAAAGAAAAAGACACCCTTGAATCAAAATGGGGGGACCTGACTGTGCATTATTGTCTCACAATGCAGGAGTTTATTGCTGAAACCTGCTTATCGCCTTGCACTGCAAACCATGGGAACTTCAGTCAGGTGGAAAGTTATTCTCTTCTCTGGCTGAAGCAGCTTTAAGTATCATAAGAACAGCTAAAGCCACTAAAGCTCTTCCTAGTAACTGAGACATTTAGGATAATCTTTATGAGAGTTTTGCATGAGCTTCTGCTTTTTGTTGCAGTTAGAAGTAGAGTTAATGATGAGCTTTCACTGGCTTTTTTTTCTCTTTTTTTTTAATCTAAGCCAAAAGCGCCTGTTTAAGTTAAGTACCACCTCCCTCTAGCCCTTGGGAAACCACTCAAGAGGGATTTGCTTGGCTCTGTGTGCATGACACATAATGAAAACAATTTTACGCTGTGGAGGGAAGTATTGGGCAATTACTGATGTAACAGCCACCTGCAGAAGCGAGGCCCTCGACGGAGCACTGGGCTGTTCATGAATATTTTATGGTGTGATGTTATTTTGAATGGCTGGGGCAGGTGAAGGGGGCTGAGGATGTAATAAGTAACTCTGCTGGAGACTGTGTCGCAGCTCTGTTTCTCTGCAGTGGTCCATAGTGTAACACCAAGAAGAATCCTGACCCTGCATAAGACTATGCAAGGGCAGCTGAGGCTGAGGAAAGATGATGTGACAAGTCATGGTGGGCACCCTTTAAAATCTGTTGTCTAGCGATTTTACACATGATGTCCGGCTTAAAAAGCTCCTGCATCAATCTTGTCCAATTTAATTTGATAAACTAAGTGTGGATAAGGATTAAATGAGAATTTTGTAATGGAGAAAACTTGTTCTTACTCTTTAATCCATGAAAGATCTTATGAGGTAAACCACATAAAAATTTAAGCTGTTGCTGTGGAAAGTAGTGTTACTTCTTTGTTTTGGACTTGTTTTAAAATCTAGTGTTCTCCTAAGAAATAGATTCAAAATATATATAGTTTTTACTGCCAGCGCATAAACACATTTTATGCAAAATGGATCACCTCAAAGAAACTGTTTCAGAAATTTGTTGTAAAATTGGATTTATTTGATGTAATTTATTCCCAGTAGTGAACCTGAAATTCACATTTTAACAGAACATGGTATTCTACACAGATTTGTATTCCTTCCCACAGAGAATTTTTTCATTCCTAGAAGAGGCAGTGAAGAGTTAAACCAGGCGTGATACAATGAAGGAGATAGGTTCAAAAGCCTTAGGAATTTGTGATGATGTTGGCATACTTAAGATTTTCAAACCAAACAAAGCAAAAATGTAACTAAACGAATAGGACTAAAATATTAAAGGTTTGTTTTTACACTTACCTGGAGAAAGTAAAAAAGAATCATAAACAGAGCAATTGTCTCATATTACATTTATATCAGTGAGATGTGTAATAGTCTTTAAAATTATTTTTCACCTTGCTTATTATATGCATTCCTAGATTATGGTATTTGAAAAGAAAAGCTGAAGAGGGTTTCACTGTAAGCTGCAGAGTGAATAGCTGAGGGATTCTTTTTTTAAGAATAGGACGTGTTTAGAAAAAGGACACAAAAGATTTACAGAAACCTTGGACAGAAATTGGCAATGAGAACTGAAATCCAGAAGAGCGCCTGAGAAGGAAAATGTAGCTTACCCTACGCTGAAAATAATGTGTGACAACACAGGAATTCCCAGAGTGACAATTGGGAGATTACAACGATACTCTTTAATTTTGGTAAGAGGTAGTTTTGCAGATACGCTCATAACATTTCATAACATTAATTTATAGCTTGCACCAGTAAGAAAAAATACAATGTTATGTTAATTTTCTATTCTAATGTCACCTTCCTAACAGAATACTGAAGTTGTGCTGCTTGAGATAGTCGAGATGGTTGTCTATCGATGTTTGTATCACAAAGACGGCAAAAGTAGCCTGACTAGGATGATGGTACATTGCACAATTCAAGCCACGATTTGCTCTAAGATTTCCTGTCTAATTATCTACAGTCTGATCGAATCAATCAACATCAGAATTAAATATCCAGTGAATAATACACCAAAGAGAATAAAACGTGCTGGACGGTTTTTCCTAGATTCTCTCTCTGAAATGCAGAGATATTCTTCTTCCAACACAAAATAAATATTCAATGAATGAAAAAAACCATTAAAAGAACATTAGGCACCTCTATAACGAGCCTCTCCTCTTGCTCTGTACCTCTGCATGGAAATTTAAGATAAACACAATAAGAAAAATCAAAAAATATTGTTACAGAATCAATTACATTTAAGACTGAAAAAGTGTCCAATAAAGAGTGTGCTGATTCAGCTCCAGAATAAATGTTAAAGGTGCTGTGTTTTAGCAATTTTATGTAGACTGAATTATAAAACAGCAAACACGCAGTAAATTTTGGATACTTATAATTAGATTTTCAACATAAGAGAAGTTAAGCTCTGTATGTAAACGGCATTATTCAAAAGCTTGTCTTGAAAAAGAAAATTGCTGTTTGACAATTCTATAGAATATTCAAGAAAGGTAATTATACTGCAGTGGCTGTTAAAGACGCAGGTGTTGAATATAGTCACTGCTTCAGCTTTTACAGAAAACTATAGAACATGAAGAGAAAGGAGACAATAACATTAGCACGGTGAAATATTCACCTCTGCAAGAGGAGTTTATATTATCTTTCTTTATAGATATACAGAAACTGTGGAGTAGCCCCCTTTTACCCCCTTAAGTTTTTAGATTATTTGAACCCTTTCTTGCGTAAAAAAGAGGAAAAGCACAGCATAGAGAAGGCCCTGACGTAAGATTCACCCAGGAAAAGGCACAAGTGAAATGAAAATGGCAAGAAACCAGAGTGCCTCGTTTTTTAATGAAAGACCACATAATTAATCTGGAAAACAAAAGTGATTGACTAGCACCAGTGTGAAAGAAATGTACTGACTGACCCCCAGCGACTACACAAGTGCTCTGTGTCACTGTTGATCCACAGCTAACTGCTTTCTGAATTGCCTGTCCTTGGATACAATGCACCACTCAGAGAAGCAGGCTAAAAATAAGTTCATTATTAGAGTTACACTTTTAATTAAGATGTTAGAACAATCAGCAAGTGCACATGAAACCAGAAGAGATGACATTTGGAAATATCAAACCTTGTTAAGGGGTGCACTGTTATTATCAGTCCTTACATTCAAGTAGCAAAGGAAAAATTCATCTGATGGATAAAGGATGCCTTTCACCCAGCACTTAGAGCCAGGTTCACGTATGGACTTGCATGTGGTGACTCTTGACTATCCTTCACTTCAAAATGCTCCGTGCCAGGAGCAGAAAACACAAGACAGATTTCAGAGCCTCAGTTTCTTAAGCAGGCACCTAGGAGATGCCATAATCCTGCACAGGCCACAGCCTCAGGCAACTAGTGAAAAATCCACTTTTCCTACAGATCCAGGGGCCAGGCTGCACGTGTTGAGGAGCAATGTTGCACAGTGCTGGAGGGGGCCAGTCCCTGCCCTCCTGACATCCAGGTTTTCTCTGTGGAAAAGACAAGCTGGCTAACACAAGCAAACACCATGCTCTGTGGTGGTTAGAGCGCTTTCATGGGAAGCAAATCCTAGACCCCAGCCTGCTCAAATTCATTTCCTGCAGCAATGAAACTGGCCAAGCAGCCAACTGATAGTCAAAGTACTTTCTGAGGTCTTTGAGGGGACAAGGATATGAAAGTCAATAGTGAGGGGGAAAAATGGAAAGGGAAAAGGCAAAATAGGAGGGAAGAGGCATTCCCGCTTAGACTGGGAAAGGGACTAAAATAATTGGGTTACAAACAGGCTTAGAGAGGAGATGAGCGCCGGGGTAATTAAAGATATATAGATCTGCTTCTACAGAATTCTGTGAATGTCCAAGGGTTTCTGGAAGTCGTTTTCATATAGGTGCCTAAATTGTCCTTACATTGCAACTGCTTTAAGTGTTTGAGGCACAGGCTTGCTCATTTTTCTTGGAAGCTAGAGCTCTACCAAAAAAATTAACGAACTAACAAGGATGCATTCACCTTGCAGATCAAACTAGGAATTTGTTAGAGTGTGTTCAACTGGTGAGACAGCTTCAGGCACCTTCAGTTGAAGAGCCCATGAGAGGATGAAGCATTTTCATTACATACATTGCTCCAATAGGTTTCTGTATGGTCATACTTCTATGCAATACAATCACCAGTGTCATGGTAATGGAATGATGCCCAGCAGCTAGCCCTGAGATGAATTTACTGAAAGCACCAGCTTCTCTGAATGGTGCAAACAAGCAGGTACTTCAGAAAGACATGATAGGAAAAACAGAGAATGTAAATTTATGGTAAAGGCAGCAAATTTCATTATTATCCTTTGCAAGTGTTAAATGTGATCACATCTGGGAGAAGAATAGCATCCTTTCTTGCTAGGAATGCAACTGAACAGGCTGAAAGGTGCCTGAGGTGACTTCTAATAGCTTCCAAAGCTAGGAATACACACCTAGCACACCGGGTCAAAAATGGGCAAATGGTCCACAGGACAAGGCTGTAAGCATGTTAAAGAGAAGTTTTATTCTTTTTAGACTTCTGTGATTACCTGATGACAAAATCTATCAAAATATATAAATAAGGTGGGTTCTGGCCCTCTCTGTTCTATCAAGAAACTTCTTCAACCAAAAGAAGCAGGCTTAATTTAATGGCCACCACCATCAGGCTTCTTCACAGTGCTCTATTATGCATCAGCCAATGCTTCAGGAGGCAAAGGTGAAGAGATGCTTTAGCTACTTGCAAGAATTATTATATACTTTGACCTGATTAAAAGATTCTGGTCGAACAAAAGTATTGTAGGTCTAGGTTTTATATTATTTTTTGTCAGCGTGGGGTACGTTTGTGTCACAGAGGTAGGAATACCTGTAGGAATAGGACTGTGGGAGCCAGGATGATAAATGCAGTAACCAGAGAACTGTGGTTGCTCACATACTGAGCACCAATATAAAATTGCAGTTGCTGTGAAGTCGCTTGGGTACCTCAGTTATGATGGAAGACTTCACTTCTCCAAACGTGGAGGGATCCTGCAGAGGCTTTACAAGGCACAAAAGGCATCCTCCTTTTCCCAAAAATACTAATTTGTACTACGAAATGCCCTTTGAAATCAACTGGAAATGAAACACCTTAGTAACACTGATAACATATCACATACAGCCTTAATAAGACAGGAGAAAGGTAGGAAATGGAGAATCAAAAGATTTCTTTCAGGACAAAACTAGGGAAGCTTCTTGGCACTGGATAACAATTATTCTGCCTAGAAAAGTGATTTTTCCAGTTATAAAAGTGAGAAGTAAAATCTGGAAAAAAATATAAGTTTTATGTAGACGTGAGAGAATTAGAAATACATTTTCTTGTGGAGAAAAGAATGCCCGAAAAAGGCTAAATATACTTAGCACTGATGTTGATGAGTAGGAACATGGCTTTTGTGAAGTGGGAGCTGGACAAGTAGTGAAAACCTCACTGGAGATAAGGGTCACTGGTCATATTTCAGGTATGCCATTTCGTCTCTGTTTAATTTTATTACTACTTTGTAGAAAAGGCTTTTTCAAAAGATACTTTCAGCTCACTACATTAAAGCATATATTTCTGATTTTCTTGCCTTTTCATGTACGTAAGGACATTTAACTACCTAAAATCTTTCCCTGTACCTGCAAAGGGAGACATCTTGAACAGTCAGACAAGGAATGGCATGGTTCCAGTTCCACAGAGGTCCTACTTCTGGGCTACAAATGGACCATTGCTGTGGCAGGGGTGAAACAGGACCTGAAACTCATGGCAATGGCGCTGCAGTGTGTCACACATTGTATGGGCTCTTGTACAGGCAGCTCTAACTGAGAAAGAAGGTGGATTGCAGGATTGCTCCTGTGGTTACTGTCCTGCTTTACAAACATGGGGAATTCTGGGTTTGTGCATGAGTGGAAAGAAGGATGAGAGCTGATTTCCAGACACCATTGCAGGTGCCTTGTCTTAGAAAAAAAGAGCTCCTGTCAACAAGGAAGAGCAGAATGCAAGGAGCAAAGAAGACATTGGCAGGACTTCGATATTTTTTATAGTGCCTGATTTTTCTAGACAAATCTTTCAGGACTCCAACAGCAACATCAAGACAGAAATTACAGAAGCCACAAAATGAGGACAGAGCAAGGAAATCTCTCAATAATACATTTTTATCCCTGTTTTGATATTTCATAGATGGACTTGCAATCATTAAATTATGTAAGTACCCTCTCTGGGCTTGGTTGATTAATGAAGGTCTCCTGGTGGGCTCTAGGTGAAGTAGTGTTGGGTGCCTAAGTGGTGGCAAGAGAGCAGATGAGTATCAGAAAATGATTGTGAAGATGAATTTGAAGGAGAGCAGTGCAGCTGCTCTCTCTTTTTCATGTATTTCATAGAACAGAGAAAGAATCAGGTGTCTTGCAAACACATTTCAGACAAGCATTCTGACAGCAACCAATAATGCCTAGGAAAAGGTCCAGGCAACAAAGAAAAAGCCTGAGTAAAAATAACCTCCCAAGTCCCTTACCTCCATAACAAAATACACCCTTCAAACAGAGTGCTTGACAGAGGAATTTATTCCCCCACCAAGTTGTTTCTATTTTCATAGAATCAGAGGCTGGTTTGGGTTGGAAGGGCCCTTAAAGGCCCTCAAACTCCAACCCCCCTGCCATGGGCAGGTACTCCTCTTACTAGACCAGGTTACTCAGAGTCCCATCCAGCCTGGTATTGAACACCTCCAAGGACGGGCCATCCACAACTTCTCTGGGCAACCTGTTCCAGTGCTTCATCACACCCAGTGTGAGAAATTTTTAATCTAAACCTACCCTTCTTCAGCTTCAGCCCATTTCCGCTTGTCCTACTGCAGCACGCCCTTGTGAAAAGTTCCTCTCCAGCCTTCTTGTAAGACTCTTTATATACTGGAACTTACACATTTTATTTCATGGTTGTCTTTTGCTTAGTGATTTTCCATCTTTACTGAAGACTGACAGAAAAACTACCTGAAGCAACAGTTGTGCTTTCAGATGTTAGTGATTCCCAGAACAGATGGAAAAATGCCTGTGGTTGCTATTTCAGCATATGTAAGGTGAATATTCAACACCTGTATTATGAAGCATGACTAAAATTCATTTTGACAATGTTATAGAAAAAATTGCTATCTCAAAAGGATATCATATGAAGAAGCAAGTGATTCAATCAAATATGTAAAATATTAATACTGCTGATTTACAAAGAAGCATTTTTTCTCCTTTGGTGCCTTGATTTGAATGATGAATTGCAGGTGAAATCTGCTGGAGGCCAGGGACTCAACTGTTTCCCTAGGAGTGTTTAAAACCAAAGCATGTTGTTTAAGAGAAACCTGCAAAGGTGGCAAGGATGTTAAGACGCCTTCACTAAGTCACTAAGCCAAGTCCCTCACAATAGCAGTCACTGTTGAAAATGCCCCTTGTTGTAGCAAGCATTGCTTTTGAATTCACAAAATCAAGTCACCTGCTGCTGTTTCAAATATTCTAGTAGAAAAAGAGATTCATGGTACAGTATAAACACGTACATTGATTTACTGCTGCTATTCATATCCAAAAGGATATGGGTTCCAGCCACACCATAGATATATAACCATACAGCCCTTCTGAGGTTTCTTGGGATGGGAAGCACATGCAGCACACATAACATAAAACATGTTCTCATTAATGCTTCTCAGTATGCACAATCATAAAGAACATCAATCTGGTTACATTCTCAGATCAATCCTGCCCCCCACTGAAGTCAAAGGAAACTAACCTGTTGGTTTCAATAGCACCCAGCCTTTTATAAATTGGCAGACATTCATAAGTAAGAAGCATGAATTCATTGTAAGAAGCGATGAATTACTGCTCAGAAAGAGCAGTGAGTCCTCACAGCTATGTGCTAAGTGTTATGAAACGTTGTGATTGGTGTACCTATTTCCACTAGTGTTCACAGAACAGCTGGGGATAAATTTCACAGCTTTGAAAATTTATTCCCAGATGTTTAATAACCAAAGTATAAAATTGGATTGAGAAATATTAGATTGTTCAGTACAGTAACAAGACAGATAATTAATACCACCATAAATGACACAAACCCTTTCTATGCAGATTTCTAACTGTAACAATAAATCTCATAGATCAATATGACAGACCCAGTTGAACGGACTGTGTCAAAGTTCAGATTTTCCTAAACTCACCTTACTATTTTAACATAAATACCTAATTTTCTTATTTCCCTTTAAGCTTTTACCACTGGGGCCAAGGCCTCAATTTAAAATAATTTGGATATCCATTTCTTGTAACTCTTCTTTTGGATCTCTCTTCCCCCATCCCAGAGCAACTTGTATGCCATCTTCCTTTTCATATATCTACCCCAAATCCATTTGATAGAAATATAAACATGGTTAAACAAAACCTCAAGAAATGTGTGACATTCTGTCAATAACTAAAACCTCATTGTAAAGTTGTACAACAGCATTCTATTTTCAAAATCAAGTGTGTTTCCCAGCTAAATAATTTTGCTCAGAACACCAAGACATGGTTGAACTGGCAAAAATCCAAAACCTTTGAGCAACCATAGACATGGTTGTGTGTTAAGCACATTAGGTCTCTTAAATTATTACCCCTTCATAAACAGATCCATATTAATATGCTCTGTGCATCTAACCTCTTTTATAGTGCTTAAATTAGCTTGGTCCAACTTGATTTTCTATTCCCATGGAGTCAATGGAAGTCTGACTGAAGAAAAAGTTAAGGATCTCATAAACAAATCCTTGGTATAGCTGTAAGAGCATCTCTTCTTTTGTATTTAAGAATGTAGTTAACCCTGTCAAGAATTTTTGTTGAAAAGCAGCTAGCCATCATTTTGATATTTTTAATAAATGTCTTACTATTCCCAGAGGGAATCTAAACTGGTTAAGTGTCTTGGCCCAAAGCCTACATTTCTATCATCCTATTTGCTATATTCAGAATTTCAGTATCATCTTTTGGATCAGTTACTCTTTATTTAGCTTAATCACATGATGGAAGAACAGAACAGGAATTATCACATTCATCAACCAAAATCAGTGGAAATGCTAATTCAAATAATAAAGCCAGGACAAGTTTAATTTAAATAAAGTGAATTTTGGGGTTTTTTTCTTGTAGTAGAAGTTTGGTTATTTGTGGTGGATTTTTTTTTTCATAAAAAACCTGTAGATGTTTTTTCTGTTTATGCTCTAAATATTTAGATCTAAAGTAGAACTGATCCTTTCTAGCAAAATAAATTCACAAAAATTCATGCTAAGCCCTACAATTACATACAGGTACTGTTTTAAAAACTTGGTTAAAAGATATCAAATGATACACGCTGAACCTGCTGTGAGTAAATAAAATTGCACAGGTTTGATCGCCTGACTGTTGGAAGTATACACATAGCAGAAGCTCTGGAGAGCAGGCAATCTGGAATATACATGTACTGTCATTTGGTATGTGCATTACATACATAGCTTTATATATTTACTACGTGTATTTATATTATATATTACTATTAAATCCATTCCATCCACTCAACTATAGGGGCATTTTTCAAGGACAGTATAAAAATGTCTACTATGATACAGTTCGTAAACTTATTGCTGTATTTCAGTCCAAAATGTGTTTGAAAAATACACTTTCTCAATAATGCTTAGTTGAAGCAATTCCATTTTGATGGAGATTTTCTAACTTGACTCCCAAATTCAGCTGATCTAGATATGTGGCTAGGCAGTATAACCACTATGAAATCCTTTCCTATCACAAATGCTTATTGCCATTGCAAATAGCTGGCTGTCAGAGGGTTTACAGATTTGTAATTCAGACAACAATCAGATCAGTGTTTGTCTAACCCAGAGGCAATTCTGTATCTGGGCTACTCTCTGCATTTAGCTCGTCATAATTTTCCTCCTAATGTGGAATGCTATTGTCTGCAGGAAGTTTACAGCTTTTTCTGTTTGAAAATCCAGATTACCTTGATGGGTGGCTTGGAAGACACAGCAGAATACAATATATCCTGTCTCTGCCCTGGAGGGTTTTTGGCCATGACCTCACCTTTGCCTGTTTTCTCAGATATGGCAAACTCAGTATCTCTGCTAACATCACAGAACCAGGACTTCCTAGGAACTTGGAGATCAGGCCACACATGTCAAGTGCAAATCAGGCATCTGGTTCTCTCCTAATACACAAGGACAATACAATCCACAATTTAACCTAAGTACTGCAAAAGACATTTTGACAGCGTCCGCCAGGGACTCAATTTTCTTGCTTTAGATGTTACTGAAAGTAGTCTTGTGGTAAGAACAGTAGATTTGGACAAAAGCTCAGTCTTTTCTGGAGTGTTACCACCCCTACTGAGCTATTCTCAAAGTATAAATTTTTTGACATATAATCAGAAGAAGACCTAGGAGCTGACTTATGCCCTTTTCAAGGATAAACGTGGAAGAAGCACATAGCATTTCAGAGTTTAGCTGAATACACTTAGTTCTAGATACACTGAATGCAACCTTTAAAAATTTTCTGAGCTTCTCTGAAATTCAAAATTCAGTGAATATGGGAAAAAGGAAATTATCCCTGTAGGATAATTTTCAGATAAAATGTTACAGACTGCTTGATGAGATCACTGAGACCACTCCTCTAACTCAGGTGAAGCCTGCTCAACTAGGAAACAGATGGTCCAAGGTCTAGTCTCACCAACGACCTCTCCATGAAAATTAATTAATTGGCATGTACTGTACTTTTTTAAGGAATGGGAATAAGATGCTTCATGAATATGCATTAAATGCTTGTTGAAATCAAGAGGTCTTCTTTTTTAACTACCTCTGTTTTCCCAATCAATGTACCCTAGAGGTATATAATGAAGTCGTAAGTAAATAGCATTTTAGTTATTAGGAATAGCTGGGGGTTGAGGAGGTGGAGGGGTGGAACATGGAAAATATTCTTTTTCTTGCCAAAAAGTATTTACATGTATTTTTTTTAACTTGATCATTGATAGTCTCTGTATTGTTTGGGCCCTGATATTAACATTGTGAAGTAGAAACAGAAACATAAAGTGACCTGTTACTTATGTTTAGAAGCTATTTCTACATTGACAGTAGATGTGTAGAAGACGAAATGACTGCTTCGTGATAAAAATAATTTTATATTTCAGTGTGACAGCATCTTATCCTATACTCCTGAGAGTAGCCTATACTCCACTTAGCAGACCTATTAGCTTCAAGAGGACTTCTTGCGCATGAGAAGTTTGTGGGACTAAAGTGACAATGTATTGTTATTCTAAAGGGACGACCCCCTGAGCTCATACCCACCGGCACAGAGCGAGGCAAGTCAGCCCAGAACGGAGCCATATCTGCAGCAGCACTGGGTGACTTCCACTGAAGACTATAATGGTCAGTTCTAGCACTGCTGCTCCAGTGCAGGCTGTAAAATGTTTAAGAGGAAGCAGGAGAGTGGGAGATGGGAGGGAGTTCAAAACATGTCAAAAAAGTCTTAGTAGACAAAAAAGAAGCAGAGAAAAAGAGCAGAAGTAAATTAATCTTCCTGAAGTATATTACATAAGGGGAAATGCCTGGTAGTCGTTATTTGCTGTAACAACCCAAGACAAATGAGCAGCCAGTGTGTTAGCTCTGATGAAGGACATGCAAGAAAGACAATGGCTTTCCATTTTTAAGTTAATCAGTACCCAAGTGATGTATTTCTGAAAAATAATAAAATGGATTAATCAGGAGCTAGGGGAAAGAAGAGGCCAGACATTTTATTTCCACCACGTGTAGATGAAATATACATAACATAATAAAGGGCTGCTGTCGACTATCTGCAGGAAGAGCACCTGGAAGATTAAAGCTGTGGACATAACATTAACAAAGTACAGACCACACTGAATTAATGAGCACTGGAGATAGACATTCAGTGGAGTCTTAATTTATTTTCCTTTTCTAGCTCATCCTTTAAGAAAATGACAGTGTCTTCTTATCGATTTTACACTCAGAGATCAATCAGAATTGCCCTGACTCAGACAAAATTTACAGCACTCCCTGACACTGCCTCGAGCATCTGGGCCTAAACAGACATTACAAGGAAGCAATACATCATGTTTGTATGTAGAGCTTGACATGCTTAAAAATAAGCTAATCTGTAGTGGAATTTCCTTCTTTTTGACAAGTTGTTCTGCCCAGCTCTTCGGCCCCTTGTTATGAATTTCTCTCCTAGCTCTACTATTAATTATAACATGCACATAGGATTCATGTATTTAGACCCTGAGGGAGGTCATCTGCTCTGAAGTTTTAGATAAAATATAAACTAACAGATCACTCCTACTTAAACAATGTGAAATGTCACTCTGATGCACTCCATAAAAAAACCTAGAGGTGTTCCGTCAAGAGCTATGATCAATTCTGACAACCCAACAATATCAGAGCTAAATGATGGGCCTCTACATTCCCAAACAGCCCTCCGTGGAAATTGCTGTATCCGGAAGCTCTTTTGTGCAAGTAACTAGCTGTATTAAATGCAATAATTACAGAAAAGACACAGGCTGGGATGCTCAGGCAGTAGTAGGCTAAGGTAACTTATTCCTGCACAACAATTCATCTTGTACCTAGGGTTTGCCTCCCAGCTAGGGATTGCTTCCCAGGAGGAAGAGAGGTCTCTTCTGCACTGCAGACCTCAAGACCAGACAGTTCCTTCTGGGCTCAAAAGAGAGAGCTGTTTTACAAAATGTTTGCTGCATTCCACTTGAAGAAATATCAAGACCAGAGCTAAGAAAGAACTAGCATGTATCTGAGAACAAATGAGGATCAGCAGGTTTTTCTGAATTTAAATGTTTCATCTCCTTCAGGCAGTGATTTATTGGTTGTTTCAGTACCTAAAAGAAGCATTGAGGGACCAAGAGCTAAAATGTTTATGGAATGTCCCAAAACCAGAATTTTTTTGGGGTCTTTGTTGTTTTCCTTTTCATCTTTGATCATCTGACAAAATACAGGGTGGAGCTGAGGACAATTCCTTCTAGACATTACATATTTTCAATGTACAGCAGAATCCTCTGTTCCCTTTGCTTTCTGGGAAGTTCAGCATATCACAAGGTTCAGCCAGTTATACATACATATATATATATATATATATATATATATATTAATGGTATTAACTGGGATGCTTGAGAGTATAGCACAAAACTTTCCTCTCTCTTGGAACAAGCCCAAGTCACAGCGTACAATTTCAAGACTTTGAACTCGTCCTATTACATTCTAGTTCGTTAAGGGTCCTGTTCACATTTCGCTTGGTTAAACACTAATAAGCAAAAAAATACATAAATTCTTCTTATTTGTGCAAGCAGAACAGCTGTAGCCAAAGGTTACAAATACTCATTGTAGCAGAGGATTCTGCTGTTTCTCCACCTGCTAATTCTTCATGCTAGTGGAAGTAAAAGCATGTAATTTTTTGACTTGAAACAAGGTTGAAGAAACAAAACTGATACCAAATTGTTAGCAAGATAAAATGATAGCTGACTCACAATCCAAACTCTGATACACAGAAAAATGACAACATGCAGAAAAGCAAATGTTACATGGTTTATTTATGACACCTCAGTATGATTTGCCCTCAAGTACTATGATAGTAAATTACTACAGTTTCAAAAACCAGTATGATGAACACTGATTTATTTTACATTTTCTCCTTTCCCTTCATTTGTGATTGTCTGACACAGTGGGACCAGCCCTCAAGAAATTAGAAAGATATCATCTTGTGAGGGATATTGCACTTATTTTCCCTGCAGGTGTCTTTTCCCTGATACTGTCTCTGCCTCTTTTAGCCTCTGGTTATCCTCTCATGCTACCTGAGCACCTGGCTGCTCTTAGCATAAGCTTGAAAAGAAATCAGTATTTTCTCCCAGAATGAGGATAGGGACAAGTTCTATTTTTTTTTTATTATTTTTTTAATTTTTTTTTTTTTAATTTCTGTGTTCACAGACACTAACATGGACATTTGACAGGACCAGTAGATTACCTTGGAGAAATGGACACTGAACTGGCCTGGTCTTCCAAGAGACCACAAGCTCTGACAAAAGCCAAGGGCTTGTTTTTTTAATACAGAAAAATAATTACTGAATAACTCTGCAAACAAAGTCTGGGTTGAGGTTAAATGTTTCAAATACAACTAGTAATCTAGGATGTGTCTGCCAAGCTAATCTGAAATCTCTTCAAGGAAACTAATCTCAGACAATGTTGAGTATGCAAGCATAGAAAATCTGGGTTGTTTAAAGATACTGTAAATTGTCCAGAGCACAAATCTCCCACTGGGTCTCAGGGCTTAGTCCTTGCCTCTGACTCTACCTCAGACTTGTCAGTGTGTCAACAGACAGTTCGTTGCTCAACCTTTGAGCTCTAACAATTACCTGACCTTCCTCAGCAACCTGTGGAGAGGAATGTTGGACCCTGGAAGGCAATTCATCCCAACCTTATTTTTGGCCTTCTAGACCAATTCATCCCTTGCTAAAGTTGTTCAGCTTACAGCCTCTGCAATAGGAGTGACGAGGGGTCTGTCCTGGCAGACACACAAGGGGCAGAGCTCTCTGGTGATGCAGTGCTCCTACAGCTTGAGTGAGGTGAGGGAAGTGTATTTGCCAGACCCCAGCCTCATGGGATCTTTTAAATCCCTGTATCCAAGATTCATAGGTACAACCTGGGATGGCAAAGGAAACCATAAGAACTTAATCTGTTGCTGAAGATTCACTTTCACAGCTAGTTATAAAATTTATAATCATTTGCGTTTCTAGTGACATCCTCCTAAGCAGCAGATGACATTCTTCATGAAGTTTTAAAGCTATGCTCAGTAGTAAACCAGAAAACCTACAGTACCCTTCTCCCTTTACAGATACAATATTTGGTAATTGTTTCTACTTTCTTTAATATTATTTTGCATATTTTTCAAGCTGATCTAATTTTCCAAAGTAAAAAGCCTTTTACCTTAGCATTTAAAGAAATGTATTATTGGGAATGCATCATATATGCTTATACAACTTGGTCAAGAATAAACTGTAAGATTTTATACGCCTTCTAAAATTTCTTACACAGTAATACATCTCACCTCTTTTTTGTAAACTGATGGTGCTCAAGGAAGGTATGACAAAGGCGTAATGCAATTCAATACTTCATAAAATTTAAATACTGCTAAATATGATAAGACCCTGAGGGAAATAACAGTTACTGCTACAGCATGTAAAGCACACAATGGAAATGTTTACCTCTCAATGTACACATAATCTGTGTCAGAATCTCTTCACTAGTAAAGGAAGGAATAGATCATATCGTCTCGTCTCTTCTCATACCAGGTAGAACCCTGCGTCTTTTCACTAGTCACACAATGAGTAACAGGTGGCATTGCTGTTGCTGTGCTCTCCTGGGTGTTCTGCCATGCAAGCAACTGTCATTTCAGTTTACACTTCAAATGCAACCACAGACCTTAGGTGGAGCTAATCTGCAAGTATTCATCAAAACTTTTCCTTAATAACCCTGTGAATTTCACCTGCCACCTGCAAAAAATGAGTATTTTTGGCTGAGTTGCAATAAGTGCAGCATCACACACATCCTATTCTTTCATACACCTGAACTAGCTGTAGAACACATCATGTGAGATACATCACATCAACCAGACTAAAATATAGAAAATTCTGAAAAGTATCTCAGTATTTGCTCATTCTGGAGAAATCGCAGCATCCCCAAAGCACAAGGTCAGAGACAGAAGCACTGGAGTAATTTCCCATGAAGCCTGTGGTACTTTCAAGAAAGGTCACAGCTCACCAGGAGCTTGCCATGCCCTACAGCAACTACTCAACAAGGGGGAAGAGACCTCAAATCACCAGCCTTTCAGACCAGGGTGCTAATCACCACTGCTACTGGGATTATTTGCTAAGTACATAGTGTAGATTTGCAATAGAATTCCCATTAAATTCCAGGAATTCTTGTTATTCTTGTTGCTTAATTTTTTTTTTTTTTGTCTGGAAGTAAAGGAACACGTGCACTCCTTAGCAATTCAAAAGCCAGGAAAATCATCCAAAGGAAATTACACCATGTTTAAAAAATGTATACTTTCATCTGTTGACCTCCTATAATCTCTTTGCTGAAATGTAGTTTAATTGATCGAGATATATTTAGTGTAAATTCATTGAAATAACGCATTTCGGTTTCTGAGAACCTGAGGGCATGTGTAGGCAAAATTACCGTCAATCTATAAAACCACAACACAGCAACACAAAGAAATTAAAGTGTGTTACTAGATTCATCAATAAGTTGAGAGCTCTGAATAAAGATACTGAATACTCTACAAACCCTTATCTCTCTCTTATGAAGAGGGATGCTGAAGGTGGGTTAAGAAAGTAAAATCAGTATGGTTAAACACTTAGTAATATCAATGTTAGTGCGTGTTAGTGGTAGGAATAGACAAATCCTGATAAGTTTTGGAGGGGAATGTGTCCCATCAGATTGATCTGCTCCGACCTAGACCTGCTCCTCTGAAACTGTGAGCAACGACAAAGTTGCCCGCTAACCTGCAGTGGATTGCAAACAAACTATTTATCAGCATGAATATTTAGTTCATAAATCTGAGCAAAATACCTACAACCTAAATACGGGCAATGAATTTAGCGCTACTAAAGCTGAATCATAAAAACAATAATAGCAAACTTCCAGGAATTTCAGGAATCAGTGGATGCCAGGTTAATAATAGCATTTTTTGATTTTGAAATAGAGACTTTCTTGCAACAGGAGACATATTATTTCAGTCCTATGTTTAAGTTATGCACTGAAAGGGCTGAGGAGCCTTTATCCATCATGGGTGCTCCAGCTTGTATGATACTTCCTCTTTAAAAGGATGAACATGTGCACTGACAGAACCTGTGGCAACTCCCCAAAGAGCACTATAAAGTCAGAAGACCTCACCGAAAGAATATTTATAACATTGCAGAATACCACTCAAAGGAACAGATATTTTTGCGACCAAGGACACTGATGGGGCGACTACAGCGGTTTGCATAATCAAAGAGAAATTTCTACCTTTGTTCCTGTAGACCCACACTGGAGCAAAGGGGAAGGTACTATGGCCAGTAAGTAGAAAGGCAAAGAATCAAAAATTAATTTCTCAGTTTCCCAACACTTTGTAAACCTGCCCACCTAACAGCCCTGATCTGCTCATCATTTGTGCACAGAACTTGAAGAACAATCAGCAACACCAGAATCTGAAGCACAGAAAGCACCTTTTAAAAAGATGTCACCAAGGGCCAAAATGTACTTCCTAGATACTTCAGGTCTTACTCAGATACGTAGGTTTTCTTCCAGTCTTCTTCCAACTGTGCTAAACTGGGCACCTCTGGATGTCCTATTGCAACTTTATTTTGATCAAAGATACATCTTTCCTCCTCATATATTGAAAAGGTTCAAAGGCATTCAGCTACACCTTACAAGGAAAGAGCCTCAAGAAAATGTTTGGGAAATGGTTGTAAATCAGCTGGTTTGAAAACCAAACTTGGACGAAACCACACATGGGAATATACCAATCTCAAAAATCTGAAAGCAGGCAAAAAAATCAGCCAGCTTCTGACCTTGGGTTACAACTGTGAGGTCTCGGTAGGAACATGGTGGAAGTGAATGCAAGCAGGAACTGGGTCCTAGACGGAATGGAAGTGGGTGGCCCCAAATAGCAGCCACATCTAAATGGAAATCTCGTAGAGTCAGCTGTCAGGCTGCGGGTGCTTCAAGCAGGCAGACCCCAAAAAGGCGTGTGCAAAAGTCCATTTACAAAGGGCAGGTGTACAATTATATGGATAGGTTAACTGGAGTAACGATTAGCTTCAAGACGGCCTGCTAAGGACAACATTGACTGTTAAAGCATTTCTAAAATGTACCTGATTCTATTTCTAAGGAAAACACAATATATTTAGGTATTTAATTTTCTTCCTTGACTCCCACTGCTATAACTGCAAAACTAGAATGAGTAGGTGTTCCAATACTCTGAATCTAAGACAATATGGCGGACCTGAGGCAAATCTGGGCATGCTGGGATGGGAGATAATCCAGCTCAAAGAATCAGAGTACATGATTTGTCCAGACAACTGCACAGTTCATAATTTCATCTATTTACTACACCAGGGCTCTTACCATTCTAGTTAAGCCAAGAAATAAAATTTTACCTTAGGTAAGGTAAAAAGAAAAGAAGCAGTGAGAAACAATTGCTTCCATCAGTTTGGTCAGAATGAGCATGAGAGGTTGCCTGGTCCAGGACAGCAAAATTTTCCTGCTTCGTTCCATGGAAGGGGGTGTCACCAGACAGCATCTTGCAGGGAAGCTGCAGGCACTGAGTTGTTGACACAGCTACAGGCATTTTTTCCCTTGCCTTTCCTTTTCCTTTGAAGGTTTATAAATCTATTTGAATAGGTGGATAGAACATTACAGGAAAAAAATAAGCAGTGGGAAAACAAATGAGTTTTTTATATTGCTTTTGAGAAAGGTTTTGTCTTTCATTTGCTGCAGAAACTCCAGGTACTCTGTGTGAGGACAGTTTTGGTTGGGGTTTTTTGTTTGCTTCTTTGCTTTACAATAATAATATTTTTCCTTCATCCTATTTTCTAAGTTAGAAAACAAAATTTCAATTTTCAGGCGTAGCTGTTGCACTATAGCAGACTGAACCCACAGATACCTGCAAACACTCTACTAAATATTGTTAACTAGATCAATGTTACCTCTTCAGCTGTAGAACTTTGTAACATGGAGTCTATGTAGGGTCTCAAATGCAGAAGTGTGGGCAATGGTGGTACCTATCAGACTTAAAAAAAGGTAGGAATGTAATTATAGAGTAGTAATGGATGCCACAAGAAGAAGTCATAGCAGGCTAATGTGATAACTTACTGTATCATCTGATGAGTAGGAATACTAAAATTTCTGTATTAAAATGGTATTAGTGGTATATTAGGCTAACATGATATGACAAAAAAATTGCAAACAAAATACTATAATTTAGTCTAGGGCATAAATGTGAGGGAATAAAACCAAATATTGTCATAGAGAAACACCCTCTTCATTTAGAGAAACATGTGGAAATTTTGTGATAGAGTTTGCTGTCGTGTCATACTGATAAAGTTCAGGAGAGATTACATATTGCTGTGTGAATTGTAAATTAGTACAAATGATATCTTATATCCACATATCATTTTTACTCCAAGGGATATCAAAGACCTTAAAGAGACATACAAAGCAATGCCTCCATGCTTATCATCAGCCTCTAACCTGCAGCTGAATAGACTTCCCAATAGTCCCCAAGTTTTTAATTAACCAAAATTTTACCCAGTTGCTGATGGTATGACAGAGTTTATGAAGTGGTTGTCTTTTTGAACATAAAGCTTTTCTCAGGAAAATAAAGTCCCTCCAGGCTCTGCATCAACCAAATTTAGAAGAAGCTTCCATTTGCATGAAATAACTGGTAAATGTACACCCATGTAAAAAAAAAAACAAAACCCAAACATATTACTATATCAAAAATAGCATACAGATACTCTCTGTCATCTTGGAGTACAATCTTATTCTGAATACAATAATCACAGCATTAGTTTGGATTGGAAAGGATCTTAAAGACCAGATAGCTCCAACCAGTCCCCATCACAGGCAGGGACACCTTCCACTAGATCAGGTTGCTCAAAGCCCCATCCAACCTGTCCTTGAACACTTCCAGGGATGGGCCATCCACAACTTCTTGAAGCAACCTGTTCCAGTGCCTCACAATCTTCACAGTGAAGAATTTTGTTCCAAAACCATTATTTAGACAAAAGAAAAATTCTGAATACAAGTTGTTGTTTGACTCCTGTCACGCACACACAGTTCAATCTTCAATGATGTGCCCACTTACATTTTTGAGTGGTGAACGGCCAAGGACAGGGACACTTCCAGGCCAGTTTCTGCTAAAGTCAGCTGAGAAACTTTCATCTCAGAGTCCATGCTGCCTAATTTCTGCTCATTGTCAGGAAACCTGAAAAACGGGACATATGTATTATATACATACACATGTGTACACAGGTACTTTAAAAAAGGATGGATTTCATCAGGCCTTCATTTATAAGCTCATCAAGTCTTAAGGACATTCCACCAAAGAATGGCTAAAGAGATATTAGCGTGTATTCCTCTCTGAATGCATTTATATGCTTTTACTTTGCAAGCCTCATGGATTTCTGTAGCTTTCAAACCAGAAGCAATATTCTGTCCCCTAATTTTACAATTATTTTGTGATATTTATGCACAATAAGGGAGACTAAATAACCAGAATTATTTGTCTATAGCATTAAAAATCTTATTGACAACATATGCAATATACTAGTGCAGTGGGGCAGTGGTTCCTGGTAGTTCAACAACGAATGTATTAATGTAAAATTTTATTCAGGACAACAGTGTGGTCATGGATCACAATATTAACTTGCAGTGACTATGTTAACATTATCCCATTTCTAGCACTCAAGGCAAAGAATCAACACTGAAATGAATGCAACAACTAAGTCTTAAAGAACACTTTCAACAAGGAACTAACAGGGAACTCTGGATAAGATTACACAGTACTTCCTTGTTTCTGTTCATCTACTTTACACTATCTGGAATTTTCCATTTTACAATATGGACCCAGAGTTACTTTTGCATCATGAAACATTTTCAGCTGCACAGATCATGATTCACCATCAATGCAAAATGTCTACAGCAAGCCCCTTGAATTTTCTGTCATTTTTTATATGCCAGTTATAACTCTCAAAACCCTCAACATGTTCCTCACTGTGCTTCCCACTGAATTATCTACCACTCCCGTTATTTTGCTGCTTTATTTGACCTATGCTGCCCCATCACAAAGCCATGACCTCCCTTTGCAGCTACTCTGTTCTCACTGCGCCAAGTTGAAAGTCTGTCCTCACCTTTGGGCTCCATCAGTGTCAGCTTTCTTCAGCTACTGATTTGCTTCTGTGCATCAGTGATACCAGGTTTGAATGTCCACTCATCCACTGCTGCCACATCATGAGTTGCTTCCTGAAGAACAGAACTCCATTCTGATGTGAAGCCATCATCCTTGCTATGAGCACTTAGGATGTCCGTACAATGCTTGCAGAGTAAATTGAGGGATAACAGGCTGTTCTTGACAATTTGTTCGTAAACACAATATGGGAAGAAGTTTGAAATATTTTATTCCTGGATTTCTCTCTTTCAGTCGTTTCCCCCACCTAAGATTTTCATATTAGAAAAACCCCTTAATTTTATATTGGAGTAATCTACATTGCTATGTACCCTCTACAAAAGTGGAGGTATGGATACCTTCCTTTCTCTCTTCTCGCAAAAACTAGAAGTAAATTAGAGCTGGGAGAATATCTATGCATGTGCACACACTGTGTTTATACATGCAATGACATACACATAGAGATCAGTAGTACTTCATGCTGGCTTACATGCTATGGGTATAAAACAGAAACTCAAATGTGTAAGTGACTTCTGCCATTTTCTAAAGTAGAGAAATAAAGTTTTTCGCTGTTTTGAAAGAGAATCACAGTGCCATACAGTAGATTTCAATGATGTTTTGCTCTTACAAATAAAAAAAGAGATTATACAACTCCAGAAACACTTGCTTTACTGAAGAGCACAGCTGTAAATAAATCATTGCACCACAACAAAAATACTAAAATCATCAGAAACCTTGACCAGAAGATTTTTTTTTTAATGGCAAAAGAATAAAGAACAAAGAGTAAAATAAATCCTTTCAATTTTTTGTCATTGCAACAGAATTCTTAACTGTAGGGGGTAGAACGATGCATCCATTTGCACTTACAGTACCATATTAGGGAATGACTAAATTACTTCTAGAGCCCTTTCCGTGTCGCCACTTATGAGTAACGATATAATTTCCTAAATCACATAAATAAATACACAAAGTAAGCTCTTGGAATTCTGTAATTTTTTTATCCTGTATTATAAAAATAGATGAGAATGGTCATTTTTATAGAATTCAATTTTATTGTCAGCACAGGAACACGTTCAAACATTTGCATCCTATTATTGCTGAAACCAAAACCAAACTAGATAATATGCACCTTGTGAAATGTGTTCTTTCACCATGTCTGTGTTTACTAGACAAGTAGCTGCAATCCCTGTTCTAGTAGAAGAAAACGGTAACTTTTACCTTTATTTATACTGCCCACAGTATTTCAAAATATTTTATGCCTAAATGTCTGGAAATGCTAAGACTCTTTAAAAATACATTTTGTAGAGTTATGGTGATTTGAATTATCATAGCAGCTAAGATTTTGTATATTTATTTCCATGTCTTAAAAAGGAATCTCATATTATTAGTGAAGATAATGTACGTGTCAAAAAAGAGGCATCAAAAGCACTTCCTGTGCACTTGACAGGGTGACAAAATATTTCTCCTATCCTTTCCTAATTGAGCTGCTGTACAAAGGGAGACATTATGATAATATTAATAATAGTTACATGGATATTTGTAGGTACTGTGTAACCCTTCAGTCCATTTTCCCAGACAATGGTGACTACAAAAAGGCTTCAAAATAGAACATCACACAATATGAATGCCACTTTTTTCTATCTTACATTTTAAAAACATCATTGAAATCAGAAAGTTCATTTACAAAGGACTGGCAGTTGCAATCACAGCAATAATGTAGTGCTGAGAAAAAAAGGGTAATTGGTTTGGTAAAGATCGCTTTCCATTACACCATAAAGCACTACACAATAGGAAAGGTCGCCAATTAAGCAATCATGAATACCAAGTACTGAAGCTGATGAAAATAGGGCAGTGGTTTAAATAGATTTGCAAGCAATTTACCTTTTCACAATGTTGGCAATCTGATGCAATTTGCTTGCAATTTTGTCTGCTTTCAGTAGCACTCGAAGCTGACACTACACAGACCAAATGGCAAAGAGGCCTGCATAGAAAATGTAAAACTATCTTGGCTGCATCAGGGAACCAGAATGGTGGTTCATCAGGAAAATTACAACAATTAACATAAGTGCTGCAAAAATCAACACTTTAAATGTCACACTCACTAGTCTGTCCAAAGACTGTAAAAGTACCATCTCCATTGCTGGACTAACAGTAAATATGAAGCAATCACCAACAAGCCTTGAGGCTGATGGCTTTACAATTGATGTGACATTCTCTGAGTGGCAAAATAGCCTTTCGTTTTAGAAAAAGTAAGTATTTTTCTTTTTCAGATTTAACCTGGATTATGTCAACCCAAAACTTATACTTAATTTTTTTCCAACTCTTCTTCCAACAAAACAGTTTTGAACTTGAGTGTGCTCTTTTCTTGTTTTGATGTTCTAAAAAACTTTATGTTTCAGGGAATTGGATCCAAATTGATAAAACTCAAAATATCGATCCATTCTTTTTCAATGTAAATTATACTCCAGATGTATATCAAAATGTGATCACTGCATGAGATGATGCATTTGTGATTAGGGCTTGGTTTATAGTTTAGAGAAGAGAGCCCCAAAAGGTAACTGTAGGTATTCCCTCAGGTTTTGGTGCAGAACACAGAATACCTTTACACATCTCTATCAATGTAAGCCCAACGAATGTGAAAGATGACTTTTGAAGTAATTGATATCCCATGTAATAGCTCCCATGTTAAAGACAGATATAAATTTGTCAATTTGTGAGGGAGAATTGACTAATGGTATATATTTAATGATTTATTCTTTTTTAGCAGGCTGCAGCACCAAATATAACAACACTTCTCTCTCTCTCTGAGATCATACAGGAGAGTAACAACTTTTTCTGTGACATCACATCCTGAAAATAATGCATGTCCTTCATCAGATTTTTGATCCTAAAATTTTATCAAGAGACCCATTTATGGTCTGATACAAAATATAGTCAGGTCAGTGGAAGTTCAGATATCTAGGACCTTGTCATTCTGAAAATTAGCAAGATTCAGATAATCTGAACGCTTTAACTTTTTTTTTTTTCCCAGGGCTCAACAAATGTATGCTGATGGCTCAAGTGTTATTAGCTCCTGGAGTCACATTTTTTACATCATGCATGCAGTCAGGAATGGCTGATCCCATGAACTACCCTGGGCATTGCTGTTCCACTGACAGGACCATTACCATGCTGCATCCTGAGCTGCAGTAAATCCATTAACTACACAGTTTCTATTCATTTAAATGACTGGCCTTGAACAGCACCACTCAGTTGATAAGGATTGGTAGCACTGGAAAATTGATAAGAAAGCATTTCGCAGCATCTTCAGTGGTGTAACACCTCCAGTGAACAATGGTCACCAATCTTTAGTTGCCTCTGTCAAAAGGAAGAGGAGTGCCATGTGCAGTTCTGAATGGCATTAGACACTTGGCTAAATGTAACCCAAGTGCAAACATTAGGTAAGCAATGTGAGAGACACCTACTTTTCCTTTGATCTGTTTCTAATGTCCCACCAGACATCTGCTAGTATTTTTACTACAATTTGACTAATATTTTAACCAAAAGAAAGCAGATAAAGTATTGCAGTTGGAATTGCATGCAAAACCATTGATTTCTATAGAACAATAAGTAACAGATAAGGACAACAGAACAAATACATATTTCAACTACTCAAAGGGTTCTGCTGCTATTCCAAATGCCTTTCAGCTGAACCTTCCTTTTACAGGCTTCCTTCAGTGCCAACCCCTCACCAAGGCTACAGATACAATCGCAGTTCTAAAGCAGTTTAATTCTAATTTATTGCTACTTTGAGGCAAGACTCCTCTCCATTCATTTTGGCTCCTAATCTTTTAATTTCCTATTTGTTTGCCTTTTACAATATTCTCCTTTACTGGCTTAGTCCCATCCACGTAATGTGACAGTAATTTGGCATATGACAATCAATCTCAGCACTTTCCTTTTTGCACTGTTCCCTATCTTTCATGTACCTCAGCATCCTAACTTCAAAAACTTTGTGAGTGTTCAACACGCCTCATTGCCAAATTAATTACACTAAGGCCAATAATGTGTCACTTCCAGCTAAAGGAATGCTACTGGGAGGGAAATCCTAACTGTAGTTATTATCTGAACATAAATTGCACCTTTATTACTCTTTCATCTGCTACTTTACCATCCCTGGCTGGCTGGTACTTTTTCACTTGAACATTATGACATTTATTTGTCTGCCTTTCTAATGCACATCACAATTATCAGTCAGATTGTTCCTTTTGAATTACAGTGTGTTCTTCCCTAATGCTTCAACAGGACAGCAATAATGACCATCATAAACATACATGTGCGTGTGTATATAAATACATATATATATATTTATATCATGGATGTCATAGGTATGTATATATATCCATGGCTGGAGCTGCATTTTTCACTGCAAGTTTTGCAAAGCAACTGCTCTTTCTTTAGCTACAAATTCAAAAGTCAAAACACCTACAACGAACTTCAACTGCATCTCAGTTATGCTTAGAAACCTCCTTTAATAACTGTTGTTATAGACACCATTTAACATGAATGTCAATGTTCCGTAATAATTTAAAGATCAGTGAGATTCCGCTGTGGCAATATTTGAAGCAACACATGAAACAAATACCTGGAGCCCATTTTAAACTGACATAAGCTGAAGTATGGAGGCAATTCTCACATCTCTTACAGCCCTCCTTTTATAATTATCTGTACTCTGTCTGGTCTCTTCTGGGGCTCTGAGACAAGCCAAGAAGGAAGAGACAAGAGAAGACCTACATACACATTTACTTCCAGTACTACCAGCAAATGCAGGAATCAGACTGAAGGGCTTCACGCCAATTCTTTTGGTGCAAAGCAGCGGAGATATTTCTTTTCTTTCCAAAGGATACAGGAGTGAGAGGTGATGACACATTTCTGCCCCACAGGGATGAAATTTAGAAATTATGCAACTCTATTGGAAATTATGGTTAGAAATTATGCAACTCTAAATTTTAACCTTTAAGCCCCCTGCATATGACTACATAATAAAGAAGATAATTCCTTTTACATTATTTAAAAATAATCCTTATGGCCCAGTTGCTAGTCAGGTAACAGTGTAAAAATTCACAATTGAAATTAAAGGAGTTGATCCAAATCTGAAATCATACGATTGAGGATGAATTACGCTGCCACTAATCAATCTATTACACATTTTAATACTTTGGTTTTTTCATGCCTGAAAACATCTGGGGATGAAGAAAACCATGATCTTTGACTGAGGACTGAACCAGGTTTTGGAAATTGTGAGCTGAAAAAGCCAAAGAAATTAATTTAACAAATATGAGTTTCTCAGTTTGGCTTTAATCCTAGCTGTTGGGACACAGGGAGAAGTCAGTAATGAAAACACAATTTATTTTCATTGAATAGGACTAGGTTCTTAATCAATGTTAAGCCTGTGGACCTTCTTTAATAGAGTCACAAAAATTTATCCACCTCAGGAACTGCTTTTTTGTACTTAGCTGATACCTATGTAGTAGGACTGCTGCATAAAATAAAGAAACTAAATACCCTTAATGAATATTTCTACCATTAATAGTAACAAGATCTCTGTATCTATTAAAAATAAAGCATCCTTAAAAACAAATTAACAAACCCCTGCAATACAGTAAAAATTGTTGGAACCCCAAGCTAAAGGATATCCATCTTGTATGGAACTTTAAATATATACATGCATATATGTACACACTACGTGAGGTGTATTGTGTCCATACTTGTTCCAGCAAACAGATGCCGAAATATCAATAGCAGGGAACACTGTTTTCATAAGATTTCTTCAATTCTTTGCCACATTTCATATTCAACCCAAAATACCCTTATTTAAAAAATGATAATTAAAAAAAAGACAAATTTGTCAGCCCGTTATTAATTTTCTTTCAGACGTCCCAAAATGTTGGCTTTAGCAGAATGAAAAATCTTCATATTTACTGAGTAGATTAGGATTAGAAAAATATATAGACCTCAGCCTGACTGCTAGGACTGCTTTATGTCAGTTTGTAAGTTTTGTGGGAATAAAAAAATTGCACAGATGGGACTATAACTGACCATAACCTGCTCTATTGTATTTCCAACAATCTCTAATTACAGCAACACACCAGAGGAAGAGATTTGAAAGGGCAGGTGATGGGATAGGAGAGAAACCTGTTTGACTTAAACAGCACAGGATCCCTCACCATCAGGGCTGATGTACATCAGCCTGACAGCTAATTAGGGTAGACATGAATTTTTCCAATGTAACAGATGTTCGCTAATCAGGCCAGATTTGGAGCCCTTGCGCCAGCAACATTTCATGCACAATTTAACTATCTAAAAGGAATAAACTACTTAATGCATTGTACTGGAGGCACAGCTGTTTCACAATCAGAAAATTTGCTGTCAAAGATGTTCTCTTTAAAACTGACATGTTTTTATATAACTCTGATGGGGTGTTTATAATGTATTAATAGTTGTCAGTAAGAGCTGCTGTCATCATCAAGAAGTAAAATATTTCTGAAGGTATATTAAAATGAACAGACTCCTTTCTCTTTCCAAAATCTATTTAGATAATTTACTTTGAATGTGGCCTGTTTAATTCTAAATGTACTTTAAACAAAAGGCTTAACATGTATCTTTCGAGTTACATCAATAACAAAATATACAAGTTTACCTTCTGAGTAGAGAGTAAGGCTGAAATATCTTTTATCTATAGTGGAAATTTATTTTATTTGTAAGAAAATCATAAACATAAAATATGCTGTGCTAAAACTATGGGAATGGTCTCCCTTCTCTTCATGAGAAATAAAACAGATGATAGAAAAGTCAGATGTAAAGTATCCACAGGTTATATGGATTCATACAGACCATTACTTAGGAGACCAAGGAAAGAGTATATGAGATTTTTATTCTTGCATGTGAATTTCACAGACCAGATCTGGAGGTAAATGAGCAGTTCTAAGTCAATTTACTGAAAGCTAAGGGTCTTGCATTTTGTGCCTAAATTTAAGATACAATATCATCATCTGACTAACACAGTTTCTTTTTAACGGCCTGGTCTTTGCAGTTTTTAGACAGTTTTTTAACCATGAGAAAAATCAAGTGATGCAACATTTTATAGACTGCTAGAAAAGTTTGGACAAATGTTGCATAACATGTAAATTCTAACAGTATGAGATAGATCACAAAACTGGAAAGAATATGCTGTCCTTGTGATAATGGCATCTAAGCACTGCGTGAATGCAGTTCCCAGTGAAGTCAGTTGGATTGGAAGGTCACAAGATATCAAAGCTATCAAGCCTGGCAAAGAAGCCTGTGGCTATATATCTGTAAAACCCAGCACTGTTGTCATTTAACACCTCATGAAGGATGGCCTGAACCCTGTTCTCATGAATCTGGGCTCTACTTGCAACCAAACCTGTCATAAGTAACGCAGACTAGGTAGAGTTAGAATACAAGTGAACAGGCAACAGGGTCTGGTCTTCAGAGACAAGACTGAGGCAAAGGAGCATCCTTTCCTGGATCCTCAAGTCCAAAGTTTGAATTATGCCATCCTTACCATTATTGCTCTGGAAATCTGACTGTATTTTGGGGAATCAGAAGTTGGGTCAAGGAATTTCGCCAAAAATATCAAGTTCTCTGTTTAAAAAAAAAAAAAAAAAGAAGAAGAAGAAGAAAAAAATAACTAAGGTGAATTTTATAAGGAAAGTTGCTAAAAAGAAGAGATGCTAAGAGTTTCTAAGAGTCAAAGACAAAAGCAACCTTAAATAAACAGCAGGTATTGATTGTGCCAAAATCCTGGGATTGATAAGGACATTCAGTGAGGAGGAAATATCCAAAGAGTCAAGCACAATTTTAAGAGCTTTCATAAACATAAACAGAGACTGAAAATAGGATGGATACAAAATTAGCGATTCCAAATGAATGATGATTCAGCAAGACTATTTCTAATACTTTTTTTAAAAAGGAAAGACACTATATAAAATAAGGGAAACTATTTTACAAATAATAATAACTATAAAGAGCTTGAAATAAACTACTTATGAAATTCTGAAACTTTTAAACCAGCTAAGAGACACTACATATCCTTTGTTATAATGAGAATTTTCTTCTCAAAAAAGACCTGATGGTTTTGGGTTTTAAGGACCTCTACAAGGTAAGGAACCAAAATTACCAAAATGGTGCAGAATAGAAGAGTGATCTGAACAATAAAAATCTAACCTAAGTAAAATAATGACCAACAGTGAGAAATGTTATGAAAATTACCAGGTATCTAAAGGATGTGAAACCTTTGACTTTGGTTTATTGAGAGCACCTTACCCTGGACTTTTTGTATCTTCTTTTAAAAAAAGAGAAAATTAAAAATATCACTAAGGTTTTAATCCTACATATATATGTTTAATTTTATTCACTTAAGGAATCCCTTCAACTTCAAGCTAATGCATACATGTTTCTTGGATGAAGCTGTTGGCAGTGGTACACAAAGAATGCAGCCAACCTATGTGGATTTCGTTATAGCTTTGAAGCTGCATCTCACAATCTTTGAGTTTAAAAATGGATTGGTACAATCCTGAAGAAGTGGATTTGGTGTGCTGGAAAGAGACTGCAAGGGAAAGTCAGTGTGTTGTATTGATGAGAGGTGTTGCAGGAGGCTTACCCATGGAGAGAGAATAGCTTTGTCTTTCTTAACATCTTCAGTAATAATCTGAAAGAAGTAATGATCTTAATGAATTCACTGTCATAATGAGCTAACAATGGTAATTTAGGAGGAGCTGAAAGTACCAGTAAGAACAAAGACAAACAATACAAAGGCACCCTGAGAGATTAAAAGCATAGGCGAAAATACTGTAACAAAATGAGGTTTGGACTGGAAAGACACAATTCCCAACACATTTGTTGAGAAACAATCCAAAGCATGAATATTCAATGACAGAGTCAGATGCTAATTGGCAATGCAAAATGGCAGAAGAGAAAAAAAAAAGAAACCAAGAATACCCCAACAGCGTATTTTGTGCTGCCCATGCATCAGCTTCAGAGCACGGGAAGTCGGGAGTCAGCCTTTCTACACTCCTGATGAACATGAGAGAGGAATTACCACGCTGGCCAGGCCTGCCAGCCATTGCAGTCTCCTACACCTGACTGTGAATAGTAATATCCCTTTCAAGAAATACTTGGCCTTTATCACAACAATAATAGGAAAATAATGGATTATCTTTTCTAACTGCAGGCGGTCAGGGGAATGGCTCTTATTCTTCCCTTTACTCAGTAGAAACTTCTGAGCTCCTTAAAAACAAACAAACAAACAAACAACCCCAATCTTCCAGAACTTAGAGATAGACAACCAGCTGAGGCCTTATAATGTTATAGGCACTATGTTACCAGAAAAGTATTCATGAGATGGTGGGGTATGAACTATGGGGCAGCAACAAAATCATCTGGACACAGAGAAGACTATGTTTCAGGGACAAAAACATATGTCCATTCACTTTCTGTAAGGGATGACTAAGGTACCAACGAGATACAAGTCAACAACATATCTGATTTTATGGAAACATCTGACCTACTCCTCAGCAGCAGCTTTTTTGCTGTTCATCTTTACCAGCCTCACATATACTCTCTTTCACTGAAGCCATAAGTGGCACTATGGACCCTGTGTGAATCCATTTCAGGATGTAAAAATATGTGCTACACTCCTTCCAGCGCTCAGGATAAGGCCAAAATACATCTAACTCTTCTTTCCATCTTCATCCCAGCAAATTCGCCACTGGAATAGCAGCTTAAAAGAAGCAGTGAATGTTTGAACCACATTTAAAGCAGATTGAACAAAACCCTAGAAAATATCATTGTGTTGTGAGAACTGTCGTCATACTGATCAATAGCATCTAATTGTTACTTAGGTTCCCCCATCTGTTTGTAGCCATCTGTTGTTTCTCATCTTATATTTAGGGTGCCTACTGCCTGGGTACAGAGACACCCAAGCTGGCCTCACATCTTCTTCAGATGCACTGAGGAGTATGTGGAGACAGAGACACCCTGGGAGCCTGAGGAGGTCTGGAAAAGTGAAAGCTGTTTGCTCCTTCTCTGTACAAACGTATGGCAGGGCTGTACTTGTGTGCTACAGTGCTTTTCAAACCACACTGGCATGCCTGTGCGGAAAGAGGGGCAATTTTTCCATGTCCAGCCTCTAGGATATTCCTCTGTAAATGGAACATGTAGGATAAGGGCTGATTAAGGAAATTTTTATGTGCAGCTCTGTTAAATCTTGAAGCCTATTACAGCTCATCTTGTCAATTGCTAGTTTAGGAATTGTAAAGTTTCCTCCAAAGGGTGTCTAAGAGTCTAGAATGGCAATGAACACACAGGAGAGCTCATTGCCTGCTCAATGACTGCCCAGGCTCTTCAGCTAAAATTATTGCTGTGAACACAAACACATGCATATACTTAACGTGAACTATTATAGGGGATCTATACTCTGCCATTCCTTTGTAGAGTCTGTACAGACTCAGAATGCCAAAATAAAAGTATTTGAACTCTAAACTACTAATTTAATAATAAAATAAAATTGTAAAAAATAGGTCAAGAAAAGAATTAACAGGACTACGCAACAAAATTCTCCCACTGTTCAAAACAAACACAGCTCTGCTAGCAAGAAAATAAATTTGACAAACTACCCAAGACCTCAAACCTTCTGTTGTCCTCTATCAAGCCAATGTTGTACAACCCTGACCAGAATTTTAGAAATTGTGTGTCTGTGTCTTACTAGTAATTGATGGAATTTCTAATAAAAGGGAAATATTTACAAATAATAAAAAACCCAAATATTGTAAAAGAGGTTTCCAAACTGCATGGGAAATGTGAGTAGGGATTCTCTTATACTGAACTACAGGGCAATGCTCTTTCTTCCACAAACAGAATCATCAGCCTCATGTACTGAGCAACAGAACCAGCTTAGGGTCACACCTCAGCTATTTTTAATCAAGGCTCCAAACTTAGATGTCAACTTTACAGGCACAAATACCAATTAGGCCACAATTAGAAGTACCAAAAGCATTATATGTGAAGCTCAGTTCTGGAAAAGTGCAAGTTGTTTGCTTCTCTCAGTATGAATATATGGCAGGGCCATACTCCTATGTGATACTGCTTTCCTGTGCTCGTGTGGAGAAAGTGGCAATTTTTCCACGACTACATACAAAAGACAGTTTTCTGTATAGAAAATATTCATGCCCATTATTGTTTGGAAATTCCTAATGAAGACTCGGCTATAAAAATTCAGACAATAGTCCCAGTTTTGTGAGCCACACACTAGTGGCAGAGATTTCTAGACCTCAGTGAAAATGTTTTTGCAATAATTAAAATAGGAAAAGCTTAAAATACAAAAACTCAACTATATTACAGTTGTAACCTAACATTTTCAAACAGATTTGAACTCAGTTTGGGGAATTCAGTCTGCTGCATTAAAAACAATTGACGTCAAGTTCTTGAAATTCATCAGCATTTAACCAAAGGACAATACTGGATTCTATGCCCGTTCAGATGTCCCATTCTTTAAGTCTGATCTTGTAGGCTCTCTGTGAAATCTGGTGTATATGAGGAAGTTTTTATGTACAACGACGTGTAGAGGAGAGCACTCAGTATATGGCTGAGAACATCACATTAGTATTATCAGTGAAACACAAGATCAAGTAAAATGTGGACAAAAAGCTAACAACCAACAACCAGTTTTCAAACCCAAAACTTTATGGTATGTCCCATGCCCACTTTTGACAATTTGTTTGTTACTTACTGAATGCCTGAAGTGACACACTTGTTTCAAACACTGACCGAGTATATTCGGGTTTTTTACCACTGGGTATTTCAAACCCTGTGTTTTAACCTAGTACAGAAAAACATTGTCCAGTGAATATTTTAGTTCAAAAAATTTGATAAAATCACTAGATATAAATATTTCCAGAATAGAAAACATAAGAATGGACTTTATGTTTTAGACTCTAATGCTTCACATAAAAGTGCAAATGCTGTGCTATGCCCCCACTCCTGAATTGCCCCCAATAGAGCAGACAATCAGTTTGCAGTTGTTTGATTTTTTTTCTCTGTATCAGTGTTAAAATATACAGCTACTCAACTCTCTGCCTAATGACACCTTATTTTAAGACCAAACTAGTAAAAATATGAGGCACAAAAATGGCAGCTAAGTATATCCAGCTTGGGAGAGAGCTCTGTGGTTAATGTGCTCTGAGAGCCTTTGCAAGCCAATAGACTTTCCAGTGGAATATGGCTGCAGATCAAGCATAATCATTTCAGCCACTTTTCAATTTATGGACAGGGTGAATAGATAGCTTATTCTAACATTTGGCTTTTGGGGGGCCAAAAAGCTTGTATAAATTAATGGCATGTATAAGTACATACTGCTGCACAGTAACGATGCAAAACAGGAGGCATTCCAGTCTGTTCTTTCAGCAAAAGCTCTGCTGTGCTGCTACTCAGCACAGTAGTGCTTTATTTGCATCCCTGTAAGCTACTCATTGTGTTGCTACTGTTTTATCCTTCTCCTAGCTACTTCTGTTCATGAAAGGTTGTTTTATCTTGTCAGTGTGAGCAAATCTCTCTTTTTATACCAAGCATCTCATTTAAAAAGCTGGCACAAGAAAAAAGCCAGACTGAATCAAGTAATTTTAATCAATTATTTGTTATATATCTTGCTTAATCAGCAGGCGTTTTATCAGCAGGAAGGTGCAATGCCTGAATGTGATCAGTGATAGACTGTGAGTCAAACACTTAGGTCAGTCACTGTCCCACTCCACAAACTCAAACAACTTCATCTCCATCTGCTCTTCTCCCCCTGCCATCTATTTACCTTTTCAGTCTTACACTGCACTCAGAGATAGACATCTGAATAAGCAAGCAGCTTGCCAAAACTGGGATGTGCTACTTCAGCTGTGCTGTGTCTTTGTCGTATTTCTCTCACACTGTTCATCATCATCATCATCATCATCATCATCATCATCATCATTATTATTATTATTAATATTCAAATATAACACGGAATAAATGAGCAGTCCTTTCCAGTGGCTAAATTTATTGGGAGGAGGAGGTGTAAAAAGGCAACATGAATTGGAAGATGCAGTCTGTCTGGATGGTTTGACTAATTCAGTTTTGGATATTTTATCTCTCTTAAAAAGGCAGCATGTCTCTTCAAATCCTGCCTAGATCTTGTCTCAGCTAAACTGCCTTCTCTGAGACAACGTTACTCTCAGTTCTGGAACTTAAACTCTTCTGGAAAGCTGTGCCTATTGCAGAGCATCAAACCCTCTGTATTATTTATATCCACTTTTTATTATCTCTTTACCTTTCCAAGCAACTGAAAATATATTTAATCAAAAATAAAAATTAGGCAACTGTTCTTATATTGATGATATTTTCATACTGAGTCAAAAGGTCAGGATGTGCTAATCTGATACAGTGACAACCAGAAAGAAAACCATGAAAATCTTTCTATTTTTTCAAATGAACAGAAGATTACTGTCAAGTATAGGGAAAATAGGTTTTCCTGTCTGGTCCAATAGCTGTTTTACCTGAGGTTCTGGATCATGACTACATCTGGTCTAAACAAGATTAAGGATGTATATGGAAAATGAGATATCCCACCTTCTTTACGTACAGGTGAGAAAAATATGGACCCAACTGCTGCCTCTACTGCCTCAGGGAGTAAAAGCAGCAGAAATTCGTAAAAACATCTTCTATGTCCAGAAGACTCTACATACAGAATTGTAGCCTACATACAAAAATTGTAGCCTACATCTGCTCTGATTTTAGTTATTTTTTTGCCTTTTTTTTTTAATGAAGGACAATAAATCAATTGTTGATATTCCAAAATCACAGAGCTTACCAATTTTTTTTTTTAAATTACTAAATCTCCTTATAAAAAGTTGGTATAACGTTGTTTATAACATACTGTTATTAAAATTTCTTCTTTGTACAGAAACCTACAATGGTGACAAACTGACCTCTTGACTTTTTCCTCAACAGACAGACTTGGCTCTGTGAATCTCCTTTGTCTCTCTCAAGCAGACTTTCCACACTTTTAACCTTTCTCATCTGGTCTGCAGGTCCTCTCCTAGTTTTTATCATCATTTTTTTACAGTGCAAGCTTATGTTCAGCTGGCTCCCCACTCTGAGATCTGAGTAGTTGCAACTGCTTCTCAAGAAAGAGCTCCCCATGTGTATACAAAGCACCCCTTTGAACTGGATATGCCTGAAAAGGGATTTCATGAAAAGCTCCCTGCAATGGCCAGAGATAACTGATAATCTCAGAAAGTTCCTTCATCGTTGCATTAAAAGACACTGTGGCACTTCATTCATCACACCCAAAGTGCAAATGTGTAGATTTCAAGCCTGGATATGTAAAAAAATACCTTATTTTCTTTTATGAATAATATTTTTGGCACTTTCTAGCATGAGCAATGGCACATTGGGTGAACATTCCTTTATAGAAACCATTTGGAGGTTAAAATAGTGATAAAGAACCTGAGAGAAAACACCACTTCTTCCCACTGATGGCTTTTGCCAATCCATTTGATCTCTCAGTGTTCTTGGCTATCGATCTAGGGGAAAGAAATAAAAATACAGCTCTCTCCGAATCATTTTAATATGTGAAATTATTATTAACAAGGGCACAAACAAAATATTATGAGACTGTAGATTTAGTCTTCTGCATTTTCCAAAATTGCTTTCTACTTATAATTTTGACAACAAATCTCTAACAAATTGAGAATATTTGGTAAAACAATAGCAACAAATTGCTGCAGTCATGTGATGAACTTTCAGCTGCCAAGTCTCACCCAAGGGAGAATTTTCATAGCTGAACTGCATAATCCTCAGAAAAATAAGCATTTGTAATAGAATTACCGACAGACTTTCAACTGCAGTATTGGGAGTAGTGATATTTAACAAACTGGTGGTTATGTTTTTATTTTATTCTTTTTTAGAGTTTGCATATGTAATCATTTTAAATAAAACTCACAACAAACCTCAGCTACCTAGGAGAATAGATTATGGAGGATAACCAAGATAAATCAGAGCATAGATAACACAAAACACATTTAAGTTGCTCTATATTTACGAAATTCAACACTGGAAAGTAATTGCCAAAGCACAGAATTAAGTCAGTATAGAAAATTAAAAAATATAAAATTTACTAAGTGCAATTAAATTTAACTAAACTCAGGTCATCTTTATAAATTCAAAGGTTTCAGATGGTCAAAAAACAGTCCAATTTTTTTCACAGTACAGAAGTACTGAAAAAACTATATACTTTTAATATTTGGTACTGGTAGCTCTTAAATAAAAAGATTACCTGGATGAACACAAAATAAGTAAAACTTTTACAAAGCGATTAAGCTATCAGAAGTTTGGGGAAAAAAAACCAGCCTAGCATCAGAATAAGTAGAATGAAATAAGAATATAGAAATATACTCAAAATAGGAACATTTTCTTCTGTCTAAATATAGATTGTACTTTGCTTTTCATATACAGAAGAATTAAATGGATAGTCAAAAGTAGTGCTTGAGCTAATGCCTACAGTAAGAATGACTATGTCTTTTAGGATTTTCCCCCCTTTGAATTTAACAATGCAAATTTAACAATGGATTCTGCCCAATGATTGCAAATCTCAGCAGTGACATTCTTGATGGAATAGCCTGATTAGAAAATAATTGTACTTCTTTTCAGCTACTGTTACCTCACCCACACTTTTCATTTCCTATAAGGTACAGTGGCAAAACCGCATCTTTCAACTCTCCCTCTTTTATCTGATGTAGTGGATGACAGGTAATCTAGCTGAAAGTTCCTACAATTGCACCACCAGAAAAACACTGGCTGATGAAATCTGAGCAGTTATCACACTAACCATCACCTGTCAAGCCTCCTGCTTCAATTTAAGGGTGCATCAATTTTCTGAAGAGGAAATCAAGGGCAAAGAATAAAAGCGCTACAGATAAACACTGACAAAGGCCCTTTCTGTTTTTTTTTTTATTTATGATGGGATGTACTATCATAGGTTGCTCTGTGAGGTTTTATCAACTGTCCTGATACATCCCAGATAGCTTGGAATTCTTTGGCCATTGATGAAGTGCTATACTTGCACTTACTGAAAGGGCAGAAGATTTCTAACTGAAAATTACTTTCACTAAATACCACAAAGATATTGAAGTCAGAAAGAGCAAGGAGATGGAACAAATGACAGCTGCATATAACAATGAACTTCTCTGTTCTCTGAGCTGGCAGATGAGGCTGATTAGAGTAAGAACATGAAACAATGCTTTCTTAAAGCCAGGGAGCATATTGTGTAAAGTGTCAAGTGCAAAGAGTTCATATGGTCTTTGTAGTGAAATGTGAACACATTTGCTGTTGACTGTATTTACCATGGATTCACCCAGTTCTCCAAAGTAAAGTACAATGAGACCTTCTTACAGGTGGGCAGAAATTACAAATTTCTTAGAGAAGAGGAAAAATGCCTCAATATCAAAATGAGCCAAATTCAGGTTGCGAGCATGTACACTCAACATCACTGACTTCAATGGAATGATAACATCCAGTCAGCAGTCAGCCTGACTTGTAGGTATAAATGGTGTTGGCATTTTCAGATGTTTTTCCTCTTGTTTGCAAAATCAGCAAAGGGAGAGACTCTCAGTTCGAATATGACTCTTTGGTAACTGTCCTAAAGGGCAGCAGATGAAACAAGCAACATAAAGAGAAGTAATAACAAGAAAAACGTCCTCACACAGATTCATACCTGGCTATGAATATACTATGAAACCCTGATTTTGCCCCACTGTTCCCAGATTCTTTATCAGTTATCAGAAGGGGATCAATACATCCCAATAAAGCCCATGGGTAACTTCCTGATGACTTCCACAGGCTTTCAACTGAACATGAAATATTGAGATAGATGCAACCTCTGTTCCAGTCAAGTATTAGCCATAGTAGAGTGTTGTGGGTGCAGGAAAAGCACAAGATATATGAGCTCATGAAGGACTTGTTAATTCAGAGTGACCATTGTGTTTTTCCCTTTTTTTTGTTACTTCTTTATTCATTTGTTGATATATCAGCCCACAGTGAAGACAAGAGATGTGGATAAATGCTATATGCAGTCAGTCATGCAAAAGCCAGTTGCTTTTCTCAGTAGACAACATGCCACGTTTGGGATTCAACAAGATATAATGGAGATAGATCAGTGCAACAAAGTTCACAGTTCTCACTAGATAATATTCTTACATTCATGTCAGGCCCGAAGACAAGGCCCTTGATGCTGACAACCTTGTCAGGTGGCAAATTGTAAATTCTGCCAGTGTTGGTCCTGTCAGGAGTATTTTAAGCAGGGAAACCTTCAATGGAAAAAGTGACAGTGTCATCTGTAAAGCCTGAAAATACCCACTAACTACAAAGCAACACATTAGGAAAATCTTGTGCTTTATTAGTCTGAATTCATCAAGTAATTTGTACAAATGTTTCTCAACAACTGCATCAATTGCAGACTGGTTTAGATGACAACTCAGTAAAATAATCATGAAGAATTATTGTTGCTCCTTGACTGGATGACAACATTTCTAAATAGAAAAACAGTAATTCCACCAAAACGATTTCTCTCTTGGGTTTCTCTAGCAGTTCTTTGAACTTCAGCTCTCAAAGTTATGTGATTTCTCAAGAAAGCAAGCTTTTCTAGCAGAAAGTAATTTTTACTTCTCATTATTTGTGGAGAAAATTTGAAAATATTATTAGAGTGCAAACTATGAACTTCTAAACCAGAAAGCAAGTTCAAAGTACCTAAGCCTTTAATATTTTTTAACTTTATTAGTTTTTTGAAGGATTGTCTTAGAAGTTTGAGTATCTAAATCTGGCAATCAACAAAACTATAAACAAGAATCACTAGCGTCTGGTAAGGATTACAGGTGAATATTTAATCAAGCTGAAATGTATGATATCTTATGGGTCCATCAGTCTTTTCTCTAAATTCTGGAGATAATTTGAATAATCCCAAAGGGAAAAGAATTTTTAAAAAAAGATAACTATGATATCAGGTTCATCTTGAGGATATCATATTCTTCACCTGTTCAACCAGCTTAATTTAACAAATATTATCTATTTTACTTTTGCAAATATGCAGCAGGATAATATCAATAGTTCATTTGAATGATACTAAAAATGAATTACTTACATTCAAAGAACTCCACATTTTGAGAAGTTAAGCTCTTGATCCACTTACATGATACATTTGCCAACTCCTTCAACTCCTTTCTAAGGAATACAATTAATTTTCCTTTTATATTGACTAAACAAAACAGTAGATCCTAATCCAGCCTCAAGAACACCCAGCTAGTTCAGGTGGCTCTATGCTATACCTAAGTCTGCCCCACAGAAATCTTGTAAAAAAAACCCCAAAAACCGAGCAAACTTTCCATCACTATGGTTGAAGGCCCACAGCCAGAGGACTCTGTCTTGGTGGGGGACAGAGGCAACAAGATGTGGGAATAGACGGAGAGAATGTCCCTGGAACTGGGCATGTGGAAGGGATCAGAAGAGAGCGGCTGAAACCTGTGAATACAGTAACTACTGCTAGGTTATAGTCACACTGCAAGCCTTGTGACAGTTTAAATAAACAGGTAAAAAGTATGGCACATTGCTCAAATTTTTCTTGTAAAAAGCAGCTTTTTTGTATGATAGGGAATGTCTTGTTACAGTTTTACGGTTATTTTAGACATCTGGAAATTTATTGATATGAGTACAAGCCTCCCATATGTCAAGAACTCATATTTGACCAGCAGCGAGGGTCCACATTTGGGAAAGCATGAGACCACACACTTAAATTCATCATAAATCCAAAATGGTTAGCAAATATTTGCTGAACAGAAGTGGTTTTCTGAGAACTCATGTTATCCCAAATTCAATTTACAGTTCCTATGTTTAAACAGTGCTTCTTTCCTGCTGAGAAATTGGATACTTTAGACTTTGGTGACTCAACCCCAGACTGCACAGACAGAGTCTGCAAATTTCCATTGCAAAATTATTGAATGCTTTGAATGTGGCTTGTTTTGTTTTGCTGTACTGTAAGACAGAAACCATTTACTGAAATCATTTACTGAAATCTAAACTAGATTTGGATCCTAAAGTCACAAAAACCCCTAAGTTCTTAGAACCAGAGCCTTGTTTTGAATCCATCGGTATTTGTATGGTGTCTGTCCCTGTAGGACTTCAAGAATGTGCAGAAAGGATTCATACTGTAAAAGCAATATTTTTAGAAAAACATCAATGAATGTGATGTCTCAGATATAATGAAACCCAGCAAACCCCAAATATAACAAAAATGAATAAATAATAGTTCTTGATTTTATTGAACATTTGATGTAGTATTTACAGTACAATATTTTACAGTACTTAATCAGAGGTTTCAGTAAGAAGCTTGCCAAAGCAAATACTATTGCCAAAATTGGTTTATTATTAACCACTGTGCATTATTAAGTAATTTTAAGGAGAAAAAAAAGACGTTTAAAAAAAAAAAACAATGGCTTAACCTAGATGGCAACATCCAAACTTATTTTACTTTCCTATTTGGCATCTATGAACAGGCTTACACTCAGTGTGTATGAAAAATGTCTGCTATATCTTCTGCTATCTATGGAGGTTATGGCTAAAGAACGAGTGGGGAAAGGGAAAGGGAAAGGGAAAGGGAAAGGGAAAGGGAAAGGGAAAGGGAAAGGGAAAGGGGGCCTAAAGCAATCCCTCCTCTTTGGTACTTCAACGAAATCATAGGTTTCAGCTCTTTCCATTCAAATGACACTAGTTCCTCAAAAAATATTTTAAATATTATTCTGTGGAAAGTCCTTGATTTTCGTTACCCAAAATCTGACAAAACTCCTTCTTTCACAATATGCAGGGTTGCCTCTACACCTGTTGTACTGTGTAGAACAATCCAAATCTGATGTAGCCATAGTGCAGCGGACAGGGTACGCATTGCCCTAATCCTGCAGAAGTGCTTTAGTGGAAAATGTGAAATATCTGGGAGCAAACTCAGTAAAGTCGGTGTGCCATGTATGCCCCGAGAACACAGCAATCATATCGAAGGTCTGCCAAGCACATTTGCAAAGGACAGAAGGAATAATTTCCAGACTGGGGAATGCAAAATTATTCTCCCAAACCCATGGCCAAGGTCTCTGAAGTGCTGGACTTTTTGTAGCAGGGTCCATATTCTTATCTGCAAATTTAGGCACCCACATGCACGAGTGTCTTGCAGCATGGTGTATAACATGCGTGGGAATAGATTTGGTAGGTCAGTTTGTTTTAAACAAGTATCACCAAATTTTATTTTATTTTTTTTAAACAGTGCTCTGCTATTTCTGGGTTGTTGAAGCAGGTTGAGGAAAATCACCCACAAAGCAAAAGGAACATGGCAAAATGTTCCTGCAGTGTGTTGCCTTAATACATTTAAATGATTTAATGACAAGTAGGGGATTACTGGAAAACACAATACACGCTGGAGGTAGCAAAGGACACCCGCTGCCTGTACTGTGAAATTCAAAATGGATTCCAGGAAGGGAGCACAATGCCAGGCTGCTTTAACTATTGCTTCTACTTCCTATACTATTATTACTGCTCACCAGTCTTGAAGTCTGAATGACAGTGGTCTGAGCCCTTTCAAACCACAGCTAGAAGGTCAATTTTTGTAATGAGAAAATGGAAGTGGTGGTGCAGTGGATCGCTGAACCTTACAGTTTCTTCTATGATAAAGTAGCAGTGCTCAATCAAATTATGGTGTAGGAACACAGTGGCAACACCACCATGAAACACACAACGGATGAACTAACAAAAGCACTTAAATCTGTGTAAACCCAGTGTGACATCAAAGCTAAGTTTCCTACTACTTTGGCTCTGGAGAATTGCTGTCACCCCTCACCAGCACAGCAGAAATCTGTAGACCAAAGGAAAATCGCGTTGCTTACAAAGCCGCTCTTCCATCCTCGGTGCTTAGATCCCAGTCACACAGTAAATAAAATCTCTGGTTGGAAAGACCTATTGAATGAGCTGTTCCAGAGAATTAAAATGCCTCATGTATACAAAACCCTGCTTTGATTAATACTTTAGCTCCGCTTGTTCTAAGACTTAGGAACTTACTGCAGGTGAGCAAGCCAGCATGAATAACCTCGAGGTTTTAAAATACTGTCAAAAGATCTGCAATTACAGTACTCCATGCTTGTGCTTGTGCATAAAGCTTCGCAAAGGAACAAAAATTAACAGCTGTAAGCTACAACTATTTTACCCTTGAAGTCTTGCACAGTAGTTTAATGAGTTCGAAGTACCTCTGTATCCTATTCACTGCATCTCCCCATTTTCATATACGGTAATATTAAGGGTAATGCCTAGCAACAATATTCACATATTCATCAGCTTCACATTTTTACTTTAATTTGTGTCCCTTTAACAGCCTAAGTGACTCTAATGAAAGGGAGAAAACCTTAGCACAATAAATCTGTGAAAGAAATTACAGAGACAAACAAGAAATCTGAGAAATAAAGCAACTAGAATGTCAGTAAAATACTAAGAAATTGTCTGGTACTCTGAAGTACTAGCTGATCAACAGAAAATGTACATTATTTGCCCAAGCACACCATATAGGAGAATTTCTTAAAAAGAGCTTGATGATTTCCTTAAATTGCACTTTTTCTAGTGAGAATAATGGAGAAACACCAAGTAGTACATGCAGGACACTTTCATCCATAGACTTATAGAAGAAATAAAAATGATGGATCAACCAGAGAAGTTAGATAACCATTAACCAAGTCTGATGTATTTTTTTTTTTAATTTTTGGAAGGAGTGAACTGGTCTTTAAAGGCTCAAAACCTCCAAATGAGATTTACCCAGAAAGATTTTTCTAACACACCAACCAGCAGCCGGTGTGATGGGTAAACTTTTCTTGCGCAGTTTCTGTCTGTCAGTCTACACTTTAAGGAATGGTTTTGACTATTCATGTAACTTACTTACACTCAAGACCATGCTGTACTATTATGCTAGGCAGTAAGGGTGAAAAGAAATACCAGCCCTATGCTCTGATGCATATTTTCCTCTATTGGGGACCATCCTTGGCAGTCCCAACCGTCACCTGCCTCTGCAGCTCAGCTTTGAACAATTCAGAAAGAGCAAATACACGCTTAGCTTCTAAAATGTGAAAGGCCAATATTTCCTTAGCTTACAGCCTACTATAAAATCATCTAATTCTACATATATAGACAAATTTTTACCTGATTATTTCTAAAATGTGTCAATAATTAAAGCAAAATATAATACGAAACAAACATTAATTTACAGTTGTAATACATTCTGTATTCTACTGAAATCAAAACATTATAAGGAATTTTGATATTAAGCAACTTAAACTTACCAATCACTTTTGAAGATCTCACTTAACCTCATGACAATTATATTTAGAACACAGTTAGAGCCTTATTTTCTGGCACAAGGCTGATGAAGATTTCAGTGGGGCATCTTCATGCTCTTGATCAGAGCCTTCAGCTTTTAGGCAAGAGTTCACTTACTGACTTTATTTTCTCTGTTTGTGCAAGTCAACTCCCCCTCCCCTTTTATGTGCTTTGTTTACGACAGAAGTTATTGTGTTTATTTGCTCTTCCAACAGTACATGGAATCTTCAGGAAGCTTGGGATGGGATATATGCTGATTTTTTTAAATGGTACTGATTGGCTGAACAGCTGAGTTATGACACCACGCCCATTCCCTTGACTTCTTAGGTTTGCCATTGCCCCCTTGGCATTCCTGCCCTCCAGCAGGCCAAGCTTTGATGCAGAATTAGGAGTTCATTTAAATGCATATTAACAACTGAAAGCCTGTTTTCATGTGAAATTCTAAAAAAACTTCAATACGTACTGTTTATGAAACATTTAATGTGATATTAATACTGTGGGATCACTAGTTTCAACAGTAATTAACATGTGTTTTTTGCTGGCATGAAAATTATAGTAGCTGTTAAGAGGCACACACTGAAACAACATATCAGATACAATATTTGCACTCTCTGAGTTGCTTTTAAAATATGGATAGTGTTTTAGAAGTAATTTATCTTCACAGTCACATAACTAGAACAAGAATTCTTCATACAGACCTTTAGAGAAAGCTAACAAGCTGGATTTTCAGCCCCTACAGGCACAGCCAACCAGCCACATGATTTGATTCTTCTCACACACCATAGCCAGGTCTTGGTTATGTTTCTGTATCACTGGGCTGAGCACAACAGAAAAGCCTTCTCCGGACATGTTTTGTTTTTAAAAGATATTAAATCAATTTTTTCTTTGAATATTCTGCACTCCCACTGAAATCAATGACAGCTGGAAGCAGTTAGCAATTCCAAGGACTATGCTCTACTTGCTAAATACTTCCATACTGCTACAGAATACAGCACTATTTTTTAGTTACAAAGAAGCCAAAATTCACCCAAAAGCTTTCTTTTTCTCTTCAGTCTAAATCATTTTTCAAGATTAGAATTCTCCTTAATAGCATTAATTTTATTTTTCTCGAGTTAGAGTTAGAATATCTTTTTCTTTTTGAAAGTCTTATGAGAGGCCTATTACTGTCCGCAATTACTGCTATTCATATATTCAGCTATTTATCACGCAAATAGCCTGCTTCTGCAGTAGGTGTCCATTTGATTTCCCTACTTACATACATCTATATATTTTGTGTCCTTAGTTAATCAGCAGGGATATCACTTACAGTTTGTCCCTTTGGTACAAGAACTGTTTTATGCCTGAAGTTAAGCTTATGGTGAACCCTGCTAGGTCTTAGAACAAGGACTATGCATACAGTGATGTTGACTTTAATCAGATTCCTCTGGGCTGATCCTGCAAGATGTCTACATCATTTTGAATCAGACTTTGCAACAGTCAAACAATTACTAAGGAATAAAAATACTTGAGAAATTTTTCAGCACTGAGTCAATACTCAGGTAGACCACAGGGCCTGATTTAATCTAATAGAAATTAGATTTAATGGATGACTGGTTGTAGGTCACAGGGACATCAGTATCAGACTCACCAGACAAGACATTCTCTGTGCCTCAAAGGGATAGATGTCTTAGCTGCAATCTGCTTACTAGGTGTACTGTCATAAAATCTGTGACCCAAAACACAGCCTTTAAGCACAGGCCACATTTAAGTGGCACAGGATTGTCACACTGCTGAGGTAGTTCCATGAATAATCGTGTCAGAGAAGCAGAGTATTTCATTCATGCTTTGAATTGCAAGGGAACATGCAAGGCACACATACCACAGCTCCTGCAAATGCTGGTGTTCCTGCCCTTTTTGCAACAGGCTGAGCACAAAGCTGCTGAAAGTCCTCAGGACTTGGGCTATGGCTTGTCACAGCATAGAGAAGGTGTCCCAACGAGTCTCTGTATGTAAAGCCAGAACTGGGAACTGCAGTAGATTCTGTACCTCACCATTCAGCCCACAAAACATTCTCCCTAGGAAACAAGTTTTCCTTTAACACAGCTGCAACCATCCTAAGGCAGTGGAGGAAAAATCAGCTCTCTGTTCTTCTGGTGGGAACAAGCAGAAGTTTTAAAACAGGGCTCTAGCACCCTGAAGATGGGTATCTAACTATTGTTGTTTGCCAGTTAGATGCCAGCACTGGGAAAGGCCTGTTAAAACCATCCTGCAGCCATGCAACTGGTGTGTATACAAAAAAATAATCCCCACCAAAAAATTCCCCCTCCTATTTAGGGTCCTGGGGTTTGGGTCCTTTTTAATTTTTTTTTAAATAATTACAGTGATTACGTTAAATTATATCAAACACTATCCTTTAAATCATCTTTAGTGCTTGTCTCCAGGTCCAAGGAGCATGCAGATTTCATTATCTTAATATTAATCTAATTTTAAATTTAAAAAATACAGTAAACAAGTTTTGCTAACAAATTATTCTTATCAGAGACAGAGTCACCAAACAATATTTTTGTCTGAGTGACAGTTCTTGTTATTTCTTGTGCTCACACATATTATTGCCAAAGTGAACTGTCCCTTACTGGCTGGTAGGCTCAGAAATGCTATCCAGTCTCCTAGACAGTCCCACCCAAAATGAGAATTCAGGCCCATCATTGGTATATCAAGGAGTGACATAGAATTAAAAGCTGGAATTCACGTGACAGATGTGTGGCCTATTTCTTTCATCCCACTGCATTTTTATTGTAGGAGTCTTCAAGTTCATAGCATGTCTTTGTAGCTCATTAGTCTGGTATACATCAGTTGGCAGGGGCTGGATAGGAAAAAAGTGGTTGGAAACAAGCTGAAATAAGAAAACAGTAAGAGCTTTTTCAGCTGGGTGCGTGTCTTGATTCTTCGATACATTTCTGTGAAAGTAAGGACAAAGTAAGGAGCTCAGCAGACTGGAGAACAGCAAGGTCACGGACCTTGACACGATACACAGTCATGCAAAATATATATGGCAGCTGATACTTGGATGGAAAGACAGGGTTGCCAGAGAGGTATAAAAAAATAGCTATGAACATCTATTCTTTTTTGTAGCCCAGAAGACGAGTTAGCTGGGTGCTGAACAGATAGAACTGGTGGCTGGTATCTGTTGCCATTTAACAACACTGCTGGTCAGCTTAAGCCCACTCAGAGGCACGCTCAGCTGCTTTGTCATAAGCTTTTTGTTGTCTAACAGGAAAACTCTTCCTCACCACCCCTGCAGCTTCATTTCCTGAGTCTGTTTCCCTTCTCAGAGCTCTGTTTCCCCACATGGCAACACCATTCCTGTTTCTTGACCTTATCTTGGCTTTCTATTTCAATTCTATGCAAACCTCCACCAATAAAATTCATAGCACTTGCATGTTCCATCAGTCCTATCGACAGCCTTCTCACTGTTCCAGAGAAGAAAATAAAATGCAGAGTGACTGTCCCATAAATCACAATTTTGTATGGTGCACATTCCATGTTAAGTGTAGGGAGCAGCAGTAAACTTGCCTGAGAGGATATTCCTCTATTGCAGCTCGTGCACTTCTGTGACTGGTGTGAACCTCATACATAAGCTTCTCCTGCTAAAAACACTTTACTTCACAAAATAGCTTGGCATTTCCACTCATTCCAAAAGCTAGCCCACCCATCATCTTCAGCAAGGCCAACAATTGCTCACAGGTCAAGCAGCCTCCAGATATTACAACACTATCATTGCTGGTTGCATTAATAATCATTCTATCCTTGTGTAGGAGAGATGAATTCCCTTTTAAAATAACTTTGATATGAGTTGTTTGATTGAAGGGAGTTTATAGAGCAAGACATAGGTATGTTTTCAGAGAGAAGTGAACAAATATGTGACAGACGTCAGTCATGTTACTTAATGCACTGCTGGAAAGAAACACACTTGAATGCTACAGGATAATAGTTTCACAAAGACATCCAGAAGAATATTAAGCAGAGCATGCATAATGGACCCACAGACAACCATTCAGACAGATGTAATTAGTAATCAGAGTTGAAAAGTAAACCTTCAGGACAATATGGCTTATCGTTTGAAGGGTAGAGACATACATTTTCTTGTTGCTTATCTTCTTTATTTCCTGCTTGCTTGTTGAGCCATTTGTTTTGAGGGAAAGCTTGTGAGAACGCTGACAAAGTTGGGACAATCCAACTAGCCCTAAAAATCAAGCATCCTCTGACAGCAGTGCAGGGAGGTAAACAAAAGACAAGACCTAGAAGCATTTCCCTTTCACCTTACCATGGTCTCAATTTTATTTTGTGGAACTTCTGTCACCAGAGCCTCATGCCTTATTCATTTCTCCACCATGCCAGTTAAAATCCATCAAAACCAGGTTTAAATCGGCTTTGCTTCGCCCAAGAATCCATTCCGGTCTCTCTTCCTCTATCACTGTACACATCCCTGAGCATGCAAAATGTTGAACAGTGAAGCGAATATTAGTTGGTGGTTTCTGAGCTGGTAAAGCAAAGACCACAGTAATACTTGTCTTTACATAAAATATGGTGCTGGTGACAATAGCGAGGGAGAGGACATAGCTGCTGCTCACCAGATGGTGCCAACTTTTGGAAAAGGCAAACAAACCAGGCAACACCTCACATCACCTTCTGTGAATGGGAGCATTTGCTGGTTGCCAACCTCTAGGTCTATTTTAACCGCTTGAGCCTTTGAATGGATATTTGATTCTCTTTGGACAGACACCTAATTAAACTAATACTGAAATGTATTTGGTCAATTAGGGAGAGATTTAAGACAGATACTAAGAACTGTTTATCTGATGTTTTTATTCCCTTGTGATTGTACAGGTCTATTATGGCTTTTAAGAGAAAGTGGTAGCAAGAAATGCAATATCACTTTATCAGCAGAGATATCAGCAGTGCTCAGATAAAGTCCTTGTATTCAATAGTCTATACACAGACACTTTCTTTTATAATGACTTTTACAAGGTGAATTCATGCAAAAGCTTTATTCTCAGGCTGTGTCAGTAGCACAAAACCCACACAGGATATCTGCTTCTTTTACTCTGGATGTGTATGAGGAAAGAGAAAAAAAGATTGCTAAATTTGCTCTCTATTTTCCAGAAAACACTTTTGTACTTGATTCTCTGAAAGGCTTCAGGCTGTCAAATATAAAATGAAAGAAGTACTCCTACTTTCATTAGAGATTCTTAACTAATGACAAAATCATTAAGACAGAACATAGCTAGCTGTTCATCAAGCGCTCAAGAAAATAGAACTCAAAAATGAGTGTCCGTGTGGAATTCTTGTTACAGACACAAGCATTGTTTGCTGTTGATACGCTTCCCATAACAAGATTCTAAAATAAAAATACTTAAAACTTAACAGGTTCTGGAGCAGACAGCATAGTGTGCCTGAATTCTGATGTAGGCTTAAAGACTTGGAGGAACTGCAAGAGGCCTGCTGGACCATGGGCTTCAGGCATCATAAATCATCTTAAGGCATTATTTTCCATAAACATCTTGGCAGTATTTAAGTACAATCACATTACAGTAAAATCCTCTTTTCTCATCATGCAGAGTGTGAATGTAACTTGCCGGGTAAACCTTCTCCAGGGGCTGTGCAGTGAATAAAGCTGTTGTCAATCAGAGCCTTGTCTCACATTTTGAAGAAGCTGGAGAGTAAAAAGAATGTAGGAAACACAAGGGCAGAGTCATGGTTAACAAAGTTACTGCTAAAGAACAGTATTCTTTCTGTGACGTTGTTCGAGTTTCAGAAATCAACCTCCCATTTTGGACAATGTCTCGAGACTCTGAGAATTAGTTCCATTTATTAGCCTTTGTTATGCCAGTTCTACGGCTGTAAAGTTGCATGTCTTTGGGATTTCCTGCTCTCCACAGGCTGTATTTCACCAAACACTACATTTGTATAGAACTAGGGGAATTTTATTGCCCAGCAGCCATAAAATGTTTTATTGCATGTGCAGTTTCACACACACAAACTCCAAAGAAGTTATGAATATCAAACATTTTTAAAATTAAATTCTCTGAAAATCAGGATAAAACTGATAATCACTGCTACTTTCAATAAGTTAAATTCCACTAGATTTCACAGACATGATTTCCATTCCTTTCTACTTTACATGCTGCTCTGTCTTTCCCTAATGATAACAAAATAGAGTAACAAGATAAAAAGAAAATTTGGCAAGTTTCTTGAATCTGCTGGATATACTGCCCAGAATGGAAGGCCTTCTTTCATGGTATGTAAGAGGCTTTCCCCCCTCCAACCAATATAGTTCCCCAGTAGAAGTCCACTGAAATTAATGGATAGAGCCCTGTTGTTTTTAAATAGGCTTTGAGTAGGGGATCTCAGTGGTTGTTTATTGGCTGTGTTTATTCTGTTTTTCTTTCCTGTATTCATACATAATTCTTTGGAATAATATGAGCAATTTTTACCTTTCACTGCTCTCTACATTTCCTCAGATTCTAATGCAGTGCATTTGCTACAAATGCAGATATCTTTTTTAGCTCCATTTAATGTTCTGCCTCTGCATTTGAACAGACCACTTTGTCAAGTCAGTGAATTTGGTACAACGAGGAGACAATTTGTTGCCTCCTTCTGGGGTCCCCAAAGACATCAATTAACTCAAAGCACGAGTTCTGACAGCACAAACAGGAAGAGTTAACCCCCCACAGTTATTCTTTATATTAGTCAATCCACCCTCCTCATTCCCTCCGTCCCTCTTCATTTTCCTTTCTAATGAACAGGGACAGATACCTCTTTCTACTGAGATACTTCCACTACAATGACAATTCCCTGGCTCTCCCCAGGTGATTTACTTTTCAAGCAGTTCCCACTTATTGATCTCTTCTGTGACAAATTTCAACACATGCACAGTCCTGGCAAACATTTCTGGAGATGAATCCTTCCTGCTGTTCAAAGAGGAGGATTATGTTTATGCAATATATTTCAAAAAATGGTTCCTGGTATAGAATCACTTTCAATAAACTGTGCAAGAATTCATCTCCTAACAAGTTAACAAGAATTACTGCTGAAATTCTTGCCTTTATTATTGTTTAAATATATAAGTATAAAGTTTAATTTACATTGATATTCTTCTGAACTTTGACTTGGGAGAGATTTTTAAATATTTTTTTTAAACCACAAAAACTTGTTGCTTTCTGATAGAGTATATCAAGAACTAGAACTAGAACTCTTTCAGTTTAAAAACTGATGGCAAATATGAACATGTTTTGTAGTTAAAATTGGAGGTAAAAATTACTTTACAAGGAAGCCACCCATAATAAAATATTTTCTGAGAAATAAACATGTAGTCCCTTCATTTACACACACTAAAAGTTCTAACCAGTTCACTCTGACCAAGTTACAGACAAGAATGGCCCGGGAAGAGCATTATTAGGGCAGTGTTACGTATGATAAGTATTAGGGCCAAGTACTGAAAATAGTGTTGAAAATAAATCATTATTAAGCCTCAGAAAAACACCACCAGTCACACTTTGTATCTTTTGCTTTACCAGACAGTGGCTAGTGACTTTACAAGACCTGGTATAGATGTCTTTCCCTACAGTGGCACTTAATGCTTCTAATCCCCAATTCCTGCTGCAAACACATAACCTGAAGTACAGCCTTTTCCAAAATACCTGACACACAACCTTGGGCCTTTATTATCAAGAAGAAATCTTCCACAAGCTGTTCCTGAAATTTTGCTAATGGTATCAGCTCCTGCTTCTCCCCAGAGCGCCCAGATCCTTGATAGCCCGACCCTACTTCATGGCACCTGGCTGCCAGAATAAGTATCACCTGAGTCTAATTTCACCTAGAAGAATTTATACAAGCTGGATACAATATGCTTTTTATCACCGCTTTCTGCATTGCTGTATCTTGTGTTGCCATTGACTGATCAGAAACTGTGATCTTCCTAAAAGGAAAATTTTTCTTTTCCAGCAAAAAGCATTCAGATAGTGGTGCTTTCTACAGCACCAGCACCCCTTGTTCTTTAATTCTTTCCTTTCAAATCTTCCTTCTCATCTAATTCTTCAGTAGAATTTCCTTTTAATGCTTCCTCCTTTCTTCCAGCCACGGGCTGACCTTCCCCATCCCGCGTGGTCTTACTCAGCTCCATAACATGCTGCTTATTTTCTACAAGCCGCACTGTACTTTGTTACTCTGTTCTCCTCTGCCTCTCTTTACATAAACATTTAAAGAACTAATTTCAGGCAATTTAGAAAGTCTTACTCCTCAGCTTCTTGGGTCTTTCTCTTATGAATAGTCCAACTGAATCAGCAGATCTTTTCACACAGCAAAGCTAAGAGAATTTTTCCCCCAAAATGTATCTTCTCTGAAATGTTAGTTAAACTGTTCTCCAGGGATAGTTCCTAAATCTCTAATTCATCCTTATGATTAGCCAACCAAACAAACTACCCCAACACCCAAAACCCCCTCACAAATACTGTAAGAACTTTTTTCTGTATTTAGCAACAGGTTTCTACTTCATCAATTAAACAAAATCGAGTTTTTCCTTGAGAAGACAAGTTATAAACAGCTGATTTTAAAACCAGTTACTTATGTCAGGGTTGTTTCGATTTTTGTTTCTTTGTTTGTTTTAAGATTGGCTTCATTTTATCGAGATTGGAGTTTATCCTGATTTAAACTGTTAAGAAATTTTACACATTTTGAGCAATTATCCTTGATCGGCAGACCTCATCTAAAAAAAAAGAAAGGAGCAATCTGGCGACTAGAGTAATATAAACCATGAGAGGTTTTTACTCTTCACCCTCTCCATTTGTATTGTAAGCATATGTGTCTTTAAATCATTACCAATATTTTCTATCTGTAATTCTGATGTTTCTAGGTTACTATAGGTAAAATATCTGACTGGAAAGTACATACAAAGCTTACCACATACTGGGCAAGTTTTGGGCAACATCTGCTTTTATTTAAAGCAAAAAAAAAATAGTGCAAGGTTTTGGTTCAAAGTTTACTTTTAATTTTGATTATTGGCAGCTAATTTTTCAAATGATCTCACACCCTGAAGTCTTCAAATACAGCATTCTTTCAATTCATAAGATTAAAACTTCTTACAGTTTAAGGGAAACATGCACAGATCTCCCAGTCTGTGTAATAGAGTCAGTCTATTTCCTTGCTGGGCTATTTAAGGAGAAAGGCAAACAGGAGGCTTTCAAAAGACCAAAGGTTTCTGCTCAGTGTGTGTCACAATGGGAACAGAAAGTAAAAGTGGAGCTGCACTTTCTCCCAAACTTATTTCACAGTCTGAGCCTCTGCACGGAACACGTGTCCTTTTGCAACACCCCTTGTCTTTACAGCCTGCAAATGGCAGCAGGCCACAGCTCCCTCTGAATTTCACACTTGCCACTGAACTGAGTGGCAAAATTTCTAAGATGCTGCCAGCACCCATTGAAATGTGCTGCTGCCCCGTCCAGAAACACACACACCATCCTACCCAGGCCATTCACGAGCGAGCAGAAGCAACAATGACAGGAACTGTCACTGAAGTAATTAAGGAAAGCAGGTGTAAAGCACTCCAACAGGGAATTGTGCAATTTGAATGTGATTTGATCTCAAGAAATCCAGTTTAGATGCACCTTCTTTGAACTTTACGTGACCTTTGTGGCCTATATCTCTTAGGTGGGAAGCTTCAAGAAGAGGGAGAGAGATTGTAGTTCCTCCTCCTGTCACTCCAGAAGCGACGCATGATCAATTTCTCTGGTGTTTCATGTCCAATACTTCTGACCTCCACTAACTTAATGATGGAGGAATTGAGCAAGCTTTAATGAACTTTAAAAATTTAACATTTGGATTTAGGTTCAGGAGGATTCTATGTGTATCCAAACCTGATTTCTCCATTGAAATGTACACCAACACTCTGACCTGCACATACACCCAGTTAAGCTTTGCATTGCAACAAATAAAATTAATCACAGCTGAGGAGCTGAGTGAAACTTGCCACAGAGAGTCCAGTGTAAACAAAGTATTCTGTCTCCCACATTATTTAAACAAAATAATTGAAAAGTTTTGAGGTAAAATCTTTCACATATCAGATCATAACAAGTTATAAGAGCGCTTTCCAGGACCTGAGCTATGTAACACTAACAAGAATGTGGAAAAAGAGCAGCACCACAGTGGCTTTCTCTACTGCCTCATGCTGCCAGGCATCCCCTCAGACCTGCAGTTCAGTTTGTGCCTACAAGAAAAATGCAGGGAGGGAGCAGAAGCAGTGCTGTGGGAGAGGGGCAACAATATAGGAACGGGGAGAGAGTGGGAGGGTGATGGCAAAAGCCCAAGGAATGGTGGGAGTGAGAATGGAAATGGAAATGAGGGAGAGAAGAAAGCAATAGCCAGGAGATGCACATAAAACAGGTTGTGAATTACGGGGTTACGCATGGTAAGCCATCTGTCACTTCTCCTCAGGCAAGGGTACTTGTTTGGTAGTGAGACGGATAACACTTGGCTGTGTTTCCATAGCAAGCATTCCCTTACTCCAAGAGTAACCAAATTTTAACTGGGACAATCCCCACTGCTTTTGAAGATGCATGGGAGGGCCATATGCTTTGATCAAAGCCATCTACACTACCAAAACCACAAAGAAGATGTCAAAGCACATCACTAGACATCCAGACTGCCTGTCACAGTCCAGTCAGCACATTCGTTCTCCGTCCGAGACAGTCACAGACTCATCACATGATTGGCCCTGTGTCTGAAAAAGCACAATCTTTTTCTTTGTCAGTTTACTTCCTTCTCCATCTAAGGGCATGGCTTTAATAGAATTCCTGTTCTTATTATCAGATCTCCTACAGTTTAGATATTTGCTAAACTTTACCCTCATAATTTTTTTCTTCTGATGGAGCCACCCTTCTTTGCTGGTATTTGCATAATGTGCTGGTTTTGGCTGGGGTAGAATTAATTGTCTCCTCAGTGGCTAGTATGGGGCTATGTTTTGAACAGTGTTGATAATAAAGATATATTTTTGTTATTGCTGAGCAGGGCTTACACAGAGCCAAGGCTCTGCTTTTCACACTGCCATGCTGGAAAGGATATTGGGGGTGCATGGGAGATTGGGAGGAGACACAGCTGAGACAGGTGATCCAAACTGACCAGAGGAATATTCCAGACCATGTGGCATCATGCTGTGTACATAAACTGGGGGGACAAAGGAGGAAGAGGAGGGGCCAATCTGGATTCAGAAAGGGGGTCTGGCATTAGTCAGCAGGTGGTGAGCAATTGTATTGTGTATTGCTTGGGTTTCCCTTTTTATTATCATTATTATTATTATTATTATCACCATCATCATCATCATCATCATCATCATCATTTACCATTATTACTGTATTTCACTTTATTTTCAAATATTAAACCATTCTTATCTCAACCTACAAATTTTACTTTGATTCTCCTCCCCATTCCACCAAGTTTGGAGAGTAAGACTGGAGGAGTTGAGCAAGCAGGTGCAGGGTGCTTAATTTCCAACTGGGCTTATACCACGACAATTGCTATAGCTTAGAAAAGCACTAGCCAAGGATAGAAATCCCACTGCTACTGATCGTCTCCAAACAGAGTCAAAAAGTGAATTCCTGCCCTGAAGAGCAAACACTGTTTATGTAAATGTATCCCCGTTTTCAGAGAGCATTCCACCGGCCAAGCCAAATTCTACATTTGATTATTATTTTATTTTTCTTCTTCTTTCTTCTCTTTTTATTTTTTTAATGATAGTGTAGTTTATGTTGGAAGGTACATAGAAGGCCATTGGGTTAAACACTGCTCAGAGCAGGGCTAACTTCAAAGCTAGTTTGGGTTTCCTAGGGTCTCATCCAGCTGAGTTTGTCATACCTCAAAGGATGGAGACTGCACAGCCTTTCTGGGCAGCCTTTCCAGTGTTAAATCAACCTCCCTAGGAAGAATCACTTTTCTTCAGAGGAATTTCCCTTGCTTCAACTTCGGTCCACTGCCTCTTGTTCTGCTGTGCGCCTGCAAGAAGAGTCTGGCTTCATCTTTTCCATAACAGAGATGAAGACAGAATACTAATATTTCTTTAGCCATCTCTTTTCCAGGCTGCAGAAATGCAGCTCTCTCGGCTTCTTCTCATATGTCATCTGCTCAATGCAAATGTTTGCATTTCCCTAATCTGTCAAATCTTAATGGAGTATTTTCACTGTTTGAAATTATGGATCCTAGTGGATGTATCACAGTGGGTAATTGTGACAGAGACGCAGTAAGCAATCAAATTCTGGCGACGCCCTAAGAAGCCCTCTCTCTGGTGAGGCCAGGGTTTCACTCTGAGAGCTATCATATAGTTTAAGACAAAAAGACACCCAGGCCTTTTTGTTTTCTGGCACAATTTTTTTTCCAGACCTTGCTATCACTGAAATTTATCTTGATTTCCTGCAAAGGGCACTGATTTAAGATGTCTGCATTCCAAATCTGATTGCCACCTGCGCTGCTGTTTTCACTACTATATTTGCAGTGGCTTATTCCTCAACACTATGATTTGATCTTACTCTCAAAATATGCAATACTGCACCCAGGCAAGTACCTTGGAAAAAATCAATTACTACACATGCATGCACAAACTCAGTAGCTTTTCTTTTGATGATACACCACACTGCAGATTGCACATACACAGGCAGATTGAGCTTTTAAGAACAGAAAAGCACTTAGAGGACTTCACTGTTTAACAGACACAGACTAATCTCTTCCTCTCTGACAGTCAGGCTTCAGAGTTCACCGTGTGTGAATACAGATACATGATAATGAACAGATATTTATTCTATACAGAATTCAAAGGTAGAGTGGAAAAATCTCCCATTTCTACTGTGTGAAATTTCAGATATCTTGCTGCAGTAAGATAAATTGTTACCCTATATAACTGTAGCTATTCCATCTAGTATTCTTTCCCAAAAGTGAATTGTGTTTCTTTCATTATAAGCCATTTACAGTCGTACTTGTGAAACACGTGCCTTTTCAGGCCTCCCTTTCCTTAAAGATAACACAACAGTGCAATGAAATGTTAGACCATTCACTGTACATACATGCCTATCTCTTTGCTCAGAGAATGAAATCTGCTTCCTGCAATTTGAAACATTTCCACAACGACTAAGTCTGGCCTTCTAATCAAACAAGAGAGTGTGCTTTATAATTTAATTTATTCTCAGTGCTTGAAATGAACCAGCTGCCTAAAGGGAAGTTTGTTGACTTCCCTCTAAATTCTTATCTGATGCATTAGATGACTAGTATTATTATAACAAATAAACAACTTAATAAACACAAAAAATGCTTATCTAAATGTAGTTAGTGAGAGTTATTGAATCAGATAATTTACCCTTAATTTTCTGAAAAAGATAAAACTACGTTATCTCACTTAGGTCACCAGGGAAATTAACTTCTCCACTATCAAATCTCTTGCAAAGTTCACTCTCATTGAATGGGTACTTGTACCTCCTTTGATTATCTCCTTTCTGTAGATACCTAGAACAACCACTCAATGACCTTTCCTATTAATTTTGCTTTTGGAATGTAAGAAAGTTAGAGCACTGCTTTATTCTGCTCTCTTTCAGCTGTCCTTTACACAGAAAAATAACTTTAAATCCTATAAATATTTTAGGTTTTCTCGGAAGTTTTCTTTCACCACTGCCAACCACGGAGAATTAAATAGGTCTCAGTTTGTGCCAATGTAGGCAGGGTTAGGAATTCAGAGTCAGCAACTCTAACTGCTCTGCTCAGACAAATGAGTCCCAGAAAAGTCTCAAAGAGGTTCAGAGTGATCCCTCTTATGCAAAGCACTGTTGTCCCTCAGAGAGGGCTAGATTTCCCCTCCTGTGAAACCTCCCAGACATATAATGCAGGTTCTCATACAGATTTTCAGCATCAGTCAAAGTCATTCTCACTTGCATTGCAATGTTCAGGTCTCTGTCTACAGGGCTTTAGGTTTTTTAAACAATTGGGTTTGGTTTAAAAAAAAAAAACAACCCAAGCCATGCCAGCCTGATGTTCACCATCAGAGCCAGCCCATAAATCAGCAAGAACAAGATGGCAGCAATTCTCTCCAGAAATAATTGTAATTCAGGCTACCTAGGAAAGACATTTAAAACTTCTCATGTCACTGAGTTATTGTCTTTAGATAATAGTGCACTTACCTTAATCTTGGAACTTCTAACCTGGAAATATTTCATCTCTCTGGTATTTTAAAAATAGAAGAATACAGCACTGGCTGTCTAATTAAAAATATTTCTGAATTTGCATTTTATAAAAAAGAGGTGTTTATAAACCCTAAAGACAATTGATTTTTTCCAGGAATGAATTTCATGCAAATGAAATTATTTACAAAAAACCCCATGCCGTTTCACCAGCCAAGAGTCACAATATGAGAAGCAGCTACCACCAGAAGTGACACAAACACAAACCAGGTAGCGAACATCTGGTTAAAAAATTTGAACCTGGTCTCTATCAGGACTATGACTAAACCTTACTCACCACTTATTACTTCTTGTTAATTTGCTTGCTAAACTATGCAACATACAGAAAATCAAGGAACTCAGAAAGTATATCTAGTTCATCACAACAACATTTTGAATATTATTTATGTAAAATCTTGAGAGCTTGCCTGCAAAACAGATGTTTCCACACTGAGGGCAAACATCCCTGAAGGTGATAGTAACTAAAACATCTCATCTGAAGCACATAAGTTTGTCTTGCTTTGTAAACATTAGTATTAATGATGTTTTAGTTTAAAATTAAATTATAATTCTTTACCTGGATTTCTAAGCATTAACCATAGTTAAAACATTCTCATGAGCCATCTTAAAACATTAGCACTCAAACATCTTCAGAAATGTAAGAAAGGCTTTTCTGATGTTCCTGTTTTTCTGTGGGTCGTCTCTTGCCTTTGGGTTTGTCCTGTCAATGAGTTCACAGAGTTTAACACTAAAACGGCTGCATTTGTGTTGAGCCATGAGAAGAATCAAGCTCTTTTAAAAGAATCAACAATTAAATCAGCAACAGCAAGTAGAGAAGCAAATCTTTATATTTGGCATCTTCCTCACACCAGATATTAAAAAATATTCTGTTCAACGTCAGCAAGTGCAATGTCTCATTTATCTGAAGCCTAGCTCTCCAACTACAATCCTTTTTCTGTCTTTGACACATGCATACTAATGCAACAGGTATCCACAGGTTACTTGCACAGATTGTCACGGCAGATTTTTTAATCTATAATAAAGAATGAGAAGTTTGTGTTGACTGAAAAGTAATGAAACTTTCTGTCAAGATAAATTTTACACATTAAATGTGCTCCGGGTTTAGATCAATGCAGATAGTGTCAAATAAAACAAAATACTACAAGGGAAGATTCACAAAAATTGATTGTGGCCAAAATACGCCCCAGCACTGTTAAGAGGTTTACTTCAGTAATGTCTGTGGTCATTGACTAGATCAATGAAACTCATTCTTTCAACAGCATCCAATTATCAGTTTACCGTGGAGTGAGCTTTCTAATAAATCAGTGTACTTTACATAAAAGTAGACAAAGCTTCAATGAAACTTAATAGCAAAGTATAAAAATATTTTGGTTCCAGGAAACAGAGGTTTCTATCACACCCAAGAAAAAGGCCATTGTTTGCTTTATTTAAGGCTCGCCTGTAAGTAGTAACATTTTGAGGCAGTAACCTTCTGTCGGCTAGTTTATGGTCAGCAGGATAATAGAGTTTGATTAAGCACTTAGGACAGGTGATCAAAATGCTTCAGTCATATTTACAGAATAAAAGAATGGCATGCACAGTGAGTACCAAAAAACATAAATTCAGGCATGGTATCAGATAGCCAATTAAAAACCACTTTCTACCACACAAGTTCTGAAATGCTTTCTTACCAATATTACTTGTCTCAGGCATATGTTTTTCCATTTTCTTGGGTAAGTAGAGAGCCGGTAACCATTTGAGCTTTACATCAGAGCTGAGTAGAGTGGCAGACTTCAGGTCCTCCATAGCTCCTCTGTGCTCTTTAAGAGGTAATGGCATGAAGAATCCCCAAAGCTGCATGCTGCCAGTAATAGATCAGAGACACAAATAAACTTGAGCACTACACAATCTGTAATGTGTTATTGTCACACTACTTCTGTAGAGTAGAGGTTTTCTAACTGTCTCAGAGTTGGGAAGTCAAAAGAGAGAGAGATGAAGGACCAGATCCTAGAAAGATCTTATGAAAATCAGTTTAGAAATCCTAGCAGGCTGTCACATAAGACCAGGGGAAACCAAACAGATATATCTATGGAAAGCATGCAGCACTGACAGACAAAGGGTCGAGTTAGAAGATCCAAATTCACCCTGACTGGCTGAGGGATTGAAGGTCACCTAAAAGGAGATGTTATTTGAAAAAATACACCAGCAATTTTACCCAATTCAATGCTGAATGAACGGCTCTGTAGTGATGATATAGGCAGAGAGAGGCCAGGAATGGGACAGATGCACCTGTCTCCAAATCCATCCCCAGGAGCCTGAGGAGAGGTTTATAGAATACAAAAGGCCATCAATGCCTCCTCTGCTCCTTGCAGAACATGTATGTGTACATCCAGTGCTACTTGGTCCATATTTTTACACCAATAAACCATATTCTGCTGCTATAATCTCATTGCTCTCGTGGGTGCTGTTATTTAACCTTTAGTGTGCTCCGAAGGATTCTACAGAAATGTAGATTGTGTGAGATAAACTACAGTGCCATTGCTGGCATATTTGTCCCCTGAATTCGCAGCAGGCCTGGTGCTGCTGCCAGGCTGGCTTCATTGCAGTGCTGGAATTACTAGGAGCAAATCAAGGGAACAAAAACCCACAACACCTGAAAGGTGAGCCTGGCCACTGCTCCGCAAGGAGCAGAGCACTCTGAAAACACTCCCTGGTGGTGCACTGCACCGTTCCACCTGTCTGAGTTCTGTTTGCAGCACCAGGGATGTCTGTGGGGGCTGCCCTGGGGGCATCTCCTGCTTCACAGCAGCCACTACACAAACTTGGATAGAAGAGCTGGAAGAGGGCAAACCCTGAAAGCCAGTTGTTATTTTGTCTAGCGAATGGAGTGAATGCCAATTATTTAAAAACCTAACTGATCAATTAATATTGATTCTGCTTTGCTTCCCATTGATTACCAGGCTCAATGTAAGAGAGGAAAAAGAAATTGTTCTCTTGTATCTTTGATCCTGAGGTATAGTTGTGGCAGCTTAACATACAGCAGTAAGTCTTTCTTCATAAAATCTACACAGAATACAAATTCCCTTTGACATCAGCACGAAAAAATGTCTGATAACTCCTTCATCACAGGTTTTATTGTACTGAAAAACTCCCCACAACATGTATTTCACTATATGTGTACCAGAAGTGGTATATTTGAACAGAAAACTCCATGGCTGTAGGAAGTACAAATTGCTGACAAAAAATTATCAGTCTATCAGATACTGGAGTCAGTGAGTCATGAGTACAAACACTGGTATTTGAGGAGATATGATTTTTATTTTGTGGATAAGTTGAATTTGCCCACAAAGAAGTGAAAATGGGAAAATGGGAAGATGGGAAGATGGGAAGATGGGAAGATGGGAAGAAGTGAAGATGAGAATGGTGAACATCCTTTACAATGGCAATGGCGAATATCTTTTTCAATGGCAATAAACTCAGCAAGGTTCCCATCTCCTTTCAGCAGCAGATGTTTATTCTTCTGTGCATCCTTGTGACAAAACTACTGCTTTAAAAAAAAAAATTGTGTTTTAACACAGTGAGGCGTAATTACCAAATAGACAAGAGGATGAGAGACCATAAAAGTTCGCAAAAATCAGTTGTTTATCAAAGACAATGCAGTGAGGAATGTTATTATCAGTGAGAAATAAGTATAGGTTTTTTTTAGAGCTAGTATAAGCAGATGAGTTTCTGGCCTAGGAAAATTCTCATGTAAGTTGAAGACCTCTGAACTTGATCTTTCAGTTATGGGAAGAACCCAATAAAGGCTCCGAGCCTGGTGTTCCCATTGCACTGGCAAACACACAACAGCTACCAGTGAATTTAGCCCCCTTGCAGCCTCTAAGCTTACAAGTTGTCTCTGGTGTATCTAATTTCTTGGATTGCTCCTGGGAAAAACTTGGCAGGACTGTCTGATTCCAGCTTTGCTGGCCATCACAGCAGCTTTAAACAAAGTCTAAATCACTTTGTTGAACCTACCTGTGGACACATAGAAGTTTGAACCCGCGTAAACCTGAATTTTAAACCTATAAAACACCTAGGCTGGGCAAAGCCTCGTTTTTTTATTTCCAGAGGTTAGAAACAAAATTCATACCTTGTGCTCTAGATACAGTACATCGACTCTGTGGTTATAAACATTTACATAATGTTCACACCAAATATCCTGTGTCTTCCCACTGAGTTTCAGTGTTTGTGGGGCCCACCCACAGCCAGTATAGAAATCTGTCCATGCAGACGCCTTCCTCATGAGCCTTAGCAAGGAGGTGAGCGGGGCACACGCACCACTGCTCAGGCACAGAGCGAGCTGTGGCTGCTCTGTGCCTTCCCCAGGACACACCGCAGTCCCTGGAAGGCTGAGCTCCTGTTCTCCAGCTGCAGCTGTGTGTCCTGGGCATGGAAAAGATGCACCCCTACCCTGGCACCCCAGCCAGTTGGGGGGATAGAGCTGAAAATCAACACCTCGAATCCTTTGAATTCCCCGGGAGTATATAGAGCGCTTTGTCTTAGAATTAGACTAATGATGACACTGTACTTTCAAAAAGTCCTGACATCTATTTTAAATGCCTAAATATGAGCTTGCCTGATTGTTTTGGAAAACTATCTAAAAATTCCTTTCTCTATATTGTACTCATAACTGAAATAATAAAATATAGATATAGACATGCTCTCTGATAAACCTGTTTTTTACATTTTAACCCTAAGCTCTTCTCTCACTTTCAGATGCTTACATATGCATATTTTCATATTATAGTTTTCATCTTCTTATGTTTTTTCCTCACAGTTTAAGTTTCTCCATTTAAAGGAGTAACAATTATTTAAAATGCAATAGCTTTCTCTCAATTTTGAAGCACAGCTCTGAGATATTCTCAAAACCATACTGTTCTATTGCCTCTCTATACAAGATCCATTTATACACAGATAATTAGATTCCAGCACTAAACCATCTTTTACCTTGCCTATTAAAAGTAAATTTATAACAGACTGATAATATCTCCCTTACAAGGTGCATACAAACAAACTCAAATGAAATTGGTTCAAGTCAGTTTAAAACCAGCATCAAGATAAAAAAAGGACCTAGAAAATAATTATTTCTGTAGCATTCTTGTAGCTTACTACGAGAAGCAAATTCACAAAAGTTATGAATATATATACAGACAGTCATACAGACACAGAGATATTTAGGTCTCATCAGGGAGACATGAAGGCTCTCTTGTTTTTTGATCACTTACCAACATTTCTATCTCATGCAGTATATTTTTTGTATCAGGCTTCTGTTAGCAAGCACTTTAGCAGGTTTCTTCAGAGATGATGTAAGAAAATAGCCAGTTTTCATGCCTTCCTTATTAGGCATTATTCACTACTTATAATTTTTGCTAAAAACTTCTTGTTATTGTTCATATTTCCATGAATATAGCATTATACACTAGAAAAATTTTTATCCAAGAATCCTAAGGTACTTATAAAATTAAATTAAAAATCATAGTGGTAACATGGACCAGAGATTTTGTGGGATGTGGGTTCTTACATATATGTCTCAAGATGGGAAAACCAAATGATAAACTATGATTTTGGTTATGAAGTAATTTAATAAAAACCATTTAGTAATAGATATTTGTAATGACATAGTCAGGACGCAGTTAGGTGACATGTTGTTTCTAGTATCAATGCCCTGGGTAATCCATGACTTGTGCAGTTACTTCCAGCAGCAACTAGTAACCCATATTCCCTGAGTCACCCACCCTGAAGTATTGAATGTGTTACTTCACAACTCTGTCCTGCTATCATTTGGTGAAACTCTTGCTGTAGTCAGAAGTAGAGCCTGAAAAGAAGTTTGAAGATGCAAAATGCAGAGGTCCTTGGAGGAGGATATTATCTGTTCTGTCAGAATAATAATTGTAGCAATCATAATCAAGATATCTGAAACACTAGGGTTAGAATGCAAAGCTAATTCTGGCTCTACAATGTGCTCTGTTCCTCAGGGCGGGACACAAGGTCTTCAGGACAGGATTATATTCACAATTTTCTAAGTTATTCAGTTACTTAAAAAATATTTTGATGGAGGGAAAAGGTAGATCTTCTGTCTAAGAGACAGAAGAAAAGCAGCTTTCAAGATGCATGTGAATTGGAAGCGCTGCAGTTGAAAGGGCTGTGTGTGTACCTTGGTCGCCCTTTGGCTTAGAGCATTACACAGTTACGTGCTGAAAATTCTCACCAGTGTTTGACTTTAAGCACTAAGGAGAAGAAAAGGACTCATCTACTTGGAATCAGACACTTGCAAACAATTGACCAAAACCTTTGTGTACTTCACTACCACATAAGAAACGTTAGCTCTGTAACGAGTCATAGGCTGTACCCCACATGGATTCTCTGTTGTTTAATAATAGAATTTATACTACAGTCATTTTCTCTGTGGGGATTCTAATACATATCTTTTTTCTGCTACACAAACACCTATTTTCATGAATTTCACTGGAAATTCATATAATTGAGCCATCTTTCAATGTTACATCCATTTCAAATTGATCAGTGAGTTAAAACTTTACCAAAGGGAGTCTCTGGGCATCCTGGTAGAAGTATCACATTAGCATCATTTCCTTAAGGAGGCAGGTTAAAAATACACACAAACATCTTTCTAGGTATGTTACTGACCAAGTAACACTAAAGTCTAAAATAAATGGCATGTCTGGATGTAATGCAATAATGTGTTAGGATCAGGCTATTATATTTGATTTTCTCTGTGTTTTGCTGCTATTTCTACATGGGTACAGGACATGGCAGAACTGCATGACATGCTGATGCTCTGCTCCAGCACAAGGGTAATTGAAAAAATCAGCACCAGAGGTTCAATAACATCACTGGGCCTCGAATTCAGTTTCTTGCAAGAAATTAAAAAATTCCATGAACGGCTTCTTGTACCACATGTTGATATTTATAAAATATGAGATAATGCACCATCAGGGAAACGTTACTGACCTTACCTGGAAATAAAGTTGTTATTAGAATTTTTATAGTAGCTAGGGAGCTGTACCAAGTGAGTTATTCTATCAGCTGGCTTGCAAATGTGGTTCATGTTTGTGTTCCTAAGGCTGCTTCTACTGCAGAATTAACTTTTATCATCAACCAAGTCATTACCTTGCTTAACATTTGCAACACTTCAATACCTTGTGTAGTTAGGAAATTATTACCAAAACTTGATGATCATCAGTTTCCATACTTCCCTCTTGCATTGCTACAAAAAGAGTCTAGTGAAGGTAACAGCAGAAAAACCGTTGTATTGATACAGTGAAAACACCTTGATAAAGTGAAATATGCTTGTGCCATCCGCCAAGAACAGTGAATTGGAAGATGCATTACCGGGAAGAAGAAAATCAGATTAAATAATTAGTGTCAATTAGCCCAAGCAAATAATTCTATAAACAATTGGTCTCTAGTGCCCTGTTTAATTATGTGAGACTTTCATCGCTTCTTATCAAGTCTGCTTTGATTTATGTTAGACTCTTGAGCATCTCAGAAGTATAATTAATTATTGTCTTGTAAATAAACATTTGGTAATTAACAGTAGCAGAAAACAATACGCTTTCTTAAACTATTCCACTGTGGAACTATGAATACTTGAAAACTATTTTAGATTTCAGTGTAAAAAGAATTCACACTGCAGCAAGAGACATGATATTTGTAACCAACGGCAAACTTGCTAGAAGCAGTAATACAATAACTACAATTACATTAAACAACCATTCTGCGTTACTACAACCAATGTTCACCTTTGTAACCTGGCTTTAGACTGTAATATCTATTTTATTTATATTTTATTCTCAATTCCTATATTAAAACAAATTAGACAGTTAATTATTTTCATATGTAGACAACAAATACAATTTCTGCAAAAGAAATTCATAGCTAAGATAAACTTCTCATTAAATGACAATGCTTTAAAAGTTCTAGCAGTCAGTCTTCCTAGATACAAGAATCTCAGCTAACCCCAGAACTACATGAAAACAAGTAAATAGGAAGAGAATGGAAAATCACTTCAGTTGCTCAAATAAAACAGTACATAACCTGAATTGTGCTATTTGAATTTGTAGGTGCATCTCCTGTAAATAATTTGATCCTATGAATTCTCTATTGGATAGCTTTGTTACACTTGGAAAAAAAAAATGCGGTGTCCTTTGCCTTGAGTAGATTCCCAGAGATAATGCAAGCAATGGCACAGCAAATAAATAGGCACCGAAAATCATCAGCTAATATAAGTGTGTAGTAGACATTTTCTAAATTCATTGTGAACAAGGTGAATTTCAAAAACGCTAATAGCAGGTTCATACTGTGCTTTAAACCACTGATAATACTACAAGTATCAGTGAGGAGGTATGTTACAGGCCTGTTTTGGTCAGGTACTGCATGGTACACCATCACTGCACCTTAGCAGATCTAGCACTGTTGGAGGCTTTTGAGTACATCAAAGAGTACTAAAATCTCAGCCCTTCGAGATTTAGGAATACAGCCACATGACCCACAATCCTGGCCCCTTGTTGCCCAGATGCTGTGCCTGCCTTTCCCTCTTTTCACTCAGATTTCTCTCTCACAGAGGCTGGGGAAGATGGGCCTAAGGATGAATATAGGGAGGAAACATGGTGAGAGGAGCAGTGCATTCTTCAGCATTTCCATCCCAATATGGTTTCGAGCATAGCATGCATCCAGGTGCACAGTTAGACATTCCTGAAATTTCTGTTGCAGAATAGTGGGGTATTAGTAGGCCGTTGCATCTTTTTTTTTTTTTTTTAACCAGCTGTCAAAAATGAGCTTGACTTCATCATTTCTACAAATCTTCTTCAAGTAGTATAAGGATGCTATCATATTGTTCCTTTGACTCCACTTTTCCAGATTAAAGATCAGCTTCCTCAGGTTCTCCTTGAAAGGCAAATGATTTAATCCCTTACCTTCATAACCCTCTGCTGACCCCTCTCCACTTTCTACACATGCTTTCAGAACTGGAGAACCCAAGGACACAAATATTCCCAGTACAGCCTCATCAGTAACCAGCATAATGGGACAATAACTTCCCCGTATCTACTGGCCTCAGTCCTTGCAGTATGGCTCAGCAGCAGATTTGTTTTGTTTGCAGTGAGAGCATACTGTTGGCTCATACTCAGCCTGGTGGCTGCTGATCAGGACCTCTTCAGCTGTGCTGGTTCTCCTCACCTGTACTAATGCATGAGGTTACTCAGAACTCTGCTCCTCTTGCTGAACTTCACAGATTTTACATTGGCTCCATCCCTAAGTTTCTCAAGGCACCTCTGGGCTGAATCTGTCCTGCTTAGCATGTTAACTAATCCTCCTAATTTGCTAAGAGCACCTTCAGTTATACCACTGTTGTTGATGATGAACACATTGAACTGAGTCAGTCCCATTTCAATATCATGGTGATCTTTTTATTGTCAGCTGTTAAATGAACATGAAGTAATTGATAAATGCCTCTGGGTCCAACAGCCAAGACAAGACCAAATGTATTTAGCAGTCTCTTATACGGGAGTGCTGTGGGAGATGGCATGAGAACCTTACTAAAGTCAAACTTTGTATCCATCAGTCCTCCCCAGTTCACACAGCCAGTCATTCCATTATATCAAGAAATCAGGCTGGTCAAATGTGATCTGCACAGAATTTGTGCTAGAAAATTCATCTCAACGGTCTAAAACCTTTCTGGATTCCTTGCACAGTGCTATGCTGCCCTCCCAGCAAACGTCTCTGTGGCTGAAATCCCAAGGACGGTGAAGGCCTGTTATCAGAAGATTTCTGTAGCTGTTTGGAAAATCTTGTCCATTCCGTCCTTTAGAGTTATCAGTTGTGTGGAAAGCAGTCAGGCTTGGTCTTGTAGTCCTTAGTTGAAGGACTTTGTAGTTGAAGTTTGAAGTCGTAGTTGTAGCTTGAGGTTGTAGTTGAAGATGCAGTCCTTCACTGGGAATTGAGGAGCCTGTTCTCTCCTAGGATTAGGACCTAATTCCTTTAATTCTGACTGCCTTGTTTAAAACCAATTGCTAAAAACAGAGAAATATCTAAAAAGTCAAGGAAAATCTAGACAATGAAGGAAGCATTCCCTGTAGAAATTGTAAATGTTATACAAAAACAAAAGAATGGTCATAAAAAAGGGATTGGTATAAATGCAAATGCTGAGCCAACCCAAGCATGTCAGAGTCTGGAAGACAACACTTCAGGTACAAGTTCAGAACACTGGGTTATGCAGAGAGTTAAAGCAGACAGCAGGCACAATGACATGTTAAATTACCCACATGATGTATAGCTTAATGAACCCCCTTGTGTTGATCATGCTTGGCATTAATCAAGAGCCATGAACAGATTCCCTTATTTTCTCAATGCTGCTCTGATAAACTGCAATTTCATTTAACCTTGGACAGGAACTTTAATAGCTTCCACGGGACAACTGTCAATACTTTCCCGGGTATACAGTGATTAAACTGCAACACAAGATGCATGTCATGAATTTTCTTCATTTGAAATTAGAATTTTCATTTTTAACAACCATTTGCATAAAATATGCTGAAAGTATGGAAATATGTAAAGGCTTGCATTAGAAAGAAGTACCCCAAGACAAAGGTTTTTAAAAAATAAAATAATTAACAACATATTAGTTAACATATTGAGAGCTTCAAATAACATTATGTTTGGGAAACAAGACAACAAAAGACGATGATCCAAAGAAGGGCTTGACAATGTGTCCTTAAGTTAGCTCATTATGCATCAGATATTGGACATTACACGCTTCTTTGGCAAAGGCAATACACAGAGGCTAAAGGATTAACAAAGGTGGGGAAATGCTTTGTTCCTCAACTTCAGTGGTTTCTAGAGACACCTTTGGGTGCTTTTTTCCTCTGAAAGCAATGCTCGTTACTCCCTGAGTCCAGCCTCTCTGCCTCAGAGGCACCATAGAAGGAAGAATTACTAGATCCACTCAGTCTGGGGGTTACTAGTCCAGGTGAATGTCAAAGGGGACAAAAATAAGACAAATATAGATCCAGTGCCTTTCCCAGACAATCTGTTCTAACAGAGCTCTACAAACAACTCTTTTTTCACCACCTTCCTTTAAAAGATATTTTCATTTGTTGCCCCTGATGACAATGAGAGAACAAAACTGGATCACAAATTATTGAGAAATTTGTTATTTTTAATTCTCGAAAATCTTCATTATAGTCATGGACTACAGTTACAGGAACAACCAAACTACAAATGCCTCTGCTTAGACATCATCAGTTACTTTTGCAATTTTTTTCTGTGTGTTGTTTTTTCTATAAAATCTGAATAAACCTAGTAAGAAAAAAAAAAAACCATTCTGCACTTTCCCAGATTGCATTGGTACCAGTGAAAAGCACTGCTAAGAGTACTGGTAGCAACCTGTTCGCAATAGCACCAGCTAAAATGCCCTGGTGTTAAATGACCTATGTGGGACATTTAGCAGCAATGCACAAAATACACACAAAATAGGAAATGGGTAGGAAGCAAACCAGACAAAGAGAATGATTCTATCAGGATCATGCACAAGCTAAGAGCAGAGATAGAAAGAGAAACCAGGAATAGGGTGACCAGGGTCAATATAAGCACATGATTTAGCAGCTTATATTAAAAAAACCTGCATCTGTGAAGGTAGGTAAAGGTAAAATTTCCAAACCTTCAGAAGAGGTTCATTACCGTCAGGTTAAAACACTGTCTTGGAGAAATCCCATTTGTGCAAAATGCTTCATTTGCAGGCAGAAATGTAAAAATCCTTCAAAAAGTAAAAAAAAAAAAAAAAAAAAAAAAAAAAAAAAACAAAAAAAAAAACACATCATCGATAAAAAAGAAAACAAAAAAAAAANAATCCTGCTTCCAGTTAAAGGCAGAGCAAAACTACAGAGTAAGATAGCACTGGAAATAGTTTACAGAGTTGTGCCAGGAGTGTGTACAAGTTTTTAAGCACTTGTCCTGATTCAAGCAGAATATAAACAGAATCCCAGCTCAGACTGCTTTTAAACCATATTAAATCATCAGCCATACATACAGCTAACTCCCAGCCTAGGGTAAGAGAGGATTGTTTTTTGCAGTGTTACAGCTATGAGGTAGCAGTGGCAATTGATGCCAATGAATCAAACACTTTTTCAGTATCTCTATAGGTCTTCATCACAAAATGGACTGTAGCTGAACAGGGTCTGGAAAACCCTGGGCAGTCACAACAGCTCTGGTGGAAAACCATTACGTCCTCAGAAAGTGCACTGAGCTACCTCTTGGCAAACAGGTGAACAAAGCACACCAAAGAAACAAAAGCAAAGCAGTGGTGGTGTTCATGTGAACAAAGCAATTCTGATCTCCTACGCTTCTTCTTTTTCCCACAGCTCCTCCATTGGCTAAGTTTAAAGTTTACCCCTCCCCCCACCAAGAAAAAATTGATTCTGTATGCTCAAAAGAAGGGAAGTCTATGAATAACTGGAGACTTGATACTCTATTTAAAGGTATTTGTAATGATCTGGACAGCACTTGATATAAATTTACAGACACTGATGAAAGAATGCCTTGTACCTGCACTTGAACATGATTCACACGTTCCCAGACAAGATAGTTACGATTGTGTGCTCTGCCTTCCTGCATAACACACAGTACAGGAGTTCTCCCAACAATTTCTGCCTCAAGCCACAGCTTGTGTAGTGTACCTTCAGAAAAAAACGTGTATAAAATTGACTGCATCCTTTGGCAGTATTTTCCACTGGTTAATTGATCTCCCTCCTCAGAAGTTTCCAGTTTGAAAACCGCTGAATTTGATTTCTGCCATTGAATCACGTTATATGTGGTCTTTTGTTTTGTTTTGTTTTTTTAAGGAATCTTCTTACCTCAGCTAATACCTTGCTATGCAGTGGGTTATAGAGCACAGTCAAGTTGTTTCTTTACCTTTACTTTTAAATTATCTAAATAGATTAAGTTTCTTTGGGCGGCCATTGTAAAGAGCACTTTCCAAGTCTTCAATCATTCCTGCAGCTTTCTTCTGAACCTGCTCCAATTTGCCGTCATCCCTTTAAAAAGTTAATATCTTAATGGGACACAACATTCCTAGAGGGACACTGACACGCAATTACTACTTATTAGTGATAGCCAAATCTAGGTACCTTTCTAATATCAAAAACATAATTTAAACAAAGAGAAAAATGCATATACAGCTGACTTAGAAAGAGTTGCTTTTAATTACTACTAAAGAAATCTTTTTACTGGCAATTTAGCATCCCATCACAGTACAGTAAAGCCAGGAGTAAATACGTAAAAGTTTTAATTTAAAAAGAACAGCATGAAGCTTGAAGGCTGATTTAACAGATACTGCCAAGCTCAATCACCTGATGTTTAGTTGGAAAACATTTCCTTGGTGCCATTAGAAAACACTGTTGTCTACCAAACCACAGCGTAACTAATGCTGTTAGATTTTACATTTATTGAAAAAGTAAGACTCCTAGTCCCTAACCTATACCATCTGACAAATCTAGATGGAGAATCAGGCCAAAAGAACAAGCAATGAGCAAGAAAACTTGGAAGGTTTATTTCATCATGATGCCCCGTGTACTCCAGTGTAATAAAGACAAGAGCCTTGCAGTTAAGATGTACATCCTCTGAATGAAACTCCTTTAAATAAAAGGGAGCTTTTCCATTTTCTTTTTCAAATTGCAAATGCATTCTATATCCCATGACAAATCTAAGGAACTACAACAAATGCTGGCTGTGACAGCTGTAAGGCTATATGAACATGCCTTTTTTTCACAGAGATAAGGGCTTTTTTGGGACAGATTTTGTGTTCTTTGGCTTTGCCCAAGTCTTCCAATTTATTTGGCTAAGATTATAAATTCAAAATCCCTGGATTATCTTGCCTCATCTCCTTTCAAATGCATCTTGTAAAAGGCTGCCTACTGTGGTCTATAACCCTCTGCCTACATGGGTAGGAAAGTGGCAGTTTCCACTGGCCTTTTTGCCCTTCCTTTGGGGGCTCCACAGACACCAGTTCTTTACTCTGAGAGAACGGGTGGAAACACTGAGGGAACTTGTGGGAGACATTTGCATCCAGATGTTTCTAACCATAAAATAACCTCAAAGATCTGCAAGACTTCCCAGTTGTGGGAAACTCCCCCTTCTCACCACAGCGGGTAAAAGGAATACAGCAGGCACATCCTGCTACCCGAACGCGCATACCTGAAATAAGATGGTTTAATGGCATCAGTATCTATCTAGGTATATTTGTGAGGAATTTCCAACAGGTTGATATACAAATTTTTTTTGCCATGTTAATGCTATTACTAGCTTTACTCTAATGTACTTAATGAAACTAAGTGTATGACTGTGAGATGAAGGTTTTGATTTATTGAGCTATGTCAGCCAAAGTTTAGAATTACATTTATGCTGAGTTCATTCATGCTGTTAAAGAAAAGCTTTCCAGAATATCAGCAGAACAAGTATTAACTAGATAGTTACTCAAATCTTTAATGCATAAGAGAAGAGAAAGGTCAACATTCTTTAAAGAAAAAAAGTGAAACAAGAATTCATCTATTTAATGTGCCAGCACTCTTATTACCAGCCAAAAGTCATCGACTAACACAAATATTAAAGTAAACTATTCCTAAAATTGAGCTCAGAATCTGCAATCCAGTCAATAGATGCAAATTACTAAGATATTTTTGCAAACAGATGTTTGGAATAGCTTTTTACAGAAGAGAGATTTAAATAGAAAAGTGTATAAGGCAAGATTAACCAAGTCAGTCTGTTTGCTGCTTAACAGCATATTCTGAAGGTCAGATACTTTAATGACTAACATATTGGTATTATATGTCTATATAGTACCAGTGATCTGAAAGAACCAGACCTCAAGGTGGTTTAAAGACTGTGTGTGAGTCTTAACATATCCATCAAGAAGCCTCTAAGGTGAATGGATGATGGTCACAGCTAAACAGAGAGAGAGCTGGTACCAGTTTGTGCTTTGCTGCAAATTCTAGCTAGATCTAGAGCAAGATCCCACTGCAGGTATTCCATGTAAAATATACCTGCTCGCAGAAGAAAGCAAGAGGAGTAAAGCATTATATTAAAATCTTATGCTCTGCTTGATCCAGCGTCTCCATCTCATCAATAAAAGTTAGAGAAAATTGCAGTGTCTGCGGGGGCAGAGACAGGGAAGGCAAGGTAAGGCAAAGCATGGCAAGGCAAGGAATTGTTAAAACCTGAAATTCCTATATAATGCACATAAATATTCTTCAAGATTCCTTTGAATATCTTAGAAAACATTAAAATCTAAAGGCTTGCTCTTCATGCTCCTAGCTGTTTGTTCAGCTGTTTGTCACTCTGCAGACACACAGTAGTGGGACACAGGACTCACCAACTCCCCTCACTACCTGCCAAGAAAAAATTAGACTAAGCTATAACTTCTGGTTGATTCAAGGTCTGTTGTGGGGCAGCACAATTCTGAGGTACTCTAGAGATCCTCTGATGGATGCTTCAGAGCATGACATCAACAGTATATAATAACAGCATCAAAAACAGCTGCCCACTGAGCAGTGCTTTAATTTTTTTAATCATTTTTTTAAACTGTAAGAACTAAATGGGAGAGGATGTATCCAGCACTTTCATGATTTGGTATATGACCAGTCTTAAGAGATAGAAACCATGTTGCAGAGTATTTGTAATTCAAATACTTATCTGGAGTTATTTATATTCTTGTCACTTCCCCCACCCCCAGCTAACATGGAGTCAGATTCTATTCTCAGTTAGCCCAATGAAAGTCCACTGAAATCAATGGAATTACTTGGATTCACTCCAATGTAATGGAGAACAATGGCACTGAACATCACCATTGTGCTTTTGCACCTAAGCTGCTCCTTTAAAATATAAGTATTTGAGTAATTCCTGCTCTTTATTTTCAATGGAAATGTATCTGCTTCTTCTTCACCTGGAAATTTTGAGTAGCAATGTCCATTGTCTTTACAGATGCACTGTCTTCCAACGTGCTTAGTAAATAGTTTAAACTGACCTCCCTTCCCCCCTCCCAGTACCTGGTTCCAATCACACTCAAATCATATTACTTATTATTCCTGCTATGAAAATCATCAAATACAGTAGGTAAAGATTTATTGTATCTCTTTAAGAAATAAATAATTCATTGAATACATTAGATGGAGTATTGTAGACTTTCCGAAAATCAACAACATAGCTATTTCTCGCAGCTGATACGGTTTAGAATGCTTTTAATCTTGTAGTAGATAATAAGTTATGTTTCTGAAAAAAAAAAAAAAGGTAAGTAAAAGGGAGAAAAGAGAGTTGTATAAATAAACAATACTGCTTTCTCCTCAGAAATGTATCTATGTCCAGAAAAGCATTTAAAAGTGCAAGCAAAATTAAGAGCTTGCTTAAAACAATATGATTTATTATTTTAAATCCTCCACCGACAAGGGATGATACAGTTTTCTCTGAAATAATCTTTAAGTTAACATGACAAGAAAATATAACGTGGAACAGGACTACATCTAGTTGGGAACCCAATATATTTTTTATGAAATCTGGGATAAAGTGACAATAAAGCAATGGGAGAAGCAGATATTGTTAATTGTCTTTACATGACCAGTGAAACAAATTTAATATACCACTCTTGTTCTTTCCAGAACTCAAAGTGTAAAGTAAATGACAGGTATAAAATGACTGGATTGTGGTTTGGTCACAAATAATAGAAGACCACAATGTCCACTGACTGCTCCAGGTGACTACGAAAATTCAAGCCTTTGGTCTTTGATCTAAACATAGATGACATATTAAAAACAGACCTACATCCTTGAGTGCGACAGAAGGAACCAGCAGCCTTATTTCTGTATTGCAGAGGTCTTCAGCTGAAATCAAGTAATCTTATCTAGAAATCTGGTCATAATTCAGAACATGTTTAGTAAAGATTATTCATTTGGATCAGGTAGAATTTCTGAAAGATTGGGTTTACATCCAAAGATACGTACAGTCAGTTTAATCTAACATCTCTGTCTTAGAATTTGATTGTCATGGATGTTGCTACTTCATTACAAATGAAAAAGGTATTCACTCATGCTGAATGGGGATATTTATATGTAAATATAGGAATTTTTGCTTTGGCAATAACTTCATTTCTGGGATGGAAGTTTATGTGATTCTCCCAATGCTACATTAACCACCAGAAAAAACTGACACAAAGCCAAAAGATAAGCCTGCTACTCTGTCCTTGAACACATTTAATGCCTCACTTCTACCCAGCAGCCACTACAAAACTACGCAATCAGACAAAGAAGATGGTTAGAGCCAAACTTGCCCCTGGTGTCAGTCCTCAGAAAATCAATACATTTGTTCCCAGAGTGACCCAGGCCACATGGATGCTTTATGTAAGTGGTCACTGGGTTCACTGACACAGGAAACTTTTCATGTCTTCTGGAGGAAAACAGGAAAATACAGAGATGATCACTCAAAATATTTACATTGAAAATATGTTCATGTTGCAAATTTAAGCCCCCTTAACTTCAGAAATTCAGAATTAAGCTTGCTTTTGCAACTTTAATTTGAGCTCGTTGCACATATGCATGATAATAAGTCTTTAACTGCAGAGACACATACATCATTCAGTTCATAGGATGGACAATGCTCCCGGAGTGAGCAGCTGTTCAATATTCTTTTTATTCTTATCACTCAATATGTGGCTCCATGCCTTCCTTACTGCACATCATTCAAACCCTGCGCAGAATACTGAATTATTAATATCTTTATGGGTGTTTCTGTAGCATTCTCTACTAGAGTTTCTGAGTGCTTCCTAAATACTAATTAATTTACCTTTAAACCTGAGAAGTGAGACTGTACTGTTAGACTCACTTTATAGATGGGGAACTGAAGTGCTGAGCCATTATGGCCAAGATTGATGAAAATGTCTACTAATTTGGGGTCCTCAATATGATGTGCTTAGAGCTAGATTTTCCAAGATGTTTAGCATTTTTATGGTATTTTATATCTTTGAAGCATAAGTCCCATTGATTTCAGCAGCATCTGTGAGCACTCAGCACTTCTGTGCATCAGTCCTGACTGTATGAAGATGTGCACTCAGGAAATAAGGAATCCACAAGCATATAAAGCTTTCACTTGAATCACATGAGGAATCTGAATCTACAAAAGGGACAAAATCAGGATAGGTGAGGGTTCACTTAGCTACAGTGCCAGGAGAACCCTTTCATCCATCATAACATAGAGCTGTTTTCGCAAGAGAGCTTGATGTCTTCCTGTTCTCTCTTCAGTTGTGGCAGCTTCTCAATTTTTCATGATAGTCAAGCAGATGCCAGCCTTTTATGTTAAAGTACCCCAAGAAGCCCCTGTGCCTGACAAAGTGTGAATGCTGTTGAAAAAAAGAAAAAAACAAAAAGACTGTTCATTTTAAGACTCATTCATAGCATGAAAGAGGACACTTAGAGCTGGCAAAGAAAGCCTAATTCCATCAATTTCTAATCTCTCAGTTGAATGCAAAATCTTCAGGGCATTTTTGACACTAATTTTTTGTATACAGTTTTTTAACCCTTCCTTTTTTCAAAACTAAGCAGGATTTCTGCCGTGTAGAAAAACACTGCTGCTCAGAGTGGCTCTTTGACATGGCTGTCAGCTTGTGATTCACAACATCACCTCCTATAAGGCAAGATAACATAGGGGCAACAGCAATGGTGGTCGCAGAGCTCCGTATAAACCCATGGCAGGAGTACATGGCATCCTGCCTGTAGGTTTGATAGCTATTTGCTTTGCAGCCATAAAATCTTGAGGCAAATCTTGAGGGGAGTTTGTGCTAATAGCATGTCTTTCTCCTTGTAGTACAGCACTCACGATCCTACGTCTTACTTTTTTAAGTCCATTTAGATGTATTGAAGAAAATAATTGCAAAATAATTCTTAAAATTAGCCAAAAAGATGCTTGCTCCTAAAATTAATTTTGGAATTGATGAGATTTTAAATTTTGAATTTTTTTTCTTTAAATTTTTTTAAAGTTTTAAGATTTGGCAGACCACTGCTATGGAAAATTTCCCAGTTTTAATGGAAAAATTCACAACATTTATAAGAAGGATAAATTCAGAGCCTTAAAATGGAAACTATTGAGCTTCCTCAACTTCAGAATTTTGGAGGAGGCAGGGGTTGGACAATGACAGTATATTTATTCCTTGTCAGATTCTGACTGTCTTCATTGCATTCTTTTCTTACACTATTACTCATATGCCTTTGATTTAAAAAAAAAAAAAAATTGCTCTGATAACTATGGAGATCTTTTTCTGGTGGTTGTTTGAAGGGGTTCTTGGGGGTGGTAATAGGTTGAGGCTTTTTGGTGATAGATTCTCTTTACACATGGCCATATTCTATATTTGGCTACTTTGTGATTTTCACCCTATTTTGTAAATTGATTTCCTTTCAAGGAACACATGGCTTTTTCCCTGGGATGCATTTAATACCTACACAGAGAGGCTGTCTCTGAATAGAGAAGGATTTGGCAGCTATGGCCACTGTACTCTGTGTTTCTCAGCAGCCTGTTGAAACTCTAATGACTGATCTAATAAGCCAGAAGTATTAGAAGGTCAGAGTGAACAACATTGCTCAGTTTGACCTTCCATTATTTATGGTTTGTCACATCAGCTATCAAAGCTCTAAGCCAGGAGCTGATAAGGAGCTGAATCAGCAGCGCAGGCATGACACTGCAACATTCTCACTTTGTGTGAATAGCGACCCTGCGTTGTGGTGACCTGTGCAACCACCCATCATGACACATGTCCCTAAAGGTGGTCCCTGCCTGTTCACTATTTCATGTAGAAACTCTTTGTAAAGTTCAGCATTAGCAATGCATTTGGCACTCAAATTTTGCTTTTCTTTTCCTTAAGAGGTCTAGACCCCTAAATAATCTTTGGATTCAAAGGCTACTCTTTTTATGAGATCTATTTTCGCACTGTTCAGAGAATAATTTAATTATTAGATAAATTACATGTTTGAAAAAACCAAACCAAAACAAAATAAAAACCAGGAACAAATACAGTCTTAAACTTGGAGGTAATTGCATCTTCTTCATCTGAGAGAGAGGGACCTCACCCCAGCAGCAAAATTGTTTGATAAAGCAAAGACAGGGCTGGACAGAGTGAATCAGTTCCTAAAATCAGCTCCTGTCGGCATTTTAGCACAGAATAAAATGTATTGGACTCATGTTGGAGCAATCCAATGGGTGAGTGTTACAGTCCTCAACATGTTAGACTCTGAGTGGGATCACAGAGACAGCAAGAGGACAGCTCATGGCATAGCTCCTACAGGCTGTGGGATAGTATGGATGCTGAAGGGTCTCAGAAGCCACTCTGCAACCCAAGCCCGAAACGGATGCACACAACCATCCAAGTGTCAGGTGTCTGAGTGTTGTTGACTTGTGTGCAGATCAGGGCAGCCACGGTAACAGGTGATTTCTTTGTTACATTATTTTTTTTACTCTGTCATCATGAGAATGTGAATGTTATTTTATCAGATTCTGATGTAATCGATTGCAATGTTGCTCGTTACTTCAAGAGTAATTTTCTGGAAGCTGACAAAGTGACGGTATTGGCCAGGTCATTAAAGGCTGAGAATTTGTCTCTACCTATTTCACATAATTTAACAAATCATGATAACATACCTTTGAAGGTTGCCAATCCAAAGCACAAACTACATGTCATTAATAATAAGGAGTTTAAGAGTGATTCCTTTTCATAAGATAAAGGCAAATGCTCTGTGTTGCTTCATTGTCTAAGTACTCATTAAAATCTTCCTAAGCTTATTAACTTTCAGGATCTGCTTCCTCGAAAACATTTGGACGACGGACTCAGTCAAAACATCCTCAAGGCTAGTTACAATGTTTACAACTCTTGCAATTTTATTGTGTCACAATATTTGGTGGTTTTTTCCAAGCTATAGGCCCCAGAAGAAAATGCTGTTGCAAAATTCACAGTTCTCATTAAAAATGCACACAACAAAACCAAATTCTATTCTGCACTGTTTCACAAAATGGCATAAAATGAGTGTACACCCCAAATTCATAAACCAGAAGGAAAATGCAAACTATTTAATCTCTATCATCTCATGAGAAGGCCATGCAGAATTGGCAATGGTTTGTTTGCCTTCTGTTACAAAGCACAGGAAAACTCCTATTCACAGTGATCTGGAGAAAACTTACTGGGACATTTCTACTGGAAAATGAAAATTCCAGGCCAGGGTTGGCTTAGTTTACTTTCTAAATAAGACAGCTGACAGGACTGTCTTTTCTGATCAACGGGAGACGGCCAACAACTAATTCAGTTACACGTTGTTTCCCCCAGCAGACACATGCAGGAAGATATTCACCTTTGGGCAGTCCAGCAAGTCCCTTTCCTTCCTCTGAGCTATAGTTCTTTTGACTAAAATCTTCACTCCGGCTCTAAAATTCCTACGCTATGGAAACAGAGACCTGAGGAGGCACCAAACCAATTGCTATTTCCAAAACTCTGGGGGCCTAGATGAAGATGAGTATGTTGCTTCACATAGGGCAGAGACAAGTTTGCTATGTACATGAAAAGAAACAGAGGAAATGGAAGGTATAATTTTAGTTCCTGAACCAGAGAGACTGGAGGGAAAGTAGGATCTCATTTTTCATTATTCTCTTCTGTAGTGCAGGAGATTTTCCTATTTCTGTGGGATTCTTTTCTGGACTGGTCCAGCTATGGACCCAAAATGGTTCTTCTATCTGTAAATAGTAATTTTTTTTTTTTTTTTTTTGTCCTTTTATGCAAGCCTGGGTACCATTTTTGCAATTGGTGGTGATACATTAAAATCTCTCTTAAGCAAAATCTGATACGGTCTAGTAAGGTCTCGTTCTAGGACTTAATATGGGTAAATGCCTTGAGATTAGACTGGCATTTCTGTGGAAAATGTATTTCATTTTTGTTTATTTTAGAAAACGTTAAATTAATTAATACCAGCCTTACTAAGAAACTGCCTCCTTTCTGCATCCTTTTAAGATGAGCAGATTAACAGTGATTAGGGCTCTAAGAATCTAAGCAGTAACAGTGTGACTGAGCTGCTGAGCCGTTCTTTCAGTGGCAGCATGGGTGTAAGCCAAAACAAAATCACCATGTAAGCACAGCCTAAGTGCCCCCAGGCACATGCCAGCCAGCCTGACAGCCTAACTTCAGACCGTGGATTCCCCTGGACAGCAGAGCTGAGTTTCACAATGCCTAAATCCCTCTGTGCATTTTGCACTTAATGCTTTCCCCAAATTTTAGGACTGTGAAGCTGAAATCGCAGGTCACAGGGGTGTATGCTGCGCACAATTCCTGCTGGATGGGACTCTGAGTTTATCACAGTATCTCTTAATTGTGATAATAAGAAAAGCTATGCAGATTCTACTACTGACTACTAGCTTGTCTACGATTGCAAGAGGACACTACAATTAATTAAAAAATTACTTAATTTCTATTCTGAATTTGGGGGTTGGAGTTTTTTCTATTTGTTTGTTTGATATTTTTGTTCATTTGTTTTTTGCTTTTGACAAATTTGCTAGATATTAAAGCAAAGATAATGAGGTTAAGCATTTCTTTTACATGATAATGCATTCTTCCCAGCATCCTCCATCCCTTTCTCTTCCTCCTCCATCCCTTCCCTCTCTCCTCTGCTCCATACATAGTTATGTCAAAAGATGCTACTTTTGAGCTTGCGAGGAATAACCTGATTACATTCCTCATTTTAATCTTCCTCCAGCACTCAGCATTGTAGTGTAATTCCTAACCTGTAAGAATAAATATTTTCTGCTTTATGCTCATGTATATATCCACAATTTACGTGTCCATGGGCCACATGCCTAGGTATAAATTATTGGTAAACACTTTAATTACAATAAAAATGTGTTTTATTAACAAATGCAGACTAAAACAATTAGATATTAAAAAAATAAATAAAACCCACAAAAACCAACTCATCATAGGATCAAAATTCCAAAGACCTTCTACACTGCAAATTCTACTGTTCAAGCAGTGGAAAAACAATACAGTTCCATGCAAGGGCTTGTAAAGACTTGCTTAATGCATGATGAACACGCTGACCAAATACACAGTCCTCCTACCTCTCTCTCCCAGAAGTATCTGAAAGGAAGAGGACAGCTGTAGTCTTCCTGATTTTGGGCCATCACACAGAATGGGATGACAGATGTTGAGCTATTCTTTCAGTGCGGGCAGGAACTCCTCTCTGTCAAACAAAGAAGATTGACAGTCTGAGAGCCCAGTTTATTTGTATAAAAAAGCCAGCTGCTTCTTTAACAGTTGAAGGCAGTATTCCTAGCATAGCGAAAGTAGATGAATAAATTGATAACTACTAACATGATGTCTGTTGAATGATTCTGTGGAAACAGTAATTCCACAAAAATGTAGCATAGACTTAAATGTCACTTTTCCTCATGGAATGAAATGTGTCTTTACTACTGAACATACCAGGCTCCTAAATTCGTACTTGAAGCCGTCCTGAAATCCGTGCAAGATCTAATTAATGCTTACTGCTATCATATATATATATAACACTGACTGCATCCCAATAAAAAAAATACTTTAAACTTTCTGCCTATGAGATAATTTTTTGGTGTAAACAGATCTCTAATTACCAACGAATGGACTTCAACCATTCCAGAAAATCCATGTAGTATTCGATATCTCCTTTATCTACTTTTAATATAGCATGACACAAACCGANCGTGATTGAGGGGGAGGCGGCGTGCGAGGGCGCGGGGCAGCGCGGCGGGGCCGTGCCCGCGGGGAGGGCCGCNTTCCTGATTTTGGGCCATCACAGAGAATGGGATGACAGATGTTGAGCTATTCTTTCAGTGCGGGCAGGAACTCCTCTCTGTCAAACAAAGAAGATTGACAGTCTGAGAGCCCAGTTTATTTGTATAAAAAAGCCAGCTGCTTCTTTAACAGTTGAAGGCAGTATTCCTAGCATAGCGAAAGTAGATGAATAAATTGATAACTACTAACATGATGTCTGTTGAATGATTCTGTGGAAACAGTAATTCCACAAAAATGTAGCATAGACTTAATGTCACTTTTCCTCATGGAATGAAATGTGTCTTTACTACTGAACATACCAGGCTCCTAAATTCGTACTTGAAGCCGTCCTGAAATCCGTGCAAGATCTAATTAATGCTTACTGCTATCATATATATATATAACACTGACTGCATCCCAATAAAAAAAATACTTTAAACTTTCTGCCTATGAGATAATTTTTTGGTGTAAACAGATCTCTAATTACCAACGAATGGACTTCAACCATTCCAGAAAATCCATGTAGTATTCGATATCTCCTTTATCTACTTTTAATATAGCATGACACAAACCGATATTTAAAGGGCCATTCTTTACGGTACTATTCAATTTTCCATTAGCCAAGAACATCTAAGGAAGGAAGTAGTTTACGCAATTTTGAATTGCCACAGCCGAGCACGAGGAGGCGTGTGCTTCACTGCTATGCACCTGCGTAAGCGCTGCTCGCGCCGCTTCGGAGCAGCGAGCTCGGGTTTGCGGGCGATGAGAGCGCCGCNGGCGCCGGGGGCGGCAGGTTGCGGCGGACGGGTCGGGCGCACGGGTGTGCTCGCCCTGGACGCGCTGTGGGGTCAGGACTTTACGTACAGGTGCAGTGGTCTGTGTGCGTCACTGTGACTTGGGAGAGGGGGTTTGCGGGTCGCGCAGGTCACGGCTTCGGTCTGTCAGGGAAGCCCAGGCTCTCGGCCTGAACTCAAGAATCCCTCCGACAGTGGTAGGGGTGTTTCCCCGTGCTTTGGCCCGGCCATCTCAGCGTGACGCCAGTGTTTATCTCAGTGTTGTTTCCAACCCAGGGACAACCCTCTACCCCACTGTGGTAAAAGTCAGTATTTGCATCATTACCATTTTTTCCTCCCCTCTATGAAACAGGCCACTACAGAAAACTTCGGCTGAGACTACTCAGTGTTTGAAGAACAATTTTACATTTGCACAAAAATAACCATCCTTTCAGAGGAGCAATGAGTTTTTCTACCAGAAATCATTCTGGCCTTTTACCGTATAGCTCTGGTACAGAGCAATTGCTAGACAATTAGCCGCACACCCCAGGAGCAACGACGCTGGCTTCTCCTCGTGCAGACATCACTGCTCTGCGCCCACTGGATCTAAAATCTCAGCTCGTATGTTCTCTTTGGACTTGGTCTCATGGAATGCAGTGCTGTCACCACTTCGGCCATTTCTAGAGGCCACGCTGCATCTTGTCCAGCAGAGCTCTTCCACTTCCAGAAGGATGTTTCTCTTGAGTTGGTTGTGGTCGTGACGCTGAGTCCAAATGCCAGCTTAAGGCATTCAGAGCCTCCTGCGGGTTTTAGCCAAACTTGCCTGTCCACAATTGCCAGGTATCCACAAGGCACCCTCTTACAAATGTTGTAAGAAATAGGGCACTGATTCCTACCCAAAGGAAACAGACCCGTGTTTTGGGTCCTGATGGAGACCGACCCTTCTGAGAAAACTTCCAGGTATCTTAGGCCAATATGGCTCAAAAAAATCAAAGTAGACCCGGTCACCTGGACAGACACAACACAACATGTTAGATTGCTTCGGTAGGGTTATTCTCCTTCATCACTTACACATGTCAGGAGCGAAAAGTTTATCCACTGTGAATGTGGGCAGACTGGGGTTAAGGAGAGCCTTACACCAGGTAGATGTCCTGGATAGTTGCATGCAGGGTAATGTATTAACTGGGAGAAATACACCTTGCCAACACTAGTTGGGTTTCCCCAAGCACAATCCCAGTGGTGACTTGCCTGTTCCCCAAGTAATAGGGAAAATAAGTGAACCTGTTGGTGAAAATATCGAATATCATATTTCTGTTTCAAAGGTCGCTACTATATGTAGTCAATGAATCCACACCGCACTAAGCTAGTATGTAAAAGTGGAGCCCCTTGAGTTTTTTAGGTTTGGCAGGTACTTGGTGTATTCTTGAAGATGTGAGCAGAAGTATCCTGCGATGGAAAGAAAAACCTGTCACGGATATGGAGGTGTTGCCAGCCTATCTCTTCGGGGGTGGATTTATGATGTGGAGGCAAGCGGGAAGAATTTTCCAAGGTGACTTGGATCCTCGGGGAAGTAGGGCAGGATCCATCCCTTCCTCTACAAAAGTAACCCAAACCGGGAGGAACAGAGAAACTCTGGGAGGTAGGACTCTCTCTCTGGGCTCAGCCAGCCCCGGCCGGCGACACCCCGGGAGCGCTCCAGGGAAAGGGGTGCCTTTCCGCCGCCGGTATGCGGGAACAGAGGGGCTGGGGAAGCCCTCGTTTCTCACATCTCGCGTCTGCTTTCGCCTCGGCCATTGCGTCCTTCTTAAATGTATGTACGTACGCACATACACATACCGCTCGCCTCCGCTGCATCGCGTTTGAAGATGTTTACCCAGAGAGACGGCATTGCGGTAGCGCTTTATTGCAATATAATGCACTGGGGGAAAAAATAGAAGGGGCTCATTATTGTGGTTGATAAACATGGGAAAAGCACATGCCTGACCTTTCATTTGTACAATTAATTGTTCCAGCAGAAAGAAAATGAGTCTTAATTGTGCACAGCTTCCTAGAGGATCAGCTGTGTGTGCCCCTCTGCGCTTAGAGAAAAACGCTGTGAAGTTTTCCTGAACGCTTTTACTTTCCACTAGGGCAATAACAAGAAGAAAGGAAGATCTCTGTATCCCATCCCGCTTCTCTCTCAAAGGGAAAGGATATTGAACTATAGTCATATTTCAGTGACCTGCAGCATTTCCTTCAGTTTTGTAAAACGGACTTTTCCGCTTGTCCACTGCTATTTCGCGCCCACAATAAGGAAATTTTTAATAATGCACAACCGAACTCCATTTCAGAGATCAAGTGTTAGCCCAAAGCTGCACCTTAAACCCGAGCTCAGAATTTAGCTGTCAGATCACGTCGATAGCAGTGGGTGGGTGGTCAGGGTTAGGAACGGGACTTCCCAAGCCCTGCTGTGCTGGTGTCCAAACGGTGTATGTGCTGCTTGCGGGCTCTGAAGGGGCCGCTTCCTGTGTCCTCATGCAGGACTCTCGGCATCCAAAGCCTCGCTCGGGAAACGAACCTCCTTGGTCGATGACTGGAGGCATCAGGCACGGCGAGCGGAGGGACAGAGCGCCGCGGAGGGGGAGGGAGGGGACGCGCCCGGGACGCCCCCTCCGCGCCAGGGGACTGCGGAGCGCCGGGACCGCGGGATGGACCGAATTCCTCTCACAGCACTGACAGTCCCGCCGGCCCCGGGGGGCTGAAGCCCCCGGGAGACTAAAGTTTTGCCCCTTTCAGAACCGCCGGAAAAGCTCTTTTGTCTGGCCCCGGTTGATGATTAATAACCCCCGGCACCGATCCTGCCCTCGGCATCGTCCCTGGGGAGCCGCGGGGCTCAGCCCGCCCGGTGGAAAGGGATCGGGCCCTCCTCAGGGTGCGGGTGAGATCCTGCCCCGGCAGTGTGACCGTCTTAAACGCACATTTTACCGATACCGATTTTTAGTCTCTAAATCACAAAGGGACACGTTCTGTGCTCCTTAATAGAGCACAACGCCCATTGACTTCTGTCCCATTGACTTCAATGGGAGTTTCGCTCCATTAAGGACCGCAGAATTTGGCCTAAACTGACCGCAATAATTTTGTTGCCGGTAATGGAGCTTCAAAGCCCTCTCTAATTAGCCGACGAGCAAGAATCGTTAAACATGCTGTACGATTCCGAGTGTGCTACGTGGGGGCTGCGGAACAGCTGAGCAGTCCCCTTCAGACCTGGAGAAGCTTAGAAACCGTGTTCAGGGAAAATTCCAACTTTCCGGAAACAGCCTGGGGACAAGGGGGTCTGACGAGTCACTTCATATCTGCTGCGTTAGTGTCCGAGCGTGAGGAAAGAGACGCTCTGAAAAGTTATGGAAGATCTGATCACACACTCAGCTTTTGCCCCCCTTCGAAGACGCATTTATAGAATCACAGTATACGCCGCTGCTCCTATTTATCAAAGATAAACCAAATCAATTGTGTTTATCCTTAGCCCGGAGCACTCCTAACGAGTTACGCTAAATCCCGGAGTGCCTCCGAGCAGTGAGCAGCTGTAGTTTGGGCTAGGAGGATGCTCACTACGATCAGGCACCTTCACGTCTAGCTTTATGACTAGCATTTTTCTCAGTACGGGGGCGGGGGTAGAGGGGGAAACACAACAGAAACAGATTCAATCCTCTTCGGCTGAATTCATCTGTAAAGGCACTTTCATTACACGGCGCTCCTGCCGTTGGTGGGCACAAACTCCTTCCCCAGTTCCGCAGTTGTAGATCCAGCAGCGTCAACCAATATTTCGCCAAGATTTTTATTTAATAACCTAATTGTTACACACGTACATTTAAATCCCTGCAAACTGTCTATATACCTGTAAATTTTAAATTGGAAAAAAAAAAAGCGTTTTCCTCTTGAGATCAAATATTGAAGCAGTGAGAATGGAGTAAAGCCTTGCGAACCTTCAAGGCGAAATCCAGAAAGAAGAAAATAATAGTTGTTAAATAGCATAAACTTCTAAGGCGATTCATAACATTATCTCGACGAATTAACCATGTGAGAAAATAAAAAAAAAACCCATCCCGAAAACTCTAGGCATGTCCACTATATTAGTCATCTATGTTTTTTTAAAAAAATGGGTTCGGAAGTTTTGGTCAATATTCTAGGCAAAATATGCTCAACAGATGATAGTGGAGATGCAGCCAGAAAACAACTCCAGCTATTTAAACTGCCAAATGAGACATAAAGCTGCATTGTAAAAATCATCTGGAAAACAGGTTTTCCTATTGAAGTCGCTATGTGTTAATTACTGTGATCTGGAAGAGCTCTGTATCTAAACGCCTGGAAGCCGACTTTCACCCCGCATATGTAAATGAAGAAAGTGCTGAATCTAAGCCAGAGGGTTCATGTTCGGTTTCATTTCCGTGCATGCCTAGACATTAATATGTGTTCATGTAGGGTTCGTACAGTACGAGGTGTTATTTCCTTATAAAGAAACACCAGGTCTCGCTTTCCATTCTCCTTACAAAATTATTCGCATTATTTATGCTACATTGAGCGATCTAATTTCTTCGTGATAGTCAGCTAATTGCTCTGGCAGGTAATTAGAAGCGGTTTACAACGCAAAGGGCTTTTGCGGTGGCCCTCGGATTATTAAGTTGCTCTGTAAATTATACCATATTTGCCGAAGGGAGGGAGGGGGAAGGGGCTTTTGAGAAGTTCTTCTGCTACGATCAGAGCTGAAACACGTCCCTGTCCACCCCCCAACACTTAAAAAAATGGGGGGAGGGGGCTCTTCCAGGGCTCGGAGTCGAATTATTCTCAAGCACGCGATCTGAAGCCCATTTTGTTCGTGCTCACTGGTCCAGAATAACTTGGCCATAATGGCCGGGAATGGGCCAGGTCTGCAGCAAGCTTCCTGCGCCCTGGCAGCATCCAGCAGGCATGTGGGAAAAGAATGGCTTAAATGGGGACATCTGTTCAGTGTTGCTCATCTCGCTCCTGCAGCCAGGTCGGGTTAAGAGAATAACCTGTTCACCACCTTGCCTCCCTCCCGCTGCTCGTCTGCCCCCCTCCCCCGAAGTTAATAAGGCTGCTGGGGGGGGCGGGGGAGGAAGGGAGTGAGAGGGTGACCTAATTGCTCTGCCATATAGGCAAATAACGACAGGGAAAGGTGGCAGCTACATTGTAAGAGGAACAGTAAATACATCAATATTAGGGTCTCTCAAGTCAAATCGCAGGAGTTCTGCATTCTGGAGACGGCTGTGGTGCACACTGAGTGCGTGAACGGACGAGGGCAAAACCTTCGTGGCATACTGCTTCGAAGGTACGTCTTTCCCGGAAGACCTGGGGTTCTTCCAGTCCACAAACGGCAGCAAGCAAAAATTTTTACTTTTCTTTTTTCCAGATTGACACTTTTGTGCAGTTGGGAGAACAAAGAAATACATACATACATACATACATACATACATACATACATACATACATACATGCGTAGAAAGCTTTCCTTTTCTTCTATGTTCTCTGCAGGCTACGATTTTGGGTGTTTTAGGATTTGCATATGCGAGTGTCTGTCACACACATTTATATACGCGCACATATCCACAGGAGCCCATGTGTATATGTATTTATATATTTGTATGTTTATATATAAATAGCATGTATTTCGGGGCGTGACCCAGCTTCAGGCAGCCTGTCTAATGGGAACGTCCTGTCTTACACACCGATTTTCCAAACGTTTACTATATCTTGGCACCCTCTTGTAAAGCTTGTACTATGATTTGAACACGTGTGGTTAAACCATCGGACCCAGAGCAGCTCCTAGATTATTTGTAATTAAGCACAATTCCCAAAGTAACATTTATCTTCCCGAAACTGCGATTGCAATTGTCAACCGTCTGGAGGAGACGCGGGGTAATCTGGAAGCATTACCTCCTCTCCTAACGGAGCAGAATGAAAAGAAATCAATACCACTGAGGAGAAGAATTTAGTAGTTTTTAACTGTAAGTGGTGCCTGGGAGAAGGTGATATATAATAGGAAAAAAAAAAAAAAACAACCAGAAAGCAGTTTAAACAAATCTATTCTAGGCAGGACCGAAGGACCGGCGGCGGGGGCTCCGCGCTGTGCCCCGCCCGGTGCCGGCGCGCTCAGCCCGGGCTCTCGCTCTCCCCGCCGGCGCCTCCCGGTACTTACATGACCGCCCAGGAGCCGATGCGTGCACAGCGATACCGTACCGGGAGAGCGGGCGGTGGGGGCGGGGGGGAGAGGGCAGGGAAAAAACGGGGAGAAGAAGGAGGAGATGCGGACCGGATCTAGGCGCACACCGGCGATGTAAACAGAGTGGGTGTGAAGGTGCCTCTTCCTCTCCCTCCCCAGGCATGCACACACCAGCATGTGCACGGTGTCTTCCCGGGCTAATTTAATTACAGGGACCTTTCGGAGGCGCAGCTAGCTGCTTTTTTTTTTTTTTT
>VZTG01000478.1:451253-540727 GCA_013397845.1 Melanocharis versteri
TTTGCTACTGAAACAAAGCAACAGTTTGCTCTGTGGTTTTGTTTTGTTTTTGTTTTTGTTTTTTTTTTAATGCCATGCAAATGGGGTGGTGTAGCGGCACCTGATTTCCCCACTGGGAGTGAGAGGCAGTGGTTATGTTACTTGGAAATTTTGGTCCTGATAGAATGGTCTGAGCACCTAGTAAAAAGGGTAATGGAGCAGAGGATAACTTCTATTACTGCTTCTCTCATATCCACCTGAAAAGAGAGCGCTATCAAAATGCTGCTGTCCAGGAGCTTGATGGTTTCTTTAGGGCACTGGTTGCTCCATCTCGGGGCTGTCTGGCAGTGGGATAGAGCCAGCAGCAAAACTCATCCTTCACCCAGGAAGTAACGTGTGCTTCTGCTGTTTGGGAGCCGCCAGTTTGCATCCAGGCTGTGTGAGAACACATATTTTTCCTTTCTTTTACCAGCAAAACCCAGCACTTGAAGGCTGAATAGCTCCTTTTTGTAGTGGATTTACTTTTACTAAACCCTTCCAGATAAGGGCATTGAGTTGCTTGATAGGAGCCGGGAACTTGTCTCTGCGTTGTGCAGATCAAGGTAGAGTTAAACTAGTTTGCTGACCTACAGGTCAAACCGGTGTCCATCAACTTACCTTCCAACTGCCTTCAGATGATTGTGGCCATTCCCGTTTGCTCTCTGACCTTTTAAGTCGCTTCCCTTCAAGCTCGTAGCAATGTCTATCGAATTTTGTGTCCTGCTTTTCCCATTATTCTGGCTTTTTTTTGGTCATTTTCCAGTTTAAATTTTCAATAGAGCAGTGATGGGAGATGTGTGGAGCTGAAGTGATTTAAAACACCACTTCATTTCTGCCTGCTGGTAGTGCCTTTCCTGCTGCCCTCGGCCTGTGCCTGACGAGACTAAACAGCGATCAAGAGGTGTTGACTTCTCCTCGTTTCCAGTCTAGGAATGCGAAAGCAGAAAACGAGAACTGAAATCTCAAATGCTTTATTTGTGGATGTGATGGCTAATCCAGCCGTCAACACCTTCACAGCTGTAAAGGTGGTGGAGTAAGGATACTTGATGCAGTCCAACAAATCTTTCAGTACGAATGGCTGAAAGTAAGTATGCACTTGCCAAAACCTGCCACATTTCAGTTACATTCCGTGAAGCGACCTCTGTTTTAGCTTTGTGAAGAAGGAGCTGGGAGAAGGTGTGAACAAATTAGGTGTGCAGTTGCTCATGCTCTCGCCAGATTTATGATAAAAGGACAAAACTCTTTCGCTGTATCAGGATAACCTTATATTTCTTAGAATAAATCGGGGTCTGCTTTCTCAGCTCACTCCATTACGGTTTTTTTTTTTTAATTATAAAGATATATTAAAAATTCATCAACAGTTCTGTGGAGGAAAGCACATTTTGCAATATCTTTAAAAAGTAGAACACCAAATTTTCACTTGTTGTCGCATCGTTTTAAGCAAACTGGCTGTCTTTTGCTAAAGTGTATGCAGAAATTGTTACACATCAGGAAGGTGTGTATTGAGAAAAACTGCGCTATTTAGGACAATTACTGTGTTTCCTGTTCTATGGTTTTCTAGCTGCCACTTGGAATTACTCACTTTTTAAAAAAAGGGATTAGGGAAATAGGGGATAATGACAAGTGCATAGGAGCTTTAGTGAGGCACTCTAAGTACAGAGTAATTCCATTTTACACGTGTGGATTTCGAAACAAACTGGGATCCTGTATTACTTCTCGATAAGTGCACAATTTTCCAAGAAGCATATTTATATTGCCTGCAAGGCCCGGTGAGGAGCTGAATAATGGACCAACCTCCTGCGGAGCAATCTTGGTCTTGGCAATCGGAGAATTTTGCTTTTCAGGTTCTGCAAAGTGCAAAAAGAGAGCCCCGACACTTTTGCAAAGTCGGTGTCCCCAGGGCAGCGATGCTGGGAGCAGCCCCCGCTCCCGGCTGGAGCCTCGGGGCTGCCCTGTGGATCGGGGACGCAGAAAGAAGGCTTGTGAGCGTTCATCCCGTGTTATGGAAAGAGAGATGGTTGGGCGGGAGGCTTCTTTTGTGCAGCTTTTGCTTCTGGGGCGATGTCAAGCCGTACAAATTTCTTTTGCGGGGACGAGGAAAGGAATACTTTTTTTTTTGTTTTCAAAGTATTAATGTTATTATTGCCGGCAGCATACTTTGCTTTACGCCTGTCCTCATCCCTTGAGACAGGAGGATGTGCATGCGTGCGCCTCTGCGCTCGATGCAACCTCCAGCTGTCCCACGCCTTACCAGCTCTCCTCCCGCCGGCAATAAAGCCGGCCAGTCGCGCACCCCCGTTGCTGCTGAACGGAAGTCTCTACCTCGCCTGGAGTTTTTCCACATCGCTGCACGGGTGCTTCTTTCGGGAGCGATTAGCTGTCTCCCCATTGCCCCCCTTGCCCTTTTCTGCCCCGGCGCGGACACAGACGCTGGCGCGCCCTGGCGCTGCCGCGGGCTCGCAGCGCCACCCGGCGTGTGCGCCCCGTCGGCAGCGGGACCCCCGAGGGACCGAGCCGCCCCGGCGGGGCNGGTGTGTCCTTCAAACTGAGGGTGTTTTACTCCAAATCACAGCCAGTTCTCACCCCCTGGACGAAGTGCCTGCTTTCCCGCAAGGAACACACCGCGACACCGCTTAGGACGGTGGGCTTATTTTTTTGCAGAGCAAATGGTCCAGAATTCGTTTCTTCGGGGGGATGAGCAGCTCCACGCCTTTACGGGAGAATGAATCTCCGTGAAATCGCCTGGAAATAAGAGAGATGGAGAAGGTGCCTGCAGCCCCCCAGGCTCTGCCGAGCATTCGCGCGGCGGCTGGAGGTGGAGCGGCTGGGGGTCCCCGCCGCCGCAGGACGATGTCCTTGTCTCAGATGAAGAGACGCTTGAAATGCGAAAGCAGCCACTAGGGCAGGATTTGGGATTTATTTTAGGTGTTTCATCCCCCAATTCTTTGAAAGCTGCGGGGAGGGGGAGGTGACAGGGTGCCAAGGGCTTTTGACTGAGTTGCTAAACTCATTCATGTCGTTTAAGGCTAAGTCGGAGACGGCTTTTTTTTCTTTTTTTTCCTTTTCTTCCTCGAGTTTATTGAAAAAAACTCTGTCCCGAGGAGACCCTCCAAAGTACTTTCTTATGTTTTGTAAGTTTAGGTTCGCAGGGTAGCTCAGGTGTTTTCTCCGCCGACTTGTGCGTGTGAAAGGCAGAAAGTGTGTTCCTGACAATTAAAATTGCTCCACAGTTAATTAACGCCGCTCCCGGGTTTAGTTTTAGAAAGCACTCTTTATTTATTATTATTATTTTTTTTTTTTTAATCAAAGCGTATAGCGTGTTATTAAATTCTTGCAGCCCCGTTGGCACCCGGTTTGGGAAGGGCTAGCGGGGCAGCCGGCAGCCCCGCGGGAGGCACTGGCGGCGGCTCTCGGGGCGAGGGGGAACGGAGCGACACGGTGACAAATGCAGCGGAATGGGCGCAGCGAGCAAAGGTGCCCGCTCAAAGGAAAGGCGGCCGGCAAAGAAAACCTCTTCAGCCTGCAGATAAGGTGTTGAAGTACTATCGCCGCCTGCTTCTCTGCCTCCGATTGCAAAGAGCAGGCTGTCGGATTTTTAACTCTTCGGAGGAAGAAGTTTTAGCACTCAGAACAGCAGGGTTTTCTCCCTTTGCACTCTCGAATTTTTTTAACCCTTTAGTCGCCTTCTTGCATCTACTTTTCAGAGGTTTGGGATTTTTTCTTGGGTTTTGTTTTGTAGTGGTTTTTTTGGTTTCTTTGTTTGTCGTTTTTGTTTTTAGGTATTTTCATGCTCGTACTCCAAGATCAGACATGGATGCCTGGCAAAAGGTTTGAAGATTTTCTTCTCCATTAAAGCAATCAACCTGTTGTGAGGATGCTGCCTATCCTTGCAAGTCTTGCCTATTGCAAAATCATTACCACCACACTTCGCTCAACTGCCTTCTCAGAGTTTCCAAGTGAGTCCTGTGAATCTCTCTTTCGTCAGGGTAAAGGAGGCAAGCCACAATTATTTGCCAGTAGTGATTTTTGGTTTCTCCAGATAAATAAATAACCTACAAAGTGGAATTGCTGGACAGCGAAGGGTATTACATTTGATGTGGTGTTTAGGTGTGCCATGCAAACAGGCTGTCCCAAGGAGGAAATCACTACCTGGTAATAAGTTGGTACCTGAAACGTCAGTAAGAGCCAGCATCACAGTCTGCTGTGTGTGTTTGCTTTGCCTTGCATAGTCCAACCATTACCACGCTAAGAATGGGGTTTAATTTGCTTATCCATACACATATGAAAGGACAAAGCCGAACGGAGAAAACACTTGCCAAGCACAGTTTTCAATTGCTTACTGTGCTGAATGCAGTGGCACACTGCTAGCTCTGCACAGCCATACTCTGTGTTAGGACAAACACAGGTCTCAGCCCTTAGAGGGGTGCAGAGCAGGACTCCTTCCCTCCAGAGCACCGGTGTCACTCACACGTGCAGTGACACAGCCCTGGCTCAGCAGCCAGGGAGTTTATCAGTCCCATGCACCAAGCCCAAGATTTCCAGCAGACTTCTGTTTTAATGCCCACTTTGACACTGGATCACTTCTACTTTCAATTAAACTCAGCAGCCTGTGGGAACAGCTGCAGACTAAATTTATGTCCTGTTTTGCCAAGCACAGAATATTTAGAAGAATGAATGAATGAATGAATGAATGACTGAATTGAAAACACATGCAAGTAGCATATCTTTATTAAAAAAGAGCTTTCAGAGCTCTGTAAATTCTGAAAGACTTGGATCCTAAAAAAATTGCTCTCATCAAGGACATCCTTGAAAATATTTGTTTTTAGTTCTGCCTAATTCTTCTCCTTTCATGACACACAAACCCAAAAATTCAGTCTGACCTGTTTCTGCTCATAAATGAGAAAAGCTTAGTTGATGTCAAAGTCAGGGTGTGCATCTTGTTTCTGTTCTGGAGAGCTACTGTATACCGAAACATGAGTTCAGTTACAAAACACAGTATGTAAGAGTTCATAACGTTTTATAGACATTAAATCACAATCTGGCTAGCATTCATGTCAGGCCCTGATAATTTTCACTTGCTGTGGCAGACATTAAGTTTTTCTGACTGTATGAGTCAGGTGAGAAAGATGATGAACCTCTAAGGTGCTAAGTTTTCACATACATGTCCTCTAGTCTATCATGAGGTAAATATTCCATGGTACATTTTGTTCAGCATCATGGAATATCAGAGGGAGTGCAAAAAAAATCTATTACATATGCATTCAAGTTGAAATATAGATACGCAGAACAAAAGATTTTCCTCCTCTTGATGCAATACTTTTTGGTCTTAAATGCACAACAGAAAATGATTTCCTGTTGTCAGTAATACTACATAAAATGATTGTGGACAATAGGAGAAGCCGTGTTACCTTCTAGAGATAATACACATTTTACAGGTTAGACTACTTATTTTCAGTATCTTTCAATCAAAACTTAATAAAAGATGAAAGTCATGAAAAAAACATGGTTAATGGTCTTAATTGACAAGTCTTTTCGTTTGGTAGAATTTATCTATTTTGTTTTGATTTTGTCATTTGGAGGCAGAAAGACAGGTTTGTTTCATATTATAATTGCTGACCTGCTATCAAAATGCTCACGGGAGAATTAACAGTTTTACAAAAAGACCCAAAACCTCAAGGAAATATGCACATCGTCACTTCTTTTCATGTAAAGGAGTGAGAGAGAGCTTCAACAGCTAAATATGAATGAAAAAAATTCAGCCTTTTGTAAAATAGTTGATGAATTGTACTTACTGATTGTGGGCTGAACACACATTTTACCTGCTGCAATATATTTAAAATTATATGTGTGGATTTTGCCATTTGGTAGCAGAGGAAAATGCACTTCTGATGTCAGGCTTTATTCAAGAAAGTTCTGTTCCAAGTACTTTCATATAATTTATTGCATTTTTTCAGGCACAGAAGAGATCAGAAGGGAATAGCTGCATCTACTAGATACATTTTTGGCACATAACTTAGCTGCACCTCTCCTGTTAGTAGCAGTCATCATGATCTCACTAAACCTGCGATCCTTCTCTTATGATTTTTTTTTGTCAGCTGTCATTTCTAGCCCAACTGCAATAACTTCTCTGATAAAATCTGTGTTTAGTCTGTGTTGGACAAATTTTCATTCTCATGAAACAGTGTGTTTACTGAGGCTTTGCCTGGGCGAAGACTGAGTTGAAGAGTCAATAACACATTGGGCTGTGCCTTCGTGATAATGTGCTTGAGGACACAAGCACATGGGAGAAGGAAGGATCTTGGTTATGAGTGGGTCTTCCCCTGATGGCATGGGTTTCTCTACATTGTTATTTCTCTTTTCTGGGGCATAATCTACATTTCCAGAGAGTACCATACCGGCAGAGAAAGTAGGCAAAGTTTTTTCCTTTTCTGGGGAAAAAAAAAAAGGCAAGATGAAACCCAGTGAAGAGAATAGGAACAGGAAATAAAACATGGGCACTTGGCTGCTGCCAAACCCAGCAAGGACCTTACTGTACAGGTCTCTGCATGCCTAGGTAGGGATGTCCCTAGATGCCCTCAGGCTCTGTATGGCCACTTTGGTGTCTTATCCTGCTCGGTCCCTTATGAGCCTGACCCTGTTGACACGCTTTGAGGATTCTCTCTGAACACTATCAGGATTTAGCTCCCCACACGATGAACAGGGAACTGCTTCTAATAAATGATGAGAGGAAGGTCAAGGCAGTGTGCCTCCCTTTCCTGTGACTCACCGCTGTGCTGAGCCTCAGCAAGGTAGGACTTCCAAGTAGTCAGAGCAGAGGTGCCCTGAGAAGTGAGCAGAATTTAAGTCATTTGTCCCCGGGTGCTGTCTAACTGCTAAATGCATGCTGACAAAACTAAGCATTTGCTCCAGAGATCAAATGATGTGTGGTTTCTCTTGTATTCATGCCAAACAAGAAAGATCTGTATCTCAACAGAGATGTAAATGCTGATGAAAGCTTCTTCTGAAATGGGAGCAGTAACAAAAGCTGCCGGGCTGGAGAGATACTCTAACATGTAACAGGACATAAGGTTGGCCTTCTCTTTAATTGGGATACAGGAATAAACTCCACTACCTAGCTGCTTATTTTCTTCATTTTTAGTAAGCTAATTGCACCTCAAACCAGCCAACAGCTACAAGAGTTCCTGTGAGGAGAGGTACAGAGGCAGACTGGTGGTTTGATTATATGAGAATTGTTTCCATAAGAAATCACTTCAAACTACAGACACATTTATTTCCACATGTGCACACTGACAAACAGTATTTAACGAACTCAGAATAATCTTTAAATTTTTTGACTAATACAAGAATATGTCCCTAGTATGACTAGACACTGCCTGTTTTCTTGAGGTTGCATTTATATTTGACAAGTACCTTTCCCATTACACAAAGCTGATCTGTGTAACTGAGGCTGTGGGTGGATTGTTGTAATAAGTGAAATTCAGAAGGAAATTGTAGCACACTTAACCCAGACTTATAAATGAATTAATTAACAAAAGACCATTCAATTCAGAATCCGGTACAAATCAACTTGCAAACTAAAGCCACTGAGTTGCAGATTACTTTTCTTGAGAGATACTGCCTGACGACCTCGTTTTGTATGTGGAAAAATTCTGGAATACTTTTTGTTTGATAAAGTTAACTCAGTGGTTTTCCCTGAGCGTAAGGACCTTAGATTTCACTTTTATGTGATAAGAAGACATCTCACACACTGCAAATCCTGCCACCAGGACCAGTTGCCTTCCTCCCAGTGGGAAGCTGGGAGAACAAAAACCTATTGTGATGACATTCTGTGTCACAGGACTATAGTTGTGGAAAGCTGTAAATTTAGGATGGATTTAGGACTGTTGGAAAGAAACTCTTTCCCACTGTGTAAGAAGCAGCTCTGATCCTTCTCCCAAGACTGGAAGACTTAATGCAGCAGCATGAAGTACACATTTATGTGGAAGAGAAGTGGAGATGTGCACAAGTTATACTGCAGTTCAAATGAACTACTGGAATACCCAGGGTACTTTCAAAATTCAACAGGAAAGTTATATATCTAAATATATAAAATCTCCTGTCTATGGAACTCTACAGACACAGAGGGTTAGGACCTTCAGAATGAATCTGAGCAGTCTGAGGCTTGGTTAAACCAGCAGGAGGAGGGGGTGCTGGTGGATGTCCGTGCCTGCTCTCATGAGGGTGGTGCTGGTGGGCACACAAACAGGCACTGCAGCCGTGCCTCCAGGCATAAAGTGACTCTCCTTAGCTAAATATGTGACATGCTGAGGGAGAGAGGGAGAGAAGTCTCAGTCACACATGCTTGTTGCATGATCATCAGATGTGCTTGTAATACAGTTCTGTCAGAGGCAATTTTCACTTCCCCATGGTTGCCTTGGGAAGCCTTCCTTTCCTAGGCTGAATTGCAGCTATCAAATCTCAGCTGGTTTGGCTGAAAAAAATATCATTAAATGATGCCTTTTCACTGAAATGGATTGTTTCACATTGTGTTGTAATGAAAATGAAATCTTAATTAGGCAAACCCTGTCTTCACCAAGTTATGAACCTGGTAATTTTTATGAGAAGACATGTCTTACTTTGCTTTATCTGCAAAACCATTTTGAGAAGGTTTTCACGTTTTCACAGTGCTTTCCTCAATAAAGTGCCAAATTTTTCTCCCTGAAAATAAAACTAAAAAACAGATGCTGAAGCAGCTAGCTAAAAATCACAAGTGAAGTCTGTAACAATATATTGATTTTTTTCTCCCTATATTTTTGACACAAAAAAGGTCTTTTTACTAATTGCTAATTAAGTTTATCATTAGCATGGGAAGAGTGCATGAAAACTTCAGTCAGCATTGCAGGTCTTGTGCTGTGTGCTCAGGTCAATACTTGTCCTGTCTGCTGAAAGATAAATAGTATGTTTTCATAGGATGATAGGCTAGACTCCCTGGCAAAACTCATGTGGAAGTAACACTATCACAGCAAGTGTCTACATGAGGATTTGCAAAAAAACCCAAACACCTTTCCTATAGGCATGTTCACAATTTGTTTCCTAAAGCACCCAAAACAAGTCAAAACAAGTGAGCAGGACAAGAAGGCCCAGGTGAACAGCAGTATCTACACGCAGGGTACATAAGTGGCTGCCCTAGCTGAAGGTTCACAGCTGTTGCATGGTTTAAGCTTTTCCATACTTCAAACTACAAATCAGATATTTCCAGCTAGACCACCAGATTACTGAACTGTGTCACACAAGGAAAATATTCAGCATTACGCAAACAAGCAGCAAACCCCTTCTGACATTCTCAGTTTGCACTCATAGAAGAGGAACACTTCCCATAGCAAAGTGATGGATGAACAGAAGACCTGACAGATAAGGTGTTCTGAAGAGGACAATCAAGGTAACTGAAATTCAGAGAAAGGTAACTCTCTTACAGTCAAAAAAAAAAAAAANACAAAATATTATAAGTTTTGATGTAAAAAATACAAAGGGGAAATATGATAAGCTTTTCTTTAACAAACACAATCTGTCTATGTGAAAATGTGACTCTAGCCTGTCTCTCAATAGTCTTCCTTTTCTCTGTTCCATCTTCTCTTCCATTTCCCTCTAGTCCATCCTCCCTCCCATTTCCTACTTGAAAAAACAGTCGGGTTTGCAGTTTGTTTGTTTTGTCACTCGAAGTTTTTACAGGACAATCTCCTGCCCAGAGTGTCTGGTGGGCTGCCCTACGCTCATCAGTGACTGCTCTCTTGCTGCTACCCTGGTTTCAGCAAGTTCACACATACTTCTGTCTCATGAAAGAGGAAAATAAGGGGTTATACCTGAAGTAATCGTATGCAAAACAGAGATATAAAAGGGTGAGGCTCTTGTGATCCTTCAAGTGTCATTGTGTGTGAACTTGGCTGAAATGAGCCAAGTTTAGACTCCAGGCTGCAATATTTTAACTGTGATGATAACTAGTCATTGGAATTAAAATAACCATTTTCTGGAGTCATCAAAAAGGCTACAGTAAAATTCTTGCTACTGTTACTCTTGAACCACTTTTATTTTTTAAAGGAAATAAAATGTAGTCTAGGCAGAAATTAATTTAAGGAACTCCCCTGTACACAATTTGAGGGTAATCACAGCAGTCCTCTACAATGAGTTTACTATCTCTGAATCTATGTAGATAAGCCATCAGCTACAAAATCACAAAATTATTTGACTGCCAGAGGCTATAGGAAACTCTAATCTGTATTTAACATTTCAAACTCTATGAAAGCTAGAAGAGGCTGACTCTGAACACACAGATCTGTTCCAGTGAGGCCCACCATCAGCTCATGCTGAGATATTTTTTGGATAATTAGGTTTGAGTGGGTTATTCATTTATCTTAGATGTTTGCATAATAAATTTGAAATGTGTTTAATTTATTCCTTGATCATTTGGTGAAAATACAAAGTTTGAGAAAAATCAATTTTTGACCAGTTTTGCTGACTCATTAATTTAATTAATCAAAACATTTTTTAAAAAATCAAATGCTGACTTCTGCAGAACTTTATTTTAGTGTCAGTGAAGGATCATGTTTAGCCTTTTTTTCAAATCTGATTCATGGCCCACTGAAATTTATAGGAGCCATTCATTAGCTATAATGAGCTTTGAAATGGGTCCCTTGTGAAACAGACTGCTCAGATGAGAGCAGATGCAATCATATTTGGATTTTTAAAGCGTACAGCTTGAATTTGAATTGTTTGCGTACAAGTCAAAGTGTGCTGACTTAGAAGAAGAGATAATTGTAACAGTTAGATGACTCTAGCTACTAACTTTTACTGATTGCTCTGCCACGAATTCCTCATGCTAACAGATGCATAAATGGAATTCTGCAAGAGTTTGCCCTGGCTGTGTTATATTCAATATTTTCATTAATGACCTAGATGGGAAGAAGAGCATGCTTATTACATTTCCAGAAAATGTCAAGTTGAGAAAGACTGGATGCCGGAGGACAGGATTAGAATTCAAAATTACCTTGACTAACTGGATAAATTGTTTGAAAAAATAGGGCAATATTCAATAAGAACAAGTTCTAGGAACTAAACTCAGCAGGGAGTCGCCAGTTCCAACAATGACATGCTGTTGCAAAACACCCTCCTGACATACACTAGGCAGGAATACAGATTACAAAGCATGGCAAATAATCCTTCTGCTCTGCTCAGCACTGCAAATGCCTCAGCTAGAGTGTGCAACCTGGCTTTGGGCGAGAGACTTCATGAAGGGTATGTGCCAGCTGGAAAACATCCAGCAGAAAACGATGAACAGCAAAGATGATTTAGGTTAGATATCAGGGCAAAGCACTCTCCACAGGAGAGTGAAGCAGAGGTTGCTGATAGTTAGGAGTTGTCAGCACTGGATACCTATTTGTATCTGAGAAAGTTGAAGGTCTGCTTTAGACACTCCACCTGCAAGTCTAATAAATCCTTTAAGTGAGATTGATCTGTGTTTATTCTAGGCTTTGTACACCACAGTGGGAATTAGTTATGGTTCAGTAAATGTTTTTAGAAGATAAGTCTACCCTAAACTCAGAAGTGGGCCATGTCTGGCATAGGATGTTTAGAAGTGCCTCAGGTGTCAATACTTATGCATTTCAGCTAAGATTATTCTACATTAAAAAGATGCACAGATTATTTAGCCACACAATTTTTAAAGATCTTTAGTACTTTGACAAATCTGAAAATGCATTTCTAATTTCTTAACCCATGACTGAGTCATAATCTGACTGATTAATAATACAGCATTTACCACTCCCATTTCTTCCTACATGTAATTTCTATAATTCCATGGGTCACACAGTAAATGCAAACCAAAAACCCTACCATTTTCTAAATAATTGTAGTAATGATCTTTATTGAACTGGGTGCAATGAAGGATTCAACATCAGGAGAGACTGAAACTCAAGCACTCATACAGTCTATTTTTCCGATGATTTGTCCAGTTTGTCAAGGACACATGTTTTATTAACACTTCTCGATATTTTGGTATATCCTTGGCAGCTGTGGGATTTTCTGCAGCTCTAAGAGAATAAGCAGTCTTTTATTATGGGTTGAGATGTCCTATTCTGGGCATTTAGCTCTCCAGGATACTTCATCAGAACCTGTGAACAGATATTACAACAAATAATAAGAAGGAAACTCATAAGAAAATAATGAAAGTTTAATGTTGTTATATGCTGAAAATTGACTGATAAAACCAGTAAAAAATTCTTTTCCTTTCCAATTGTCCCTTAAAGAAGCTCAACTTAACCTTGAGATTTTGCACCTACACTTACTTCATATTACCACAAGCTGTGCTAACCTCATTGTCAATTAACTTATAATTTATCTACAAATGTGAAAAAGAAAATACAGATCAAGAAAAAAAAAGATTGTGATGAATGAAAATTTGTCACAATCCTCAAGCTTGTCTGTAAAATGTCACTACCTTAACAAATATTTTTTTTTATCGCATTTGCTCATTATTAGGATTTCTCTATCCCTTGTTCTTAAGGTACTTTTAAGTTTGAAGTAGTTAGCAGTAATACAGATTTACACAAAGAAATTGAAGTATGGAACACAAACATTTGGGGTATCTAGGGACAGACAATTCAGAAGCAGAACACAAATCTCTAAAACCCACCTGTAGCAATTTAAATTGGGACTGAAAATGATTAAAACACTAAATAATAAGTTAAATTTGAACTGAGCTGAGATGCAGTCTGAAACCAGAACAAACTGTTTTACGGATTTTAATTTGTTTAATTTGCGCTTCCAAATCAGGTCCATCACTACAGTCCATAGCACCAAGAGTTCAGTTTAATGATTTAAATCTCCTCTTACAAAAATTAACATAAAGACCAGAACAACAATTTAAGATTATACAGCTAATTAATTATATCTGTCACTGTTAGTTCCAAGGGAGTCTGCTCAGTTGCATATTTTATGGAGGAGGAAAAGAGTAAGCACTTGAGTGAAAAGGTGAAAAATTGTCTGCAGGCACATTCATATTCAGCTCAATGTAAAAAGTGTGTATTTATTCTCTGGAGGCAAGAATACTGATCAGGTTGAAAGACTCCTAGTCCAAAACAGGACCCATGTACTATGGAAAAAAAGCCTGTAAATCCAGCAGGTCAGACAACGCCCTTTTGATACTTATTGCTCTTTTTTTTTTTCCTTCCCCTTCTGACAGCTCATTTCTAAAGAAGACCTCAAGCTACTGATGTTTTATGGCAATGTTTGTGCATTTGCTAAATTAAAATATGCTTCATGTCTTGCCATTACTGCTGGTGAATTCTTTTTATTTTAACATTGGTAATAACAAGAAGAATAACTGTTCTTGGTGCTGGTGATGGTTGGTAAGTGGTTGCAATGCAGGTCCTTCTGTTCTGGGCACAGGCAGGAGTTTGTTCCACCATCTAAGGAAAAATAAGAGAAATTATAATGTGCCTATATGGTCTGGCAAAAAGAGAAACGGGTTTGGGAGCCTCTGAAGGCAGCTCTGGATATGCAAATTCATGCATGTTAAGATGGATAGGATCTATTTCTACGAATCTGCAAAGCATCTCTGTGTAACATCTGTCACTGACCAGCTAAGGAAAGAGTGTGCTTTTGTAGGTCTGCTTCACTGGATGGGTCACATACATTTATGATGGCAGTACGTCTCTCACACTTGATAACCCTCTGCTGGCAAAACCTGGTACTTTATTGACCCTTCCACCACAGGGATGGGAAGAGTTGAATCAGTTGAGTTTGATTCAAATACTCAATGTCTAATCTAAATAAAATGGAGATCTACAAAGCACTGAGAGGGCACAAAACAACACCAAATTAGATCATGATAGTCCTTTGTGTGCTGGGATATATTATCAAGAAACAAACAGGCCTTCTTGTTCTTTCCCCTAAGGTTAAGCAGCTGTGTTGTCTCTGGGTTGCAACTTCATCAATTATGTCTCATGAATATCAAGTCTGAATTTTCAAGTTATGGGCAAAACCTGAAGGGTTTGTCTACCCAGAGAAATTTACTGCCAGAACGACAACTGTCTTCATGGACACATTTATTCCTTCCATCCCCATAGGGAATTACAGTGGTATAGTTAAGCTGGTAAATTTTCCCATTTAGACAGGCCCAGACACCTCAAGAAACACTGCTAAATTAAATATTTCTCCTGGGGGAGTAGCATATATATGCATACTTTCATCAGGTTTTGGTTATACCTACACACACAACAAACAAGTTTAAGAGACAACTACCTGAAACTGTGTTACAAGGATGTTTTTTCTTGCCATATTCTGTCAGGACTCATTCATCCTGAAAACCTCAGCCCAGCTTCGAGCAGCATGACTCTCTGTGACCCTGGCCCAAATTTTCTGAAGAAAAAATCTCTTAGAGTAATATCTGCAAGTCTTTTTCCTCCCGGAAAACCTAAGTCTAAACTGTGCAGTAAAGCTGCTAGAAGCGCAGGCTAAAATATGAGTAGTTATCTACTGAGAATTTTCTACCTTTTCTGCAGAAGTAGGACTAGAATCTGGTGGTGATCCCATTCTCCTGTTTTTCAGCTTAGATGTGTATTGGAGAAATAGTTGTGGTTTTTTATACTACATATGTACTGACAGAGTAACTTTAGACCAATGACAGAAGATGCATTAAAATTACTTTTTGAGCCCCATTTACTTCTAAATATATTCTCAGGGGTAACAACCTATCTCCTTGAAAGCCCCAGGATTTTTTTTTGTTTAGACTCTCTTGTAAAATATAAAGGTATGAGAAGTACACATAGGCCCACGTGCCATCAGAAACTGTGAATAAAATGCTTCTCTATGTGAATTTAGGGCTTAAGTATCTTAACTAGAACAGGGCTATCCACTCAAGAAAATCTTTCTAGTGTCGGAGTTGGGCCACACTAATGAACACCTGGATCTCTGTCATCTGCTCATACAAAGATCAGAAATCCTGGAGCCAGATATCTGGCTCTCAAGGTATCAACTACTAAAATCGCCTTCTAGAGCTTCTCGATGCTAAGCAAACTGATGAACGCCTGTCTGGATTTTAAAGGCTTTTGGCATGTAGCAGCTAAACCATATTTTTAAGATTTAAATACCTGTCTTAGTTCAAACAAAAATAAAAAAAGAGTTTTTACAATATGATTTGCACTCATGACTCATTTGAACTATTGGAATGTCACTGGAGAGTGAATGTGTCCAGATAAACTCTAAAAGAATACTGCTGTGAAAGAAGGCAGTGAAATATCTATTTGTATGAAAATGGCTGTTAACAGGCTTCAACACAGTCTGTGGTGGTTTTAAAAAATTCCTGAGCACTTAGTTTCAGCAGTTCATAACAGCATCCTGGGCTTTGGTTTGCTTTTACGAGGATGTCTGTAATTTCTCTCCATTCAAAGACATTGGTAAAGGGGTGAAAAGACAGTAAAGAATTACCAATTTGGGAAACATTTCCTGGTTGTGTAAGAAAAATGAGACATGTGGCAACTTTAAGCACACAAAATTACAATAAAGTAGAAACTACACCAGTATATTAGTATTTTGAAACATAAGCATTTTAAAACCAGAAGGGAAGAACAAACAAACTCAGAAAAAGTATTTTCAAACAGAAGCAAGCATGGAACTTGCACCAAGACCCTGCATTTGCCCTGCAGGATATTAGCTGAACACGTTTGAGCAAGGAGACAAAGTAATAACCAGACACAGCTGTGGGGTGACAGTGGGGTGACATAAGAAACTTGAGGACCAGTTGGTACCCATTCTGTAATTCCACTGCAGCAAGGGCAGAAATATGTATTTCCACCTGGAGTACCCCCTCCACTGGATCATATTAATCTTATTCTTTTAGTCTTTTCCCTTTTCTTGTACATTGCTGAGGAACTCTGTACATTTTTATACAAGACCTCAAGATTTATGTTCTTTGAGGACTTTTCCGGGAAAAATCACAGGGTGTATTTTTGTTGTTCCTTGGAGAAGGCAAGGAAGGGTAGATGTTGAAAAACAGCTGTCTATGTGCCTGCCAAGCAAATCTGGCATGATAACATGATTTTCCATGTCAGATATCAGCAACAGGAAATGCAAGAACAGCCCTGGTATATCCCCTTGTGAAGTGGAACAGTTAAAAGGACAGGAAGGTTCACAGGATGAGAGGATGTGAATACAAGAGGGCAAAGGAAGTCTCCAAAATCCAAAGCCATGGCAGTTGCTGAGGTTGAACCACCCTTTATTAGGTCTTCATCATCCTCCCTGACACAGAGCAGCATTTCATTTCCACTTATATCAACTGGACTTATTAATCAGTAAAATTGGACCCACACTGACATGGTGGCAGTTTATCTGTCTCATGTGATGCAAACAGGAATAGCTTGATTGGCATTTATGGAGTCATGGTGAAGCAGAAAGAAATAACAGCTTTCCTCCTCTTAAACTGCAACTTGCTGATAGTCATTTTTAAGATGGATAAGGAAAAATAAAACCTGTTTTCTTACAGATTACAATGCTAAACTTCACTATGTTAGTAATAAGTAACAGTAGTAATCACCCTCCCTGTAAAGCCCTTGAGATTGGACAGTAGTTCTTGCACAGCTGTGGCACCATTTAGATAAATCAATGAAAGCATCAGTACAGCAAATTGCAATCTTCTGCAGGGCAACAGAAGAGAAGTGCTTTTCCTTCATCCACAGGTATCAACAGATGATAGTATGTCCAATTTTAACTTGAAGGGACAAGCCTTCTAGAATGAGGACATCTGAGTGAGATAGTTACACAAAAGAAATGTCATAGAGCTCTAAACTTCCATCAACTGTGCTCTTTGAGATATGATCAACAATGCTTACCTGCTACTTATGTTCTGAAAACATAATTTCATTTAGTCATTTGTCTTAAAATGCTCATGATGGATTAAGAATCTATTGCAGACACGTGTTTTTGGGTAGCTCCATCATGCTTGGATGTCCTGAAATATTACATTCACCAAAAGATTTCTGCAATATCCCTGAAACACTGATGAGGGTGTAATGGTGACCAACTATTCTGAATAACCCTTATTAGCTGTTCTTCAGTTTCATTCTACTAGAATCAGTCTTTAATTTTAGGTCTGAAGCTGTATTCTTAGCACTTACAGGAAAAGGATTTTTTCAGCATTTGCATGGAAAATAATGGCAAACTTGACCATATGTGTCTACTTGTAGGCGAATGTGTGGTGGCCTTCCCAAAGTAAACAATTTTGAAACACTCAGATTGGAGGCAATTATATAAATACACCAGCCTCTGGGCCCTGACACTCCTAATATTTAAATACCACACTACTCATTTGTGGTCTGAGTGCCTGTTTTCTATGATTCCTTGAAAATCGTTCCTGGACTTGGCAACTCTGCTATCTTTTAAAATAATGTAGTATTATCAGATGTTCTTGTCGCCAACAAAACTGCAGCATGAACAGGGGTTGTAAACTGTACTGCCCTGTATTACTGCAAGTGTAATTAAAACACCTACTTCAGTTAAGTCAGTTTGATCTGAGCTTAATTTTTCTAGATTATAAACCAACTGTGAAAAAGATCACATTTTCTGGTTATTGAAGATAACAGTGGGATAAAGTAATTTTTCACTAGGCTGTTCCTGCTTTATGTTGCTGATTTCTGTAACATAAAGAAATTTTTACATCACAAAAAAAAAATCTTGAAAATTGCCATTTTTTCATCACCAGATTCTTAATAGCAAAGTTCATGACATATCTAGCATACTGTGTTTTTTTTGTCTTGCCTGATAGCAGATCTTGGAACAGTCCTTATTTAATGTGATTTTCTATAGTTAAAGAATTGATGGGAAAAACAGACATTTTCAGGAATGTGAGGGAAACACAGTATTACTTTAAAAGGGTTATCAGGTGTAACACAGTTACTTTGAGGAATTAGGGAAAGAGAGAAGTAAGCAGGGTATCTCACAGTAATGCAAAAATAATAAATAAAAGGAGCTCTCCTGCATGGTTTTTGACTGTGCATCAAGTATTTTTTTCTCTCAGACAATTTCTCTGCAGATTCTGCCTCTTGTCAGTGACTGAAACCACAGACACCACCTATTTCTGCATTAACCCCACATGAAGGAAGAAGGTATAAAGGCATTGCCTCTGAGATACTGAGCTTTAAAGCAGACCAGCAGAAAAACTCTGCTTTGGGTTAGTGACCAAAGTTTCAGAACAAATTGAAGTTTTAGACTGTGTGCAGGACAAAATCAAGCCCTTCCACCAAAAATATAGCTGAGCAGATAAGACTAGAAATAAACAATAACTCTTAATACCTCCTTTTACTCTCTAAACCCTTAAAATGAGGCAAAGAAGGGAAATGAGTCTTCCATGGTCCAAGAAATTTCCTTATTTTCCAGGTAAAGTGCCACTTATTTATTTTGTATCCTGTAGTTTAATGAAAACCAACACGTTTTGACATAATAATGTATTTTGGCGAAAAACACTCCCATATTTTTAAAAAGGAAACATGAAATTACATTGCTAAAATGTGCCTTCAAAGAGAATTTGGAAAATAGAAATTTTTAAAAAAGTCTTTGCTCCCTTTTTTTTTTTTCTGTTTTTGAAGGTGTAGGAGGCAAGGGGATTATTTTGCCTTTTCAAACAGCATACAGAAAGGTAAATTCACCTAAGAGCTAAATTTGCCTCTGATACATATGGAAGTTGGCAGTGTGTAGGCTTAAATGGCCTAAAGATATTAGAGATATTACATACTCAGCTGTCCTCCTACAGAAGAAAGCAACATTACACTGTAGCCCTTCTCCACAAATGCCTTGTGTTACGTGAAGCTCATTCAAAATATCTGCCAAATCAGCCTATTGCCTGAACTCTGCTTCCCAGCAACCACAGGATGCTGTGCTGTCTGTGAGCTCTATATGCAGTGCTATTTGAATGTCTGACTTAGAAACCACCCTACAGATTTATGCTTTAGAATGCTGGTTTTGCATATTTTCTCGTTTTCCTGGAACACACTTAATCCAACATATTGCGTACAGTTCTTGTGCCCCCAACATAAGAAGGACATAGAACTGTTGGAACAAGTCCAGAGGAGGGCCATGAAGTTGATAAGAGGACTGGAGTACTTCCCCTACGAAGACAGGCTGGAAAAGCTGGGGCTGTTCAGACTGGATACAAGAAGGTTGTGTAGAGATATCAACCTTCCCGCGTCTGATGAGTCCTACAGGGAAGCTGGAGAGAGACTCTTGGTTAGGAACTGTGGTGATGGGACATGGAGTAATGTCTTCAAACTGAGAACAGGTTTAGATTAGATGGTAGGAAGAAATTCTCTGCTATGGCAGTGGTGAGGCACTGGAACAGGTCGTCCAAAGAAGTTGTGGATGCCTCATTCCTGAAAGTCTTCAAGGCCAGACTGGATGAGGCTCTGAGCAACCTGGTCTGATGGAAGGCATCCCTGCCCATTGCAGGGCAGTTGGAACTACCTTATCTTTAGGGTTCCTTCCACCCCAAACCATTCTATAATTTTATGATTCTATGATTATGTTAAACTCTGGATGGAGACCCCAAAACTGAAGACTGCACTCCAGGAGTGGCCTTACAAGTGCTGTATTGATTTTTTTCAGCTGGTGCAGTATTGTAAATGATGCCCAGCATATGATTAGTCTTCATCACCAGAGGTTCACACCATCCAATCCACCAGGACCTCTCAGGTCCTTCTCTGCAAAGCTGACCCCCAGCCAGCCAGCTCCCAAACTCTCCTGCTACATGGCATTACTTTTGTCCCAATTATAGTGTCCTCATGAGGCCTCTGTCAGCCCATTACTTCAACCTAAGTCCCTCTGAATGACGGCCCTATTTTCCAATATATTGATCCTTCTCACAGTTTTATACCATCTGAAAACCTGCTAAATTGTTATGAGGACATTTTAAAGCTGGATATGTAAGTGGAAAGATAGTAAAAGACATTGGCAAAGTGTAAACAGATTCAAGTGACATGTAAAACTTCATTTTCCAGAACTTTTGTTTCCAAAGTATCGTCCAGATTAAAATAGTTTTGTCACTGGTACAAGGGACAGCAATTGCTAGACCAAAGTGCTGTGGCATTGATATCATTGTTATTTGGTTGACCTCTATATCTCAGCATCCTTTTACCTCTCAGAGAGAAAATGAAAAGAAAAAATATATTTACAATTATCCATCTTTACAAGAAAAACATGGAAAGGTACAGGGACAGGCATTTAACACTAGGTTCTACTCTGAAAAGTATTTTTTTGTGTCTAATGAGGGACCCTTTGTGTCTGCTGACACAGGCTGAGGAGATGGAGGGTGAGTCCCCAGTGAGGCTGGCCAGGGAACTCAGAGCCCACTGCTGCCCCAGGACCCCAAGTGCAGCCTTCCCTCCAAGGCTGGAGAGGACATGGTGCCAGGGAGGCCCAGGAGACACTTCAGACTCTGGCCATGGTAGCAGAGAGCTGAACTTCACCTGAACTTCCCCTGAAACTTCCCCTGAACAGCCAGTTTACAGCCCAAATGTTACCTTGGTGATGCTTTGCACCGGACATGTGGGAGACATGCCGGCAGGGGAAGCGCCTGGCGTGGTGAGACCTGGAAAGCCATGTGAATCTTTGGGGAGCATGGGGTGGGGATGGGCAAGAAGCCCCAGGATTGGCTTGGTCAGTGCTGATGAGAGGTCCTCCGTGATACTGGCCCAATGTGGCAGATGGCTGGATCTCCCGAGGGTCGGGGGCATTGGTAAGGCTGCCTCATCCTTTGATGGCAAAAAGGAGAAACAAAATCATTGCTTACCCTAATTCTCCTTTTAGGACAACATTGCCAACACCAGGGGACAAGTGAGGACAAAAAGTGGATTTCATAAGCTTTCATTTTAATAATCAGCTACTAAAAACACATTCCTGCACACCAGTGGCCTTGTGCTGATCTGCTGCGCTCTGTCCACTGATGCAATTCTCCTCCCTGGCTCTGGGTGGTTATATTATGTCAATATACATATCTGTCTGAAACAAGATATGTTTGTGTTTAGCACTTAAACGTTTTTAAGATGGCAAAGTTCTTTCCCAGACACTCCCCCTCTTGAGAAGCTATTTCAGTTTTGATCATCTGCCCTTCAGATCTGTCTCATGTACATTGCCAGTATCTTCTCAGATATTACTAGCATATATGATTAGGCACAACAAGTAAATACATTTTACTGCCAGCAGTTTGACACCAGAATCAGACAGGATCCAAAAATGTGTCACCCACAGAAAAGCTTCGGATAAAAATGCAGAGAATGCCTAGACTTCTAATTTTCCAGTTTAAAATAAATATCTTTCTACATATTTTACTAATTACTACAAAATGCAGAGTAGTAAGGGGACAGAAGGTATGCCTGAAGAGGGGATAAATAAACACTGACAAGCTGAGAAAGTTATTTTGGGTAGTTTTGATTTAACTGTAAAATTCTTAGCAATGCATGTTTCATATTTTCCTGAAAAAGGTTCAAATCCTTTTCTCCAGCCTCAATTTATTTGTGTGCTTGGCACACTGTGTGGTGTTAGAGCAATTCCAGGCATGTCTTGCTTCATGAATGTGCAAATATATTGGGATCATGGTTGTGGTGAATTTAAAAAGTTGTACCGTCACATCCAAAATCAACAAGGTCCCCCCCAAGCCTCCTCTTCTCCAAATTAAACAACCCCAGCTCTCAGCCACTCCTTGTAAGACTTGTGCTCCAGACCCTTCCCCAGCTCTGTTGCCCTTCTTTGGACACACTCCAACACCTCAATGTCTTTCTCGTAGTAAAGGGCCGAAAACCGGACACAAGATTTGAGGTGTGGCCTCACCAGCGCTGAGTACAGGGGGACAATCTCTGCCCTGGTCCTGCTGGCCACACTATTGCTGATACAAGCCAGGATTCCATTGGCCTTCTTGGCCACCTGGACGCACTGTTGGCTCATATCCAGCCAGCTGTGAGCCAGCACCCTGAAGCTGTTTCCTCCTGAGCAGCTCTCAAGCCACTCTTCCCCCAGCCAGCATCGCTGCCTGGGGCTTGTTGTGATCTGACTGAAGGACCCTGAACTTCTCCTTATTGAATGTCATGCAGTTGTCCTCAGCCCATCAGTCCAGACCACCGAAGATGTCCCGGCAGAGCTTTCCTACCCTCCAGTAGATCAACACTCCCACCCAACTTGGTGTCATCTGCAAACTGACTGAACTCGATCCCCTCGGCCAAATCACCACTATAGATATTAAACAGGACTGACCCCCGCTGAGCCGTGGGGAACCCCAATAGTGGCCTGCCAGCTGTGTTTAGTTCCATTCACCACCACTCTCTGGGCCTGGCCAGCCAGTTTCTCATCCAGCAAACACTACACCCATCCAAGCCACGAGAAGCCAGTTTCTCCAGGAGAACGCTGTGGCACATGGGGTCAAACACTTCAGCAAAGTCTAGATAGGCAACATCCACAGTCTTTCCCTCATCTGCTGAGTGGGTCACGCCGTCATGGAAGGAGATTAGGTACGTCAACAGGCCCTGCCTTTTGTAAACCAGTGCTGACTGGGCCTGATGCCCTGGTTGTCCTGCACATGCTGTGTGATGGCACACAGGATGATCTGCTCCATGACCTTCCTTGGTACCGACACCAGGCTGACAGGCCTGTAGTTGCCTGGATCATCTTTCTGACCCCTCTTACAGATGGACACTACATTTGCTAATTTCCAGTCAGCTGGGACTTCTCCTGTTAACCAGGACTACTGGTAAATAATTGAAAATTGCATGGCAAGCTTTTTCGCCAGCTCCTTCATTACTCTCACATCCCATCTGTACCCATACACTTGTGGGTGTCTAATTGACATAACAGGTCGCTAATTCTTTCCTCCTGGATTATGTGGGTTTCACTCCCTGTCACTAGCTTCCAGCTCTGGGAGCTGGGTAACCTGAGAATGACTGGTTTTGGTTTTTCAAGACTGAGGCAAAGAAGGCATTAAGTACCTCAGCCTTTTCCTTATCCCCAGATGCTGTGCTGCCCTCTGCGTCCAGCAGAGTGGAGCTGCTCCTTAGCTGCTACTCCTTTTGTTGCCAATGTATTCAAAGAATTTTTTTTTGTTTCTTTAACAGCAGTGGCTAAATTAAGTTCCAATTTTATCCAAAAGGCTGTTGCTGAAATAAGAGCTGAAGTGTTTTGAGAAGGTCTCTAGTGTTTTAAAGAATACAGATGTAAACTAGAATTTATTTCCTTCTTCTCAGAAGGCAATTCATCTTCGTGACAGTGAAATATTTTCCAAGATGTGAAGGGAGGTGTAAATCTGCACATTCTTAATAAACACATTTATGTTTATTAATTTATATGGCTTGCCTGAAAACACCCTTCACAGTCAGTCTCACATGAATAATTAGATACACCCTCAACCTGAGTCCTTCAATACAGGGGAAATACAGAAAATCAAGACTGAATCTTTATCAGGACGCACCTATCATCTCAACCCTATTCTGAGTATTTCTGAAATACCCACTATTTAGAAGCATAAATCACTTGAGAAAACTCAACATCATCTCCATTTGAAGAGTCAGGGAGTTCCATAAATGAGACAGCTTCACTAGTAGATGTGGTTCATATAATGCAGGAGGTCCCTGTGCACAGTAAGGTGCACCACACACAGACTGCATGCACAAGTAGAAACACTGATAACATTGCCCAATCTCTCCCATTGCTTTCACTAGGGAACCTGTGTAAGATGTGATGAATTCAGGTGCATATGACTGGGTGGTGAAAACCTGAAAATACATTTTTTTTATACAGAGCACCCACAAGTACAGATCCACTCTCGTGAAACCCCAGCTGGAGTGCTGCCTTCAGCTCCAGAGTTCTCAGACAGGAAAGACATGGACACCCTGGAGAAGATCCAGAGGAGGGCCACAAAAACGATCAGAGAACTAGAATGTTTCCTATGAGGACAGCCTGAGAGAGTTGGGGCTGTTCAGATTGCAGAAGAGAAACCTCTGGGGAGACCTTATAGCAGCCTTTCAAGACTTAAAAGGGCCTTACAAGAAAGATGGGGACAAATGTTTTAATAGGGTCTGTAGCTACAAGACAGGGCATAATGATTTTAGACTAAAAGAGGGTCGATTAAGACTAGATATAAGGAAGAAGTTTCTTACACTGAGGGTAGTAAAACACTGGAACAGACTGCTCAGAGAAGTGGTGGATGTAGCATCCCTGGAAATATTCAAGATCTGGTTGAAAAGCACTCTGAGGAACCAGATCTGGTTGAAGATGTCCCCGCTCATTGCAGGGGGATTGTTCTAGATGACCATTAAAGGTCCCTTCAAACCCAAACTATCATATGATTCTATAATTCTATAATCCTCTGATTCTGTCCAGACCTCATATTGCCAAAGGCACTCATCACCTGAAGAAGAAGGAAAAAAGCTTTCTGGAATCTTTAANCTGAAGAAGGAGGAAAAAAATCTTTCTGGAATCTTTAAAAGATTCTGTCAAGACCTCATATCACCAAAGCCACCCATCACTTGAAGAAGGAGGAAAAAAAGCTTTCTGGAATCTTTAAAAACAGCGTCCTTCAAGCAAGGCATCTGGGCAATGTTTGCTAACAACCTATCACTCCATCAATACTCCTTGCAAGCCTGTCTGTCAGTGTATTCCTGGCAGTTCCAGTGAGAGGTCAGTTACCCTGAACACTTCTCCTTCTGCTTCTAAGGAATCAACAGGGACTTGGTCTCAATCTGCTTCAGGTACCCAAAGGAAAAGATACCTTTCTCTCACATACAAGAGCAGAAGTATTTGCAGGATGAAGTCACAGAACTACAAAAATAAATGTTGTTTTCAACTGCTTTTAACAGGTCAGTACTTAATCTCTATTCAGCCAAATGTAACAGCTTTCCCACATAAGAAATACTTAAATGTGAGAAATGGTGGTCACAGGAAATACTATAGCTAGCTGCAGAAGGGCTAGCAAATGACAATGTATGATGCAATACGATCTATATTTCTTCTGCATTATTTTACTTTCATTTTCAAGTTGGTATTGAAGGCTGTTTCCTCCCTAAGAAACCTCTGTGCTCATCTATACTAGGACAGATTTTTGCTAGCCTTTCTCTCCTCCTTTTTGCTTCTGAGGTATTTATGAATTGATTTAATATTAAATTTTGTCAACAAAATTGGAAAAGATTAAAGGGACGATTACAAAAGTGATGAAAAAGACAATGCATACTTCAGTGTTTCCAAGAACGACTGAGATCACTCAGGTTGGTAAGACTTGAGTGCCTGAATAATTTCTGACACATATAGCCTCTGTGGATTTTCTTTATTCAGAAAGTATTCTTTTGTTGATGAAATGCATTTCATATCTTGGTTGCTACCTTTAGTGAAACAGGAAAAGCAATCACCTAAAACAAGATGGGAAAATTGTCAGTCATTCTTTCCAATGACACCTTGCATTGATGCTTGCTTAGCTAGGGTTTGGAATATTTTGGTAGCTACTGTATCAGGTACAGGAAAAGAAATGCCCTGTTCTTTGAGGTTATTTGACTGGGAGAGAAGGGAATGTACCTCTGCATCCCCCAAGAGCTACACAAGTTGTCTCTATGTTTGCTGGTTGTCCTTGACTTGTCTCTTGTAATTCTCCTTCGGCTTTTTTAACATTCCCTTTATTGAAAATAAAGTGGATGTCCCCCCCCAACTGATTGACAATATAATCAAGTTTGTATAAAGTATACATATGTAAAATGTTATAGTTATTGGGCCATTTGTGTTACTGTGCTGATACTGTGCCTTCACCATTGCTGTAGCTCAAAGAGCTTCATTTATAGGATCTTACTGTGACAAGTATTGCAGAAAAAAAGAGGAAGAAAACTGTATAGAAAACTCATCTTAACAAGACCACATCACAGGCCCAGAGTCTTTAAATTCTGAAGATCGGGAGTGGTACAGACTTGCCTTCCCTAATGCCTGCAAGTCCCTTTTCATCCTGGTTGTCCATGGCACTTATATCATCCGTGCACTTACAGCATTCCTGTGATAGGAAGCACAGATGCTATGGAAAAGATCAGCAGTTATCCATATTTAAAAGAGACAATGACAGAAATATCAAAGATAGTGATGTTTTATATTGCAGCTCCAAGTCTTGTGCTGGTAAGCTATAATCAGGTAATTAAAGAAAAAATAATTTGCCACTGAGTGTTAAATGTTAATTTGAAATCTCATCCTCTAGATCGCAGCAAGAACTATCAAAGAGTTGTGAAATGAAGAGGAGAAAAATAAGAGGCCATGAAGATGTCATGGAAGTCATTCTCCACGGCCTCATCTCCCCTGACAGAAATGTGTATTGCAATCTGTCAACCAGGCAGTGACCATTTTTTTAAAACACCCTCCCAGGCTGCATGCATCTGTAGTCTGTGCGCACAGAGCTGCTGGTCACACAGAGCTGGAAGCGATGTCTTTGGAGGAGAGAATCATGCTGCCCCTGTTAGGACACTTTGAGATTACGCAATTTCTCTTCTCCCATTCTAGCCTGCATTTTAACACCAGCCTTTGAAAAGTAACCTATTCCAGGATTTTATACTAGCTGGCTTCAGTTCAGACTGGGATACAGAATTAAAGACATTGAAAATCATGTCAATTTTTAGTCTGGCAGCTGAACCATGGAAAAAGGAAATTACATATAGCTCAAAATCAGTCCAAATCAGAAAATCAGTGTCTTTTTCAGTGATTAAAAAAATTAATGGCTATAAAAGTTGTTTAGTGGTACCCAAAGTTCTTTCTTTTCCTTTTAAAATACTCAGCCCTTCTTGAGTCGTATTTGAAAAGTTGAAGCTCAGCTTGAACTGAAAATACTGTTTTGAAATTAAAAGTTTCAGCTTGAAAATAACAAAATAAAATGTTTTGCCTTTCCTATCCCTTGCTGAATTTAAGAGGCTGTTTTGATTCTTGAGAAATGTGACTGTATGGGCAGATTTACAATTTGCTTTTTTTTAAATTTTTTTTATTTTTTAACCTGTTACCTGACTGGGATTGGTTCCTGGAACAGCTCAGTTGAAACACATTAATTCACGCATTCTGTCTCCTTCCTCTTCACTGATTCCTTGCTCTTTTTGGAACTGGGCTAGTCTGAATTCTTATGTCCAGGTACCATTTAACTTGGAAGAACCCTGAAGTTTAGCATCCCTCGCTGTAATTGCTTGACCTCTTAATCCAAAATCTGAGAAGACTCAAGCTTCTGGGAATTGTGGTGCAAACTTCTTAACCTCACAGCTCGATGAGTATTGCCTCTTCATCCTTTTAGCCTTATTAGAATTTGGTTGAAATACATGTGCTTTACATTTATTTCTTGCGTGTACACTTTGGGTTCACTTTGATTACTTTCCCTCCTGTCTAAAATCTGCCTCTTTTTTCTCTCCCTAGTGTGACTCATTGCTTGCTTTGCAATGCTTCACCATAGAAATATGCACTCTGTAGTAAGTTTGATGTGATTAATATCCTTTAAGATTGACCCATATTTAATGTCAATGTAAAACTGACACAGAAATGTCATAAACAGACACAGCATTAGATTTTTTTCTCTTTCTCTGGCTAACCTTGTCCCCAAAGGTCCAGTATTTTTTTTTTTATTGAAGTGGGGGTTTTCATATAAGAACAGACTTAAGGAGGAAAGGCAGAGACAGAAGAAAAGAGGTTATTCAGTGTGTAAGAGGCCTCTTCTCTCCTTCCCACATTGTCACTATTAACAAAGTCTTCAGTGCCTGCAAATGCATCTGTTTGCACATGAAAAAACCATGACAAGCATTAGTTCAATAGTGCTCTTGCTAATTAGTGTGAACACTTACACATGCAAATCAAAATAACTATCAGTTTGTGCTTGCAATTACTTGATTTATGCATGCAAATGTCCAGCTGAGGCCAGATCTTAACCTGCTGTAAACTGGAATAACTCCACTGGCTTCAGTCAAAATATGCTGGTTCATATTTACAACAGAATTATTCCATATTTTTTTCAGCCAATTTTCATTTTTGTGGAATTATAGACACAGTTGTAGACTTGTTTTAAGTTAACTTTCTGCACTGTTGGTAAAGATGGTGTCTGACTCTAATGATGGCCTGGATTTTGCATTGTCTACAAGTTCTAGATGCCCATCTCCTCTTTCTCCCTATGAGCTCAGACTATGCCTACAACCTGCAGTCTGATTCCAAGGCTGGAGTGAAGGTAACTGCAAAATATTTATTTGGAAAAGGCTTAATTTTTCAAATACTTGTCCAACTTAAACCCCACTCTAACAGTGAGCAGGCAATTTTGATGCAGGTGTTGATTCCAACTGAGACTATTTCTATTGTGTCACTGCGGGCCATGTTGCATTTGATTAGGGAATGTTGTGGTCCAAATGACATCAACGTGGTCTGAAAAACATGTTTTTGAGGTTTTCTAGGGTTTTAGCCTTCTAGAGGTTTAAAGAAGGAGTTTCAAAATCATTACTAAAAGCTTTACACTGGGTGTATTGCAGAGCTCATAAAATATAAAATGTCATTTTTCTTGACATGAGATAAGATTAGTCTGACCCTAAAGAATACAGAGATGTTCCAATGGCTCCACTGGGTGGAGAAACAGGCCTTTTAAACAAAAGTCAGCTGTAAAATAACCAGAATATGATATAAGCTCTTATTTTAGGGTCAACTGTAGCAGGTAATTTGGCTGTGGCAGATACTGCTGGGCAGTAGATACACAGGAATTCTTCTCCATCTGCAACCATTCACCGTTCCGAGTTTGCAGCCTACATTGCTGCCCCAGCCACATTTGTAAAGCACAATCATTCCCAGCCAGGGAAGTGCATGCCACTGGTGTACCATGGACACCTTGGAAATGGTTTTCAGTAAAGTGAAAAATAACCTGCTGAACTTGGCACTGAGATGGCCAGAAATGAGCTCCCAGAATAATCATGAGTACTGGGGTACAAGATAAGGAGACATACAGGTAATTCTGGACAAAAACGATTACTTTCAGACAGATTTGCTTGTTTGATCTTAGGTAATAGATTTGGCAGAAGTAAGGATGCAAGGAGCAGCATGGAAAGCAGGCAGTGACAGAAACCTCAGAGAGACAGGGAGAACAAAGTCCAGGACACACAGCCAGAAATGTGTGGAAACACCTCCTATTTTCTCAAGCAAGGTCCGGGTTCAAAAAGACTTGCGGCTGTGATACTTAGAAATCCTGAAAAAATTGGGAATCTATGCATGTTGCGGTGAAATATTTTTCAGTAGCAACATGCAGACAAGACCTGAGGAATAATCAACTTGACCTTCTAAAAGATCTGATGGGAAGGCAATTTTAGCATCCAGAGGTGACTAAATATATCTTTCTGCTCCCTGGCAAATGAAACAGCTATTTTGTCCATGAGCTCTGCTTCTTAAAATTACTACTTGATTTACAGCTGTTAAGTCATTTTAAGGACCTGATTAATCATTTGCTCTTGGCAGGCAGAGTTACGGCTGCTAAAAATAAGAAACAATGTCTTGTGTCTTAATCAGCAAAATGGGGATGGTGGCCAAACAGTAGAGATTCTTGCAAACTTTCTGTGCACATATATGTATGATGTGTGTTGGGGATAAACATACAAACACTTACTGCAATATTTTTGGTTAGTTGAGCCGATTACTAAAAGGAAGTGAACTCCATTCCCACTGCGTTTTAGTGCCATGATTGGTCAGAGAAATTGTGTGAGAAGGCAAAGTTTAGTTGTGAGTGTACGTAGCAAAGGTCTCGTCTGAGACTGACAGGTACACCAAAAGATGGGTAATTAGCAAATGCTTCAAGTATCTCTTTTTTTACCATAGAAATTGATACAATAAAATTGAACTGGATAAGAGTATAATGTAAATAGAGCGATTTACTAGTAGTTTCTTTAATAAAATAAAGAAGTTTTGTTTTCATTAGTGTGCTTGACAACAACACACTTAAGTAAGAGTTTAAATTCTATACACCTGAGCAATGTTCGTAGAAATTCTTCCATTTTCCTATGATGAAATCCTTGCAAGAAAACAACTGTGTGCATACTATATTCCCTTTTTACACTTGTAGGTACTCTGCCAGTTTTGCAAACTCTATACAGTTTATTGTAGTAGCCTTTACGAATAGAATGTTACAGGTAAATTCTAGAGACTGGATAAAGACAGTTGCATAGTCAAACACTTCCTCACCTCTTATGTCAGGATCCCTCAGCTGTGAAAACTGAATCTATCCCAATTTAAACAAGAAGACTAGAAACTGCTTCTTCTAAACATTATTCTATTAAACCTAAGAATTATCTGCAAGGCTTAGGTGATTAGCAAAGTATCACTAATGTAGTAGAAAAGGCATTGGGTTAATTCTGAGTCCCCTAATTATCATTCTTTATGTATCAAAAAAAAGACAAGCAAAAAATAATAATGATTTAATAACTCACTAAAGAATGCTGTAGTTAATGAATTTTATACAATTCTCAGTCACAGTCTTGACAGTGGAATAGAAGAGGGAAGAAAATACTATATGAGTGATAATTTCCAGACTTCGAATGAACACTCAGTATAAAATTTTCCAAATCAGTTGTGTTGCAAACTCTGTAAAAGACATTGGGTTCTAATGTGCATTTTGAAAGAACATCATCAATGTGACAATATGGACTTCATTAGCTCCAACTTCAACTGCGGAAATAAATTTGTGTTAAAGACACAGTCTAACCTCACTATAACAAATCACCACTGAGCTCGGATAAATATTTATGATTTCAAACTGTTCAGGGTAATAGGGTTTGGCTGTTCACTGCATTAGAAAAAATGGAGAAACTTGCAATTTGAATTAAAGATTTATATATAGTACTTTTATGGAAATTGCTTCCCCCACATCAATATTTAAATGAAATCTCAAAAAGGAAGCCCAAATTAAATGAAAATGGAAATAAAAAGGACATTTCTAGATCATATACAATGTGCATTGGGGAAATTTTTTTGTAGGTTTATATTAAGATTAATTTTGCTTTTTTTTTCCTACAGACTGATCTATAAAATTACTTCAGTCTTGCTGATAGGAGAATTAAAGCAGGATATTCTGGTAAAAGTTAGGATACTGACTCTGGAAAGAGACTTTGCTTACATAGAGTATTTCCATAGGAAAAAGAGCAATAGAAGAAATGATTATATGTAGCTTTGTTCAAAATAGTCATTACAGATTTACTTAGACATCACAAGAATATTTTGGGCTCATCTACACAGAGTACATGTATTTAGAATACATTTAAATATACATATAGGTACATATTTCAGTCACATGCAGGAAAACTTTTTATGCACATATTTTTTTGTATTATACTTTCAAGGTTTCTTGACTGTGGCTTTGACTGTCCTAAGTGAGATTGTCTTATTGCCAGTTTCCAGCTTCTCGCTACTGGATCATCAGTCTTCCTTATTTTATAGCTATCTGATGATCCTGGTGGACAACAAGGTGGGCATGATGAGCAGGTGTGTCCTTCCAGCAAAGGGGGCAACAGCACAGGGGATATGATTAGTGAAGGAGCGCAGTCAGCAGGTGGAGAGAGGCAATTATTCTCCTCTACTCAGAAACTGGGAGCATGTGAGGAGCACTGCGTCAAACCCTGGGCTTCCCACAGCAAAAAAAAGGGCATTGACATACTTGAAGTGAGCCCCACAGAAGGCTACAAAGACAAAGAAGGCTCACGCTGTGTATGAGAAGCTACTGAGATGCTGAGAGAAATGCGTGTTCAGTTTGAAGAAACCAAGTTCAGTGGTTGCTGTCTACCACTGGGTAACGGGAAGATCCAGGGAAGCTGGAGCCACATTCTTGTCAGAGGTGCATAGAAAGAGGGTGATGAGCATTCTTGTCAGAGGTGCATAAAAAGGGGGTGATGAGCAAAAGATGCCAACTACAGAAAGGAAACACCGACTGAATAACAGGAGCACAGTATTCACAGGGGTGTGTCCAGGCAGTAGCTCAGACTGTCCAGATGGGCTGTGGGTTTGCCAGCCCCAGGGATATTCAGGGGTGTGTTCAAGAGCCCTGGCATTACTTCACAGTTCTCTCTGCTTTGAGCAAGGGTTGGATCAGATAAAATCACACAATAGTTTAGGACTGGGGAGAAATACTCGTTGAGAAATACTCGTTTGCACTAGGGGATGCTAGAAAAAGGAATGATTTAGCAGTGTAAACACAACAACTGGAAGTCAGAGACTCCAAGGATTCACTTGTAGGAGTAAATAAAATGAGCAAAAGCCTCATATGTTCCTGAGACATAGCAAAGTGTAGTCCTGGGAAAACACATTCCCAAATATACTGTAAGAGCTCAGTCATTAATTCTTCATGCTTTGTAAATGGGAAATGTGCCATATATCTGCTAGGACTCAATATACCATTAAAAAACTATGTCAGGAACAACTATTTTGAGTAGTAGAACCCATTCATTCTTTCCCTGAATGAAGCAGGATCACATTCACGACCATTTTGGAAATCAGTGGCATCCTTTTTAAATTAGGGGATTAAAGACCAGGGAAATGATGGCAACAGTGTTTAATAATCAGTCTAAGAAACAACTCTAACTGGTATTTCCCTGTGATGTGGATAATTGAAGACTATTAAAGGTGCTTACCATGTCTCTTTACTGAATTTATTTTTTCAATTAAATTATGGTAATAAAACTAATTTCTTTACACCTTCAGCAAGTGTGATGCAAAACAGGGGACCAGGCCACTTTCAGACTGTGGCCAGTGCTCACAGACCAGTAAATGATCCTTCATACTTTAATTTTAGTATCTTCAGAAATAAGAAATTAAAAATAATATTTTGAAATTACAGTTATTTCTACATTTTTAGGAAAAACTGCTCTCAGTGTTTTCTTCAGCTGCAGGAGGGATCAAACAGAAGAATCCTGAAGCAGCAGAGAACAAGGGTGAGGATACAGGTCTGAATAATTTCATAATGCTGCGTCAGGACCACAAACAACAACAGAATCCAACCTTAGTAACTGCTGTACCAGTGACACTAATTTTAGAAAAAGGAAACAGTCCTCCTGATCACTACAGAAACAGTTGTTGACGTGTTCTTCTGAAGAAGTGATGTCAGTGTGAAAGGGGAAGTGGTGTGCAGGAGCTCTCACCAGCTGTCATAAGTTCACAGAACCTTGTGGGTCAGAAGGAATCTCCAGAGGTCACCCAGTACACCCTGTGCTCAGAGCCGGCTGCCTGGGGCCTCACTGCTCGAGTCTTCACCAGCTCCAAGGACAGAGAGTCCACAGTTACACTGCTTGACAAATATTTATCCTTTTCATGTTAGTTGTTTTAGGGTTCCGTGAGATCCCTGGACCCTTTAGCCTGTGCAGTTCATTACTTTTTGAGGGGTTTATTTTTCACCTTCTTACTATGGAGCATGATTCCCCGTTTGCTCTATTTGGCTTCAAACTGTTGATGCTTGATCCACCCTTAGGATCTTCTGTGGTCACTAGTTCCTCTAGCAACATCCATTCAAACTAATTCAAGGAGGATAAGACATGAAAAAAATTCAATCAGTCAGAAATGTGTTGGTCACTGTAGCTCTGAAAAGTGCACTAGTTCTCTTTGTAGTTTCACATAAGTACTCTGGTATTCAGTTTTAGATTTATTCATCTCACCAAATTAGCCCCACTCTAAAAACTATTGCTTATGGGACTTGGTGATCTTAGATGTCTTTCCCAACCTTAACAATTCTATGATTCAATGTAACATTATAAACATTTCCCTTAGTAACATTATAAACATTCTCCTTAGTCATTAGGAATCCACATACAAGTCTGCAGTATAGAAAAAAGGGCAAATATGTTTTTTAAAGACCTAGGAAAACTGTACTTGTTTATCCTCAATGGGATTAACTGTGCGTGATTTTGAAAGGTTCCTGCAAGTATCCATTGACTACAACGATGTAATAATTACCTAGAATCTCTTCAAATTACAAAGTTTGCAAGCAAACAGTAGATTCTTATATTCATTGACAACTTTTAATTCCATTTTCTGGAATTTTGTCAAATTCTTGATGAAATGCTTTTGGTGGCTGCTGCAATTTGCAAGTACATTTTTGTCAGTGCCTACGGTTTACCAAAGCTAACATTAAGTCAAGTAGAGCAAGATTTCACCCTTAAAATTTTGCAGTCGTTTTCTTTGTGAGTCCTTCTAGTTTTAGCCACCTTTCCCCCCGCCTCCTCCCAGTTTTAATTCTAGGCAGTGTGCCTGAAAGACCCTGACCACGGCACACTGACAGCAATGGCAGAACCACACCTATCAAATGGCGTACACAGCATTCCTGGGCAGGCCCAGATAAGTATATGTTTTAAAGTAATTTTCCAGAACATAGCTTTTAAACTGTGCTTTAGTAACCTCTGGAAATCCAGCCCCACAGCTTTTACTGTCCATTTTAACTTGGTTTAACTTGGTGTTAAAAAGAAGTGTCTCAAGTTACGCCCCTACAAATAGTAGTGAACTGACAATGTGCTAGGTCAAGACATTCTCTCTCTCTCCCCCATCATGCTGTCAGAACTTTTCTGCCTGTCAGAGTTGACAATTACTCAAACTTCATTGGACGGAGTGGTGGAGAGCCTGCCCATATCTGGCCTCCTTAACCCTTTCCAATTCTTTCATTTGTACTTTTCATTTTGCTGTTGGAGGTAGATCAACATGGAAAAATGGTCCAAACTGTTAATATTTCTGCACAAAAAATGGATGGAATGATTTCTGTGTCTTCTTGATTTTGTTTTCAGTTTGGCTCCTACCTACATATAGGGTTCAGAGTTACAACCTCAGCTACTGCTCCTGCTTTTACATCCCACTCTGAAGTGTGGAAACCTTCACCCACACTTCTGGGACTACAGGCAAAATTGTTGCCAGGAGATTGCAGAGGAATGATATAAAAAGGGGAAATTTTATTTGGAAGTGAGTTGATTTTGATATCTCAGTACCAGGCAAGACTGACAGCAGAGCACTAAGGGATTTTCCAGATGATGGCCATGGTGTTGCTGTTAGGTCTCTGTGCCCATATCTGTGTGTCACTTTAAAGCACATGACAGACTGTGCTTGAATCATGGGTCATGTTGTATTTTAAAGGTCACCTGAGCCATGCAGAAATAAACAAACTCACAGTGGTGCATACAAGAAACCAGCATTAGTAAAATTGCTGAGTAACAAATGTATGATCATATTTCCAGCTCCCATATCTAAAATACAGCTCAGTGGGGATTTAATCCATGATACATCCATCCTGCATCCTGTTTATGCAAGTAATAACAGGAATGAAAGCCAACATACCTGTGAGGTTGCAAGTGAATAATTTGGCTCCTTTTTCTCCATCAGCTCTGTATGTGTTCCCATTTCAACCACTGCGCCATCCACAATGCCCACTTATACATCCACAGTCTGAACAGTGGAGAACCAATGAGCAATAATAAGAGTAGTTTGACCTCGTGTGGCCTGTAAACAAAACACCAAACTGTAATTCATGTCCCCTGTTGCTTGGTGGTTTGGAGTAATTCCTCTAATTTGTCATATTGATGCTGCTGTTACATCCCATTGATCCCATTTTCTGAATATCCGTATAATCCATGATTCTCTCTCAACAGATTTGACTGACAACCTGCTCCTTTTACTTGCAGACTGGAGTCATCACCTGTTCTCTCTTTTGGCTTATTGCCTGCTTCTGCTTTTCTTGGAGTATGTCTTTTTAAAATGCTGTTGAAAAGCCCAGCCAAGATGTACAAAGTTGGGAGCATTTCCATAGAGAATGGCTCCCTGTTGAAGGATGTCTGCTCCCAGTGTCTCACAGAATCTAACAGCATGACACCAGTTATTTGCCATTGGTAAATGTTGCTCAGCATTATCTGGCTGAAGGCAATCTGTTTGCTCCAGATAGGCAGCTTTGGATTTCCTTTGCCACACAAAAATATAGAGGTTACAATTTGGTAATTTATGGAGGAAAGCTATTCACCTCAAATAAGTGCAAATGCCAAATTTCCAGGAATAAACAAATATATAGGTTAGTACCAGCAGACTGCCTATACAACCAAAGAAGAGAGACAAAGACCTTTTCCAAAATGCATCTGACTCAGTTTTCTTCGTAATGAAGCTTTGGGAGTTAAACACTCAGTGCAGTTAAACTGTCTGGGGCGTTGCAGCGAGGGTTCCTCCTCTCCGAGGGTCATTGCATGGTGCCAGCCCAGCCCCCAGCTAGATGAGCCAGGTGGAAATCGTTGTTGCAGTGGTGGTGAGGTGGAAGAGATGAGAACATTGTCACAGAAGAACAGAAGGCAGCTTTTTGCCCTGAATGGGAAATAATCCTTGTCCTTGTTACAAACCTGTCAAGGAAAATGATAACTGTCACTTGTGTCTTCTCTCTGAATTTAAATCAAATTCATGATTGGAGAAAAGAGAAGTGAGAGATACATCAATGACAAAGCACTTATTTTTCCTAGTCCAATGTGAGCTAGACATGTCTTGCCTATGTCTAGAGCAGATGCAGTGTTATTTAGTAGGAGAATTTTGGGATTGCACACTAAAGCTCAATCAATAGCCATTTTTAGTTTCCGACCCCGGATTTCTGCAGATTTCTTCTTTCAACCAAAGTGCTAGCACGTTTTGAAAAGAAGGGTATAAGATCTATCACTTTTTGCACTGTGAACAAATAAGGTTTGATAGGACTTAATTGAGCATTAAGATAAATGGCAAGATCCCCTTTGATTCCGCTAGGTTCAGGCTGCAAAGGAATGGAATCTAAAAGTAATGTTTTCTTGCTATGCGACATTTTCTCCTAGAAACTGAGTATCAGTGAAAATCCACCCTATTTTAGGGTATTTTCCCACTGAAAAAACTCCCCATGTGTGAGCGGTCCCGTGGCAACTGCAGCAGCATTTATGAGCTTTAAGTCCCTTGGGTGCAGCACCTGGCTGAAGCAGGGCACTGGGCTTTTAAAAACAGATTTTGAGAGCTGCATTTTCCATTTTCGACACAAGGTGGCTGCAGAAAATCAGTTTTTGGTTTAATTTCATACACACACACACCCTACCTCCCTGTGTTTTATTGGATTTGCAGGGAGGCAGATGTGACCCACTTGGGAGTGGCATATGTTATAAATACACATATTATAGTGTTGGCTTTTCGCAAATAATGAATGCTACGTGTATAATGTCAATCCTTATGGAAGCAGCTTTTGTTATAGAAATATAATCACTTTTAAATGCTTTAATCACTTCTAAATGCTTCTTTTTGTTCTAGCTTAAATGTAGTGGCTAATGTAGCTGTGTTAAAATGTACCTAGCTTAAAATAATTAAACCACCTGCTTAGTTGGATAAGCATGGGTGTAACAGGCCCCTGCCCCAGGACATCTCTATTGGTAACAACCATCTGCTGGACACCGATGGACAGAGGAAGATACTGGACTCTCCAAAGAAAACTACACATGCTCTAAAAAGGCGGACCCAAGGAGGAGCCATGCTAACGAGTACTTGGAAAATGTAAAATAGTTTTTGAATATGTATACTTGTCTATGAATATGCAATAGAATGATGCCACAAGAAAAGTATATAAAGAGAGTCTCTCCCTATGGCAGGTGTGCTCTTGGCTCCGTGCCAAGGGTTCCCGGTGTCACCTGGATGCTGTAACCTTTTGCCCTTTACCTTGTCCCTTATTGTCCTTTTATTAAACCTTTGAATTTTAACAGGAGACTGGACCTCGTTTTTAACACATATAACCCTCTTTTCCCCTCCAATGCCCCTCCAACATTTCTACTGCATTTACATTCACTTAGCCACTCTGTAGTTTTGGACTTTGTTCTTATTCCCAAGCTGATCTTAATTTCTCTATTCCCAGTGTGCATGTAGACCCCTTGGTTTTAATTTCACTAAGTTTAGAGGAAAAGTTAGATTTTAGAGATAAACTGGTTTATAGATAAGCATACAAAACTCCACAACACACATGACAAAACCCCCAGCTCCTATTCAGTATTCAATTTTGTGTCGTTTCATTTCCAAGGAAGAAAGAGATTTGAATATCATAACAGAAGATCCATTATGTTAACACAAACATATTCTCCTCTTGTTTTGATTACAACTTGTTCATACATTGCATTTTCTCTACCATGTCTTATGCCTGTTTTATTGGTCATTCAAAAATGATGGCTACCTGTCTGATCATGCCTATGAGTTCTCAGAAACCTCTAATGTAAAATGATTTTTAGGTCATGTTCCTCCAGGATGACCTACAGACAACATCACACTCTCTGTCAAAGTACAGGATTCCATTTTATGGCCTTTCACCTCTGGATCAGGCTGATATATATGATAGGACAATCTGATAACAGATTAACAAGTCATTAGGTAATGTCTGGTTTAGGTGGGTGTTAAATATGCCTGCAGGTAGTTAGACATCAAACTTCCGGATGGATGGCTAAAGCCAGGTAAAATAATGCCCACATGAATTGTAAAAAATGATTAAGTTTAAACTAAAAATGCTTTATAGGCTGAAATGATAGAGACTGGTAAATAGATTGCTTTCAAGATTAGTCATCTCCTGTGGAGAAAAAGTGATTATCACACAAAGACAACAAGAAGGTAATTCTTAAATATTTTTCAGCTTAAGAGAAGTAGTTATTATTACAGCAAGCTTTACATTGGCTACATTGTAAACATCACTATTTCATCTATAATCTTGCATCAACTAGCGAATCAAGCTTCACTCATGTGTGACAGCATGCTATACATTTCCAAAAATTGTTTCAAGCTTGTGTAGTAGTCTACATTGCACAGGACCATCCATGTATTTTTGTGTCATTTTCCCTCAGTTTATCTATTTAAAACATCCAGGAGAGAAGAGTTTACAAGCCTGAATGGAAGTTCCCAGTTTTGGCATGCACTTCCTTTATTCTTCACTCAGAGGGGAAATACTACGAATGAGTCATCTCATACAACAGACACTTCCTACACCCCTCGTATAAAGACACACATTTCTTCCATACCAAAGGGCTACAAACGTGGGGAAACACCATATATAGGCAGCACAGCATGAAGTTTGAGAGGGTTTTCCAAAGGCATCCGGAATTGCCCAGGGATGAGCAGAAGCTGTGTAGCAAATAGCAGCTACAGATCATTTCAAGAGAAATATTAGTTCAACTGCAACCAATTTCCTGCTCTTTGCCTTGGGACGCTATTTTGCATGAGTCTATTTTTAACGTGGGTTATTTCTCTACTATGTTGTGATAGCTGCAGGCGCACTGTCTTCAGTTTATCAAAGCAAACATTAACTTGGAAAAATGGACTTATTCAGACAGCATATAAAGGGAGAAATAATACTGTTGCCTTTTATTTTACAAGCAAAAATCATAGAAAAAGACATGTTGAAAGAGCTGGTGCAAAATATTATGAAAGTAAAATCTTAGGGATTGATAAGAAAAATATAGAGAAAGACCAGCTTCTCTGGCAGATGCAGCCTGTTGTGCCATCTACGCCAGGAAATCCCAATTTAAATCAAAGTCCTCCAGCCAAGCTGCTGGCTTTGCATGTGGTGGACAAGGGGACACTCACAGAGATTGCTTCTTTGGTCCCCTGAGCCTTTGCTGCTGGCAGTAGTTGAGGATCCCTAAGGGCTGCTGAGGCTGTCCTGTGACAATATAAATTTGAGGGCTAAAGGATCCCTTGAAATCAACCTCTTGAGACCTTTTGCACCTCCATATCTGCATTTTCTTACCTCTGTGTTTTACCTCTAGAAGCAAATAAAACCACACCACCACTCTTCAGTATTGTTTGATGGAGTATGTTTATCCAAGCTGTGCTAGGAGGCCAGGTGATGCCACCAGCTGACAGACTTGTGAGCTGAAAAGAACTGTCAGGGGTGTGATGGGGGTAAGGGTGTCAGTATAAAAAATGACAAGCACTGCAGAGTGAGAAAAACTGGTACATCTCTTTGCTTTCAATGCTGCTGCACAGAAATGAGCATGGGATGAAAACTCTAAGACAGGGATTAAAAAGTGGTTGAAGATGCTTTAAAAAATATATGATTATAACTAATTCCTGAATTTCACCATTTAAGTACTGCAGATCCACACCAAGACAGAAAAGACTGTAGTCTTGAAAAAATTTTCTTGAATTAATTTTAGGATGATTGACAACACAAAATTAACTATAGATGGGATATGTTTTTAAAACTGAAAAACAGATTAAATCCTTTTGCTACCATCATAGCCCATTCCTCCACTGAGTTCACCTGTCATCATGATCATAAATATGCTAACTGAACCAGTTTATTATGAATTGGTATTTGAGTGGATTGAATATCCAGTGAAGTCAACTGGCCTGTAGAGTTCAGGGACTGAATTCGAAAGGTCATTCTATTTAGAAGAAGCAAAAACTACCAAGAATTAAACTGTCTTAGGGCAAATACTCATCTCAAAAAAGGACTACAAGTGAACAAAGAACCCAGGAAAAGGGAAAAATATATTTATCACCAAACGTAGGTGTATTTTGGATGTCAGGATCATAAGAATGAAGTTAGAATAATGTCAAATCAAACAGACTAGCATGCTGCAAAAAATTAAAATAAAAATTTAAACCAGGTAATTCTCAAGACACAGAGAGAGAAGATGAAAGCAGCAGCAAGGCCATTGTGCGTAATTGCCTCCAACATGACTGCATGATATAAGCATTAGGTAAGTACAAAGTTATTACCTTGTCTCAGCTTCCCGGGAAGCTGATGATGTCATGTATGTGGGAAAGGCAGAATCACAAAGGGGTCAGACAGCATGGAAATGGAAATGACCATGGTCAGGGAGCTTGTGGGCTCAGCTTGGATAATCTCTGTTCCGGAAAGGAAATGACATCTGTGATTCTGCCCAGAGGCGGCCAGTTTGGGACATTCTAGGTACATCAGAGGCACATCGCATGCTTTACTTGGCAGAAAACAGATATTACAACTTTTTTTGGATGTGAAGAAACTGATTAGAAATGACTGAGTCATATTCTAGGCTTGTGTGAATAGTTTAGGCAATCCTAAATTTATATTACTGAATAAATAGTATGTGTAAGACGAATCAAGGGAAAGTATAATTTGTATTCAAATTGATGATCAGTAATTTAATTTAATGAACTCTTCCCACATCAGCAAAAATTGGATTTTAAATCACCAGGTTAAATAAAGAGAACCTTTCAATACGTAGCAGGGTTTGATGTGCAAATTTTTGTGTTAGCCCAACGACGAATATGACCTGTAAATACAGGAAAAAATCCCAACTTTTTACTTGTGTAAAGTAAAGGCTGGCCACCACCAGCAGCATATCCCACTCATAAGACACGACAAAATGAAATCTGTAACTCCTTTAAATTCAGATAGTGTATTATAGTATATGAAATTTCTATTTAAGGCTTGTGACTCATGCCACTACTCTTGGATATAAAACAGATGCTCAGACCAGAAATCACTATTTCATTGGTGCCTTTATCTGGTATTAGAGCACCTCTAGGACTGGTAATTTATAAATTACACATATATAAACATAACATCACAAATGATGCAACTCACATGAGGTGTAGAGAACACAACTGGATTTACAAAGAGCTATTGTTAGAAATACCCTCTTCTGAAAAATGTTTCTATTTGAGGTGGTGGAGTCACCATTCTGAAGTGTCCAAAAAATGTGTGGATATGGCACTTGAGGACATAGTTTAATGGTGAACATGGTAGTGGCACTAGATTGACAGTTAGACTTGATGATCTTAAAAGTCTTTTCCAACCTTAATGATTCTATGATACTATGAAAATTCTGTAAATGACTTTAATTGTTTTTTTTGTATTTGAAATGATGAACCTACTTACACACTTTTATGTATTTGCAATTAAATAAATACTAAATAAATACTAAATAAATACTACTGTATTTATGATACACTTCCGTCGCATGTAATATACAAAATGTACTAAATGCATCATTGCATATGGTATATATTTACACACCATGTATGTGTTATAAAATTAATATTTTCTTCTGTCTGGAGATACATATACATGTGTTTCTCTGGAAAGAGTGCAGAGATTTCAGTCAGTATATGGTGTTTTGATGAATGAATGAATGAATGAATGAATGAATGAATGAATGAATGAAACCCTTGATTTTAGAGTATGACTTGTTTGAAATAAGAGCTGTAATCTATTTTTTCATGTTGTGCTTACAGACTTGCTTTTGACTAATGAGCATTGTTGTCTTTTTGGACTTTTCCTTTAAAATACCGGCAAATTTTATCTATTTTCTGAACAGATTCCACCCAGAACTTTCCTTTCCCCAAGATTAATACTCTTGACTCCTAGAGCAATATTGACAACTCTCCAATTGATGTATTGAAAGGATTTTCCTTTTACTATTTTATCAGTGTTTCTTGGTGAGATATTTGAACCTGAATATGTAATCAATAGTCTGCTAAAACATAAGTTCAGTGGGATATCTTCTCAATTTTACACAGAAGCTCTTTTGGATTAAAACTTTTCGGTTTTTTTTCTTCCTTCCCTTTGGATTAGTGAATTTACAAGAAAATTCTGACGGAAATAAACATTCCCACACTGACAAAAGTGAAGACAAAACTCATGACCATTCACCATAAAAATAAGCTTCGTACCTCAACAGTAAATTTGAGATGATGGAGGAAACATCCCTGAAGACAGCATGGAGCTTGGAGCAGGAAGATGTTTTCTGAAACAATGTAATTATTTTTAAATGGCAAGCCTTTTCTCTCCAGAATTGTGAAAGTTGATGTACTTGGGTTAAGGATAGATGTGATACGTTTTGGAGAAGATTTGTTATTTAGGACATTTCTCCTGCAATTTTCTTTCATCTCAGCAAGACACATGGGTAAACATGGCTAGAGGGGGACCCTGTGTTTCAATCCTATAAAACAACATTCTTTGCAGAACATATTAGAAAAAACAAAGGAATCAAAAAAATACAAAAAGTGGCATGTCCATCTCCCCTTGCAATAATGTCTGTCTTCAAGCCCCCAGAGTCCATTCCAGCTCTCCAAATTCATCACACATGTCAGTATCTGTCAGGATTTCATTTTAAGGACAAAATTTCAGATTAGGACTTCTTTCCATGTCCAAACTCAAACTAGTAATGGCAAGGTCATGGGTTTGATCCTGTATGAGCCATTCACTTAAAACTCAGTGATCCTTGTGGGTCCATTCCAACTCAGAAAATTCTGTGATCCTGTAAGCAGTAGTTTTGACACTGCAGGAAAGGACACCAAGTTAAATTTGGGGCAAAGTAGAAAAGCTGTTGGACCACCCTTTTATTCTGTGGGGTTTTTTTTCTCCTCACACTTGTCTCCATGTTAATATTTCTTTAATATTTGTTTCACTGGCTGGTCCCCCTTACCCTCATGCTGGTGATGGGATGCTTTGCGTGATGGCTCCCCACGCAATGCTGTGCTGGAAAGTTTTATTGAGGAAGGACATGTGTGTAAGAAAGAAGCCAAGGAGGAAACAATAAGGGTTTTTCTGAACCTCAGCAAATTGTCTTCGCTGCCAGATTTTGCTGGGTTGGCTGCAGAGTCTTTTAAAAGTCAAGCTTATCTGTATAATTGATGAAGAAAGTATTGCAATTTAATGAACATTTTATAAAGAAATATAGGTCATTAACAAGATACCTTGCTGACTCTGGCTTCTTCCCTTTGCTTTATAATGGTGGATCATCTAACCTGTGTGTGCCATTGTAGCTTCTAAAACAGTGACTCAGTTTACAATCAGGACGAAGAGCCACATGTCTGGATTCATAAATATGAGCAGTTATGAGATCTGTAGAAAGCACTCAGATAAAAGCAATATTTTAATTTTAATAAGAAAAAGAAGAAGGGAATGAAGCTTTGTGAAAAACTGAATTTGCTCTCTCTCCCATGCCTTTCTTTGGTTCTGACTCCAGGGACTCCTTAGCGAGTTGCCACCTAGCAGGATGATTACTCATGAAAAGAGGGAAAAACGTGTCACCCGGGGGTTATTATCATGTCCTGCATGCATAAAAGTGTTCACTCAGGGCAGCTCTGATGCCACAGATGGCCCTGACTTCTCAGTGGGGGGTTTCTTGCATTGCTGCGTAGAAAAGCATTATTCCAAAGGCAGCGTTTGTCTCTGCTTGTACTCTATTTTATTAGTCATTAGCAGTAAATGCATCAGCTACTGCTTTTCCTGAGAAAACAGCAGTGGAAATCCAGTCTCCTCACTGTGCCTGCCTTCTCTGCTTTTGACACAGAAGATTTCATGAAGTTCATGATGTGCAATCTTACTAATCTTAGGTTTGCTTACAGACAGATGGCTTGGATGTGAGAAACCTAAAACTCATTCATACAATAAAACTTGACAACACTTTATTACCAGAAACAGGTAAAATAGAAATTAATATCTACTTTAAAATCAGTTTTATAGGATCTCTTCTCTTTTTTCCCAGGCTTCTCTGCTGACACAAGGAAACCAATGTTTCTTGGTTAAAGCTTCCACATTCTAACTATTACCTTGACTAAAATTCACTTGCCCTCTCAGTGCACAGGCTTATTGACAAATAGATGTAGCACAGGAACTGACTGCAAAATTCCCTGGGACTCTTCCTCAGAGAAGTTACTGCTGTGGCACAAATTTTGTTTTTTGCACATATGGGTGTGGCAAGTCAAGTGATATAAAAACATCAACCTAGGACTTTCAAAACTCACAGGCTAAAAATTGCCTCTTGGGATGGGAAATCAGGAGATTGAAGAACACTACAGTCCTCTGAGGCTGGACTTTCACACAGCCTCAGTGACTTTACATCTAAAGAGAGGAAATAGTTTTACTAGCAGTCTTGTTTCTAACCTCCTGTCCCTTGGAGAAGCACTGGGTTTCCAAGAGAGAAGAAATTCTTGAAGTGAAGTCTTTCTCCAGAGTGCAGCATATCACAAGACAATGTTTTTGCTATAAATGAATGTTTACACAAGTGGAAATGTCTTTAAGAAAAATACGCCAACAAGAGGGGGCCCACTGTGGGTGGGGATTGCAGAAGCATGGACTCTGCCGTTCATATTGTGCAAAGGGAATAGGCCATTCACAGCCTAGACTAAATATTTCGGTGTCCTAATGGGAAGTTATCCCAGAAGCTCTTCACAGGGCAGCCCTGCCAGCTTGTGGGGCTGTGCTCTGGAGTGGCAGCGTGCCGTTGCAACAGGGTGGGGCATGCACTCACGGCGCTGTGAAAGTGTGGCTAAAAACACTGCCACAGAGCAAACGAGCAGAGATCAGTACACGGTTTGTGTGCCAATAGATGTCAGTGTTGCATATCTTATGCAGCTTTACAGTTCTGGCAAATTTTAGCTTTGCTGGGAAAGATCTGTGTATGTGTCCCGTTTTGTTTCATGGACTCTTTTCTACGTTTCTTTTATATCTAAGCCTGTCCATATAAAAAAGAGCAAGTAAACTGGGGCATCTGCTGGCTAGGTTTTCATCAGTTAGATAGTTATTTATAACTAAGTTTTATCTGTCAAATAACAGTAAAAGCAGACTTTTATCATTGATTTGATTGAATTTACAGGCCAGAAAATTAGCAATACCATAATCTGCAATCCAGTTGCTAATCGGACTTCAGAGAGAGAACAGAGGCGAAACGGAGGAGCTGCAGAGCTACACAGGGCAGCCCACAGCTGCTCCAATGGCTCCGTCAGTGCTGACAGTATCTGCTCATGTGCCGAGGTGTTGTGGGCACACGTAACTGAGAGCAGGACTTGGCATGTATTTTTGGCAACCCCCGGGTCTGACTCATGCTCTAAGAGAAATACCAGAGCACTCCTCTGCTAAAGCACTGGGAAAAGGTGCCTCTTCCGCACGGGACACATCAGCGGGACACTCCACTCTGCAGGAAGGAGAATTTTTCAGCAGTTTTTGTTCTCTCACCAAGGGTTTGTTTTCCCTTGCTTGCCACATCATTCATCTTGGCCAATTCCTTTCCCACTGCAGCCCCCACCCATGCTTCATCATCTGTGGTTACGTAGCAGGGGAATCACAGAAAATGTTACTATAATTAAAGTGCCACTGCAGGATCCTGTCCGGCCTGTGCTCTCATGCTTGACCAGTGACTCAGCCCTTCTTTTATTGCCCCTTATGGCAATCAACACACATCAGTGCCTTTACCCCAAATGGAAATGTTTTGGTTAAGGACAGCTAGCACACCCCTTGCTTGGCAATGCCAGGTAGAACACAAGCAGTTTTGATACTACCACCACAGCAGAAAATCCAAAGAGATTTTTCGGCCTCCCGAATTTCCTGCATCCCATTAGACTGCCCGGTGCACATCTGTAACAGCTCACAACCAAGCCTGTCAGCACACGGTTCATGAAAAAGACAGGGCTGCCAGCTTCTTTCGGCTGAAATCCTTCCGTTCGGCAGTAATACAAACACTGCTCTGTGCACTGCCTACCTTCCTGGGAGCTGGGAGGGAATGAGAGCAATCTCTTATCTGACAGCCCACTTCTCTGTGGGGGGTCAGTGTGTGCTGATGCGCAATAGCCTCTGCTCTCCTCAAGAGTGGGGAAGCGGAAAATCCCCAAAGATGAGACTCTGACCTGAAGAATTCGCCTTGTAAATTACACAAAAATGCCCAATGGATGAGAGGTTTGATTCTCCTGAATTTTTTGTTTGTTTTCCTTTTCTCTCATCCTCCAGTCATATTGTATCTCATGCAAATCACAAGATATATACTTAACAAGATTAAAGATATATACTTAAAAATAAAAAAAGGAAATAATAGATGAGAATTTAAGTCAGGGCTATTATTTCCAATTCTCTTTTTCTGCGTCCAAATTAAAAACCCTTTCTGGTAAATTATTAGAATTTAATTCTTGGAGAATGGGAGCTACTAAATTTACACCAGAAACCAGAATTCCTTACACTTGAGCTACCTTGAAAACGTTCTCATCCCAATAACAAAAGCTGGAGGTGCAGACTGAGTATCATCACCTTGCTCTGTTAATACTCCTCTTCTTCAGGAATCTCAGATGTATCCTGCATTTTGGATCCAGAGAATTTCTTATGAAAACATAGCTAAAGACCTATTTTGGCTAAAAACATTGATTTGTGGCAACTTAAAAATATTTGACTATCTGTTGAAGCATTAAAAGACACTGAGAATTTTTGGGCCTGTGTTAAGGAAGGAGGAAAGGTGGCACTTTATTAATACTAAAAAGTTGGGTATTGGGTTCCTTTAATAGCAAAAGTGTTAAAATCAGATAATCAAATGAAATCAGGATGAAAACATAGATGACACCTTTCCTTCCCCAGACCCAGGGGCAAGGCTTGCTCAGAAGGCCCATACAGGGCACTGCCAGCAGCCCTGGACCCCAGCAGTCTCTCGTGGGACAAGGGAGGGGAAGGAGTGTCCCACCTTGGACAGCACTGAAGGGTTCCCTGGGAGGGTGCAGGTGATGGCTGTGCTGGGCACGTTCGGAGTGGCACAGACACCCTCATCATGACAAAACCAGCTTTTGTGTGGCGAACACCGGGAGAGCAACACTGAGGTTTATTGTTGTGTTTCTTGTGCTTGAAAGTATTCTGACAGGACTGAAGCTGGATCGTGCCAGTCATTTCATAAACAACTTGGGGAAATTCCTCCCCCTCTCTTGACATGTTTGCCATTTACTCTGAAGCAAGATAGGACAAAAGAATATGATGAGCTGAAAGAAGGAAGGCCACGCGAAAGATGGATAGCTAATGTCCTTGAAGAACATAATTTACGCCTCAAGCTTCATGAAATATTTCCAGAAAACACCCACATCTGACTATCATTCAATTCAACCTTGAATGGTTGCCAAGTTTTTTGAAAGGCTAAAATAATGCAGAGTCCTGAGAAATATTTGGAGATGCTTCTGTTTGTGTGTATTTACCTATCCATGTACTTCAAGTGTTTAAGGTTTGGGTTTTTTTCCTGTTTTATTTTTTTTAGATTGATCTCATTTGGGACAGGATTTTCCTTGCCTCATCAGAACAAGGCCGGCACATTTTAGAGGCAGTTGTCCAAATAATAAATATGGTACCAATTACAGTAAAGTCCCATCTGACTCTGACTTGTCATCAAACTAGGGTTACATGCAGTAACTGCATCTCAGTATTGGAAGTTCCCTGACATTTCCAGTTCTAACAGTTGATCAGGATATCTTTATCTCCCTGCACAGCAGAAAAACTCAGCAAGCCACTTTTTGTGTGCCTCTGTTTCCAGAGAAACATTATTTCAAGTAATATGGTCTCACTACCTGGGCCTTGCTAGTCTTAGTGAAGGATGGAGCAAGCAGGATACTTTAGTTTCTTTCTGTGTGGCAGCTTTTGCCACTGAAGCACTGACTAAAATCTGGGGCAATCTGAGAAGAAATAGTGAGGGTGAAGGAAATTCCATCAGATTTTGGGGAAAACAAATAGAGCTACTGGTATTAAAAAAACCCCAAACAAGCATGTAATGCAGTAGGTAGTTTTTAGCAATGTTCTGCTATTTACAAATCACTTGTAATCAAAGAACACAACCTTTTATATGCAACATGAAAAAAAAATCAGTCTGTTCTTGTGCTTTTGTGGGTTTTTTTAATTAAAAACCTGAGATTCAGACAAAATATGACTAGTGTTAGCACAAGTCTATTATAAAAACCTGTGAATGTTTATGCGAATATGTCACTCCTGGTGGCATTATGGTTGAGTGTACTTAACATGAAAGAGGATAAAATGCAGTTTTATATGAACTGTGCTCCCCATAAAGATGAAAACAAGCTAAAGAAGTCACAGCAAAAGCTGAACTTTAATGAAATGCATTTTAAATGCCACCACACAGCACAGTTCTTCACTGGTGCTTGGCAGTACTGTGGTGATGACTAGGGTGAGATAAGCTGTGCTGCCATTGGCTTGACATAGTTTTTAAGGACACCCAGTGTGAGGGTGTTGGCCATGGTGGGTGACACTTCTAGGCTCCTCCTGTGCTGAGCATTTTCTAACACTGAGTGGGATCCTGGGCAGCAGTGGGGCACTTCTGTTCCCCATTTTTCCAAGTATGATGTGCAACTGTAGGATGGATGGGGAAGAATGAAATACGAAGCCTTCACAGGAAAACTATGCGTTCTGGAAGAAAGGAAGCCTCTGGCAAAGCAGAGAGACGAGGAAAGGCTTAATTTTGCTCTAAGTATTTTCAGAAAAGCTGTTTTCAGTTGTGTAACTTTTCATAATACTGTCTCTCATGAAAGCCGGGGGCAGCTGGACAGACCCTCTGCTGCTTTCATAGCCTGAGCTGTCTGGGCTTTTCAAGTTCGAGGAGTTTAATTGCTTTCTCAGGAGGTATGTCTAGGCTAAAAGGCCTAGACATAAAACTAACAGGGGTTTACCTACTGAAAAACAGAATAAATATGTGAGTCACTGGCATCATGCGAGCAAGTGCAGTATGTGAGTCAGGGGAGAACTTAAGGGTCTGACTAAGCTGAAAAGAGGAATTGCATCATCAAAGCTTGATGAGAGAGAGATTTTCAGGAGAAACAGCTAGTTTTGACTCTGCAAAATTGAACTAAATTGCTGACAGCAAACGGAATTTTCCCATGATTAATTTGAATTTGTTATTGGATAATTTTCAAACTTCTTGTCATAAAGCAATCTATAAGGTATATAAGTATACAGTAGTATATATTTTATAAATATAGAACTATATAACCATTTAAGTATACCCTCATACATATATTGAAAAATGGATGCTTTCCTCTTTTCTATAAATGGGGCAGATTAGACATTTTCCTCTTAGAAAAAGCATATTCATAACTGTGTTTATCTGTTAAAAACAATGATGAAGTGATAGATCCAAAGGTTAAATTGCGGTGGTGGATGCAGACAAATTTATCAGAATCAATATACGCTATCACAGTGTTCATCTAAATTTATGAGTGTAAAAGAATTGCAGTGAGGCCCTAAGATACACCCTAAAAAAAAAAAAAGAGAGAGAGAGAGAGAAAGAGAGAAAGAAAGCATTAAAACATTACACTGGAAGAGTCCCAGAAGATTTGGCATCAATTCATGGAAAAAGTTGTTCCAGGTCTCAAAGTATGTGTGAAATAAGAAATTGAAGAAAATACTGTAAGTCTGTATTGGGAATCGTATTTATTCCGACCAAAACTACATTACTGAATACTGAGAAGTAAACCACATTTCAGATATCTCTTTGTATTGCTCTAGAATAATAAAAGTGACCAATTATAATTTTGTTTCCATATTCAGTGTTGCTGATATACACTTCATTTGTAGTAAATAAAACACATATAGGGGGTTTATAACCAAACCGGTTAGTGCTATATAAAATAGCGGTTTTTCAGTTGAGTTTGCTTTGAAGAAACACACACACTACATTGTCAGGGATATGTTCATGTGAGTAACAGATGTGAAAATGGGAACTCTACTTATCATTTTTAGTGTGATTTCATAAAAGGCATTACACGTAGATGTCAGAGACATGAACCATTTTGATTCCTGAAAACATTAACTCCTTGTTTAAAATTTTCCCCATGCCATCCAAGAGGGAAAATTCCAGATTCTCCTAATTCAGTCATGGTTATAAGCTGGTTTGGGTGCTTCTGCAACCTGTATGTTTCTTTTCCATTTTTGCACATTCAGGATAAATATTTCCTGTTTCCTGAATGTTTTTCCTTCACTCTAAATCTTCTTGCCCCGCTAATATCTAGATGAGGAAAACTGACCCGTGTTTGCTTCACAGGCCCTTCCTCTTCCTTGAAGCACTTGGCTGCAAGACTGGGCTCCCCAGTGCCTATCTGGAGATGCCTGGAGGTCCCAGGTAAGGACCTCCAAGAATTATTTGCAGGACTGATAAACTAACCTAGTGATCTCTTTAAGAAAGATAAAACATTCAGAGTCGAACTCTCTTCACCTGATGTAAATGTAAATGACTGAAAACTGATACTCTTCATTTCAATTTATGATAAGAAATAGGCACTTCTCTGATGCAGTTCACTGTCTGTTCAGGCAGACATTTGAAAACAGAAGAGTCATGCCCTAGAGTACTTTAAAGGTAATCTGATTGATTGCTTCAGACCCAAATGACTGCAGTTAAGTCACAAGTGCCTCACAGCACTGCCTCTTGCCCCTTGTTACCCTCTTGGTAGAACAATGTGCATTCTCCAGGAATGCTGCTTGTGGTGGACCAGATACTGAGGATATCTTTTTTTCGTTGGGGTGAACTTGAACAACTATTTCCACAAAAATAGCCATATTCATATGTCATTCTTTCAAACTTCAAGGTTTAGAACAAAAGGGACTATTCCAGTGGTGACTGACTGCAAGGTGGGTTTGCTTTGGACAACACAGGAGAGAGAGGGCAGTAACAATGCATTCTGTTCATAAAAATTAGAAAGAAATGAGAATGTTACTCCTTTGGAAAGAGCAGTGCAATGAAAAGTATATTGGTCAATTCAAACAAGTCCACAAAATCTATTAGTTGAGCTAAAATGACTTTAGAACATCTTTCTGTGAAAGCATTCAGTAAAGACTGGCATCTTCAGGAGACTTACAGGAAGGCTTAGCAAGTTTGCTTTGGAGCTTGTGATGCTGATGTCACTGAGCAGGCTGGGGATAATTCCAGTGGATATGTGAGCTTCCCTAAGGGCACAACAAATTTTAGAGGCAAATGGAAAGATATGGTTCAGAAACAGTTTCTGGACTTAACTGCTGACGAACCAAGTAGGCAATAAAATGCTAAAACGAGATAATTGCGAGGGTATCAGGTAGATAGCAGCTGCCTACACTCTGGATAACAAAGCACAGCACAGAGGCAGATGAAAGCAATCCAGTGTAAATGATTAATTTACTGAATGCAGTGACCAGTTTTCTGCTGGGAAATTTTTGTTAAATTTAGAAAGTAATACTTTAGCTTTGCAATTGTTTTTGTCACTTCCCCTCTCATCTCTGCGTTTTGCACCAGATCACATGACACAGCATCTGTTGTGTGTGCTAGGCAAGGTGCTTGAGGAGGAAAAAACAGTGCAGGGAACTGGAAGAGAACAGTCAGGGAGAGCCATAACCCTGGAAAACGTCAGGGCGGTGGGCAATCTGTGGTGAAGCTCATATATAGGGCAGCTGGGGGGTGATAAAAGATAGCAAGGAACTGGATTCTTCCACCTTTGCGTCTAAAACTACCAGTCATTTACAAGTACCTAAGGATCAGGACTTAACAAAATAAGCCCTTCATGTGCATTTTGTAAGAAGAAACTACACAGATGCCTTTTGTGACCTTGTTGCCCAGCTGTTTCTCTTCACTACGGTGATGGTCTTAGAAACACCCTAACGTCTCAGACATGGAGAAGACGTGTTTTACAGAAGTCTGGTTTGCCTACATACAGCAGCAGGGATACACAGAAAGATGTGAAGTACAGACTTTCATCCACTGTCTTCTCCAGTCTGTTTGCAGTTTGGATACAGTTCTAGTGATTGCCAGACCACATTCATCTAACATTATCCAAATCTATTAACAACCAGAAGAATCTGGAAATACCTTGGAAAAGTTGCCACTGTACTTCCTGCTTCAGCAAGACACAACCACATCTCCAGATAAACGGTATGAATTTTTCTGCTCTCCATGGAATCACAGGTTGGCTGGGTTGGAAGGGACATGAAAGATCACCTAGTCCCAGCCTCCCCACCACGGACAGGGACACCTTCTGCAGAGCAGTTTATTTAAAGCCCCATCCACCTTGGCCTTGAACACTTCCAGGGGTGGGGCATCCACTCTTCTCTGGGCAGCCCATGTCAGTGCTTTACCACCCCCATCGTAAAGAATTTCTTCCTATTATCTACTCTTAGTCTACTCTCTTGCAGTTTAAAGCCATCACCCCTTGTCCTATCACTGCATGTCCTTGTAAGAAGTCTCTCTCCAGTTTTCTTGTCGGCCTCCCTTAGGTAAGGTGTTTGTTTCTCCTCAGAAAAGTCAAGTTCCCTAGGCAGAGTGTCCATGGTAGCAGGCAGTGGGTGAGCCCTAAATGGGGGCCAAGCTGGAGGATTGCTATTAAAAAAATACTTACTTGACCAAAAAGCACCCCTTCTTCCCAGAAGAAACTCCATCTGCCCCACCCCTGGCAATGATGAGGTGGTATAGAACAACCTTCAGATCCTGGCCAGGCCCCCTCCTGGCTACAGCAAAACCTAACCCTGTCCTGGCCAGAACCAGGACATGTTTATAATTACATTTTTTTCTGAACTGTTTGTTCTGTGCTGCTTTATATCCCAGGTGTCAGAATTAAAATCTCCCCTAACTCTGCACATGCCAGTGCTGGTGTTCTCCAAAGGTGCCCACAATATGGTGGGTGTCACTGGGGACCTCACCCCAAAAATGACTGCCACAAGAATAGGGGTGGAAGCAACACATTGGCCTATGCTTGTCAAGGAACACCGAAGGCCTCGTTCATGACTAGAAAAGGAACACTTAGCTCAGACACTTGCTTAATGGCAGCACTGATCTAAGTTTCATATAGAAGTATTATGATATGATTTCCCAGAAAAGAAAGTGAAGACATCAGAGAAGGCATTCAGAAGGTATTTTGAAGAAAAAATTGTGTTTACTTGGTGGAGCCAACAAATCTTCTGCCCTTAAAATGTGTCCTTACAGGCTTTTCTTTTCTGTCAGGGCTGATTCTTTTGATCTCTGTATCATACAGGGCTTAGTGCTGAAATAGGTGTTTTTGACATAGATTTCTCCCTTAATTTAGGTCTGCTTTTAACCAGAACATAGCCAGTTTGCAAGATCTCTGGGCATATCCAGCTGGGAAGGTGACTTGGATGGTCTGAAATAAACTATCAGAGCACAGAGTTTACTATTGGTGCCTACAAACTGAACATATTTATCTCTTTATATCTCATGGAGTTGGTGAAGTCACCCAGCTCAATCTGTGTGCTAGTAGGCACAGCAGTGTTGAGGGCACTGGTGTGACAGGGCTCCCTTCCATGGCACCAAGGGTGGTCTCTGCTCGCAGTGACCCCGAGGCAGAGCAAGAGAACCATCAAAGCAGTTTTCACCTCCTCGGCAGCTTGACCATGGATGCAGCATCCTCGGATCCCTGAGGATCAGGCTGGCTGTTACACACAGAGGCTGAGATCCTCAGAGTGGGGAGCTGTTTCCAAAGCCCATTACTGGAAAGCTCCAAAAAAAGGGAGACTGGTAATGGGAAAGGGAATTAGGCAAAAAATTACCCACTGCTGAGGAAAGTAGTGGATACAGCGCACGCTGAAGTTACTTCCCCTTTTTATTTTCGAAACTGAGAATCAAAATCTAGTGCTTGTAATGTCAAATCCAGTGCAGAAACAAAACAGGGAAAAGGGAATTAATTGGAGCCCACATTAGATAATTGGGAATGTAATAAGGGCAGCAGTTCACAAGAAAATGAAGAGATCACATGAGAGGGGTGCCTGAACAAGTAAAAAGTCCTCTTGAAACAGTCTCTGAGAAAAACTACGAGGGGGACCAACTGCGTTTATTTTGGCAAACCTGAGATCAGATTTTGTTTTGTGTGTTTTATTCCCCTAGCAGGTCCTGATGCCGGAAAATAACTGAAATGAGCAAAGGAGATGGTAATTACTGTAAGTTTGTCTGCTACAATCTGGAAATTATGAAGTACTGCAGGTTGCTCCAGGCTATAAATCCTAACCCAAAGCCACGTGCAAAGCCTTGGAAAATTAAAATGCTGCAACTGGGTTTAACCAGCCAAAAAATCCCAGCTGCTGAGTCACTCTGACTACACAGTACATATTCTTCAACTGTTAAAGGATGTACTGCTGCACCCTGAGGAATATATCAGAGGAATAACAAATTATTAAAGCACATGTGTAAACAAGCTTTGCCAACATTTAAAAAAAAAATCTTTGAAATTATTCATAGAATCATAGAATCATTTACAATGGCAAAGACCCTTTAAATCACCAAGTCCAGATGTTAACCTAACACTATCAGGTCCACTACTAAACCATGTGCCTAAGTACCATGCCTATTAAAAATAAAGGAATTTATATTGAAAACAACTCTTCTTTTTTCTTGATTTTAAAGGAGAGCTGTTCATATGGCTGACAGGAGTCCTCTCCAATAGAAGCCATCCTAGCTCCCCACAAAACTTTTGAAATTATCTTGATGGATACACAAAGAATGATTAAACTCTGTTAGGTCAGCAGTTGAAAAATACTAAACAAAACAATGGTATGTTTTATGCATTTTATCTTGATATGGAGAGGTTATAACTGTTACAATTATTGTCTGAAATAGGATATTGAATTTCCAACAAATGTGTGAAGCACAGAAATATGATAAATGTGGCACAAAGTTGGGGGAAAAAGAAACCCCATGCATCAACATCCTTTGCTTTAACTGTAATGCAATTTTGGTTTTGGAATCTCAGTTTTCAGTAAGAACTGACAGTCATCTTTAACTAAAGAAGACTTTATGACTTCATCTGGCTGGTGAAGAAACCCAAAGACCAACCACAAGCACCAGCTTGCTGTTTATCCATGATGCCTAACTGCTGTCATACTCTGTTATCACCTCGGTCTGTGGCAGCTGCCGTGGGCCAGGGTTTGGAGGCACAGTGAGAGCAGGGCACGCACCCGAGCTGTGGGTGAGACTACACCAGGTCTGACACCCTCCAGAGCATGTGAGACACCACACTGCTCAACACGTTCAGCCCCTAGGACTCCTCTGTGCACCTTCTGTGACCCAGCACCGGGCATGCACTGCTCATCCCCATGGATGTGTGGCCGAGGGCTACACTGGAAGCAGTAACCAGGCTGCAACATGGTTTCTGCTCGGTCAGCACGGACACAGCCAACAGCAATTCTGTGCAGAGATTTTCATGTCTTCCCATAAAAATAAAACAAAACAAACAACACAGCAAGTAGAACTAATTAGAGACTTGTGCATTTACAAGGGCATAGTAGTGTCCTTCTTTTGCCATTAGCTGGCTGTGGGTGCCCTGCTCGACCACCCTGCCGTTGTGGATCACCACAATGATGTTGGCTGTCTGCACGGTGGACAGGCGATGAGCGATGACGATGCAGGTCCGACCTTGCCGGGCGTTATCCAGAGCTTTCTGGACAATCTGCACACAGATACCAACACAATGCTGTTAGCACCTGGAAAGGCTTCCCTTGGCCTAGGAGCTACATTTGATTTCTCACTCTCTTATCACCTGAATATATCTCCCACAGATATACAAGTCAGTGCACACAGGAGACCTTTTCTCAACAGGATTTCTCACTGAGGTCAGTGAGCCTGATCAAACAGATGTGAGACATGGAGAGGTGGGTTCTTGGGCATCCAGCTTGGGTCAGAACACAGATTCAGTGTTTATCATCAAATACATCTGATAGGAAGACAACTGAGGAGTATCAGATCAATGTAAAGTAATATATGGAGGAAATATAAACAGCGTCCTAGTATAGCTCAGTTCAAACCTTTCAGGTGGAAAAGCTACTGTGATATACCTGACTTGTTTCATAATTCAGCATTTGTAGCATGTTTGCTCTAATTTTATTCTACAGAAAGCAACTAGCCATGCACGTAGGCGTAAGTATTTCACACAATAATCATTATTCACCTTTTCACTTTCCGTGTCAAGAGCAGAGGTAGCTTCGTCCAGAAGCAGAACAGCAGGATTACGAACCAGAGCACGGGCAATCGCTATTCTTTGTTTTTGACCTCCAGAAAGTTGTGTTCCTTTCTCACCCACTCGGGTATTATATTTCTGGATGTTAGAAAATAAAAAAAAAAATCACCAGTGAATACTCTTAGAGAAGGAAGATTAGAAAAGTAAAATTTTATCCATGCCTATAAAAGTTAAGTATTTTCATCTTGAAAAAAAGAATAGTGCAAGTGGTTTTAACAAAGATAAGAACTTTATAAACATCTCTAGTACAAGCAGTTATATATACAGCTACAGATATTTACACACAGTCTAACAATTTACTCCCTCAAAGGCTGGAATATGTCTTGAATGGTACCAGCAGTGAGGCATCACCGAGCATAAGATTAACTAACAATTTAATGCTTACTGATATATACACGAAGAATTTGATGCTGCATTGCTTGTGAATTAAGAATCTAAAACATCATTAGTAGTAATGAAAATTAAATATTTTTCAGCATTATTACCACAGTTTCAGGTACACAGAACTACAGTGAAAACAAGCTATTGAAATATTTTTCCTTGTTAGAACCAAATTCTTGTCAGGCATGAAGGTCAAATGCCATGCCATTCACTTTTGATTTACTGACCCTTTGTATTTATTAATAAACACTCCCTGTGCATGTCCATTCAATTAGAAATAGACTACTTTGTTTAACTAAATTGTTTTAGAAAAATAAAATGTCTTTCTCAGAGTAACTTGGAAGAGTTTCTGCTGTCAAAGGAAAAATATATAAAAAAATTATTACGAACACTCACTTCCCTCTCCCCACCTCCCCCTCACCCCTCAGATATTCTGGTTTGTCTACCACTGTAATAATGGAAACACAGGCTTTTTCTTTTTGAACAAAATAAAAAGGATTTTAAGCTTGAAACACACTGATATTTTAAAATATCAAGGCTATTATATTAAGGGAAACAAAAGCATTTATTTTTAATTTGATCTATGCAAGTGAGCACTACATTGATTTCTCCATATCATTCCAAATATATGATGTCACTGTGAAGAGAACATCACTGTCTCTTACCTCTGGCAGTTTTTCAATGAAGGCATGAATATTTGCTGCTTTAGCTGCTGCTTCAATTTCCTCCTGACTAACCACCCTACTGTTGTCTCCATATTGGATATTTTCAGCAATGCTGCAGTCAAACAATACGGGCTCCTGTGACACCAGGCCCAGTCTGGACCTCAGCCATTGTAAATGCAGAGATTTGGTATCAAATCCGTCTGCTAGCTAGAAAAAGAAACAGAAACATGGTGCCAAGCTGGCTACTGAGCTCATCCACGCATACCTGCCGTAAACAGGAAACATGAATTCTAAGAGAAAGCCCATGTGTTAGTTTCCCAGATGAAATCAAGTAAATTTTTTGCGTGCAAAATGGAAAAGAACCAGCACAATAGTTGAAATATTTTCCTTCGTTAGTTTTTAATTTTGTGCTGTTTTTCTTCCATTTCCTAGCAGGCAGAAACAACATGCAGGTAACAGGTTGTTCTTGCAGTCCTTCCAGCCCTACTGACCAGAAGCTCATGGGAAAACCTGTCCCTTAAGAAGCTGAACACAACAATAAATATTCTCAGCCGTAGGCTTTTCAATTTTACAACCTCCAAGGAGGTTTCTTTAGACTTTTTATACCCATTAACAGGGGTTGCATCAAAAAACCCATTGGGATCTCCTGATGGTGACACAATAACGTCTATGTGAGATTACATTTGTGTTATCTGAAGCATGTTTCTGTGTCCCCAGTGTGTTAATTCACATCAGCAAGAAACATGACAAACTGACAAGCAAGATACATTAGTGTTATGCCACTGTCTGAGCAGGGTGTGAGAAGCAGGGTGTGTCGGACATGGTCATTCCTGTCCCAGGCAAGATCCGTGACCTGAGCAAGCACTGTGCCAACGTGGATGCCACTGCTGGCACATGTGGGCAAATGCAGAGGGCAGGCAATGACAGCGGTTTTGGGACTGTCTACAGATCCGCTGGAGGCACAGCCTCACTAACTCACACCTCTAAAAAAAGGCATCTCAACAGAGGGACTGCCAGGCTTCTCAAAAGCCTCTGAAACCTTGGCAGATAAAGAGTCCTGTAGATTTAATTACTATTAATAGCCACACAAGTCTATTTTTACCACTTGTCCTTCCACAGGGTCATAAAATCTCTCCAAGAGCTGAATGGATGTGCTTTTGCCACAGCCGCTGCTTCCTACTAATGCCAGAGTCTGTCCTTTGTTAACCTTCAAGTTGAGTCCTTGCAAAACCTGAACTTCCGGCCTTGTTGGATATACGAAATGGATGTTCCTGAATTCAATATTGCCTTCAAAATGGCTCTGAAAAACAGCAGAGAGTTCACACGCTCATATTAACATTTATTAGCCTTAACTACAACAACTCTTGTTAAGACTTGGTTACTAAAGTAAGAGATCCAAGAAAGTTTGGGAGGGTGTTTTAAAAAGTGCATTTGAAATTCTTTTAAATGATATATTGGACTGAGCACAATATCACCAGTTATAGGATGATCTGCAGATGTAAGTCACTACATCCTTTTGGAGATGTTTTCTGCATCTCTTGTGTCTATTTTCACTTCATCTTTGAAAAAAAATCACAGTATCAGAATAAGCTGAGGTGGAAGGGGCTCTCCGGGATCAGAGTCCAACTCCTGGCCCTGCACAGCACCATTCCCAAGAGTCCCAATATGTGCTTGAGAGCGTTGTCCAAACACTTCTTGAACTCTGTCAGGCTTGGTGATGTGACCACTTCCCTGGGGAGCCTGTTCCAGTGCCTAATCACCCTCTTAAGAAAAATAGACAATATCCATATTTTTCATTTCTAACACGTTTGATTGAGACTCTTCTACTTGTGATATAAACTGTATAATTTGCTTTCCTGATCTTACCCTGCAGGTAGCACAATTTGAACAAATGTAACATAGGGTCAAAATCAGAGATTAAGACAGCAGAGCTAAATTCTTCCCTAGGTTATTCACAGGCACAAAGCACAAGCTGTATTTTAAAAAGAAGTGATAGTTGTTAATTAGCCATTCTGATATTTAAGCACAAGTGGAAGAAATGGGGCACATGCCAAGGCTGTTGCCTGTCCTGTTCTTTGGGGTATGAGGCAGCCCTCTGTACATGCTAGCAGCACTACTAATATGATGCTCTCACAGCAGGTAATAACCTAATTTAATGGACTCAAAGCTTTGCTTTGGTAATGCAATTACTGGCAGTTAAGTCCAGTCTATACTAAAAATGTTTTTACTTAAGTTTTATTTTACTGGAGACTTTCTGCCAAGTCTTTCACTGTCTGTGCCAGAGAACCCTGGTTCAAGAAAATATGCAAGCGTGCTCAGAACTTTAAAGGCTGAAAATCCTGTATATAAGCTTGAAGTTATAGAAAACTGCATTATGGCTTCCTGAGTAGGAGCTACCATCTAAACCTACATGGGAAGCTAATTTTAAATTTAGATGAACCTGGATGTGCCATTGTAATCCTTCCAGAACGTGTAAATTGAAAGCATTACATGCAGAAATTTGACAAGTGCTGAGGTCAGCCTCCTTACTGAGAATTTTGGTTTAAAAGTGAGGCTCTTTGGGGAATTTTTGGGTGTTTTTTGGTTTTCACTTTTTATTGTTTTTTGCTTGTTGTGTCTTTCCTCCCCCAACTTTAGAGCAAACTAAACTATGCATTAAGCCTGTTTAGACTTCACAAGAGCACATTTTTAATTGTAGAAGTTTCCACAGATGGAATAGGATGGCTTTTGGCAAAGAGTCTGTCTGTAAAGGAACTTATCTCTCTTATTTACAAAATAATTAGAAAAATGCATCAGTATTTTATTTCTCCTATAAACCCTTACAAAGACAACAAAACTTTTATTGGAACTGACGTTATTAGTTTTTTCCTGAAGCCATTTACACTGTTAGTCGGTAGAATGAAAAGTATTGTTTTTTTACTTCTTTAGAGAAAAACTACCTTAAAGGCCACACACTTCTGTCTGAAACCCAGAAATAATATGGTCCCTAAATAAGTCAGTACCACTATTTATATAGTGTCTGTCTTTTGATAGAACCACAGGATGGTTTGGATTGGATGAGGCCTTAAAAAACATCTAGTTCCAACTCCCCTGCCATAGGCAGAAACACCCTCCACTAGACCAGGTTGCTCAGAGCTCCATCAAACCTGGCCTTAAACACCTCCAGGGATGGGGCATCCACAACTTCTCTGGGCAACCTGTTCCACCCTCACAGTAAAGAATTTTTTTCTAGTATCTCATCTAAGTCTACTCTTTTTCAGTTTGAATCCATTCCCTCTTGTCCTGTCACTACATGCTCTTGTAACGTCCCTCTCCATCTTTCTTGCAGACTCCCTACAGGCCCCAATTAGGTCATCCTGATTCAGTCACCTTTGGTGACACCCTAAGAAATATGCAGCTGTGAATACAATTGCAGATTAACAGATCATTACTAATTTAGCTTGTTACAACAGTTTTCTGTGAAAAAAGAACACTCCTTCCAAAAAATACACCCAAAAGAAACAGATCTCCAATATCCCCCCAAGTCCCCACGCAAAACACCACCAACCCTTACCAATTTTTCACCTTGTTCACTGTAACTGTCAATTAGAGGTTTTCTATCCAAAAGCTGAAAGATTCTTTGGGCTGACATTCGAGCTTTGCCATAGTCTGGTGCCAGAGAAGCAGACTGACCAACATTCATAGCTGCAAATAGGACAGACGAGAAGACTCTAAAAAGCAAAGGACAAAGCATGATTCACTCCAGGTAGAACAAGGCACTCTTTTCCTACAGTGTAAAACATACCTTCAGAATAAAGCTTTTTAGCATCTTTAGGTTATGATATTTCTGGAGCTCCTCACATTCCAAGATGTCACCCAGTATTAGGAAGGTTAACTTGTTCCAGTCACTACTTTATAGCTGAACAGTGGTATCATATCACTTCTCTTTTTAACACCCTCTGCCTGCAAGGGATGTCAAAGGGCAAAGGCTTCTCCAGAGCAGGCGTGCTGAGCTCACTGCTCAGTCCTGCTGTTTCACTGCCCAAATATTCACCTTTCCCCAAAACAGCCCTTATGCCCAAGAGCACTCCCAACAAGACTGAAATCCTGGATTCCCATGTCCCATTACCACTGTAATTTGATAAAATAATTTGCGTGCATTGAAATCACTATCCTGTGTACTGATTTTGTCTTTTCTACATTTTATAAAGTATACTCACATAAATACATTTTCAAAGTTGGTCAGACAATTAGCAATGAGCCATGCCCCAAATCTGAAGACTGCTGCATTAATAAAGTACTCTGAAGACTGAGCTATTCCGTAGGTAAATCCATAGAAAGGGGCTTTTCTCAGAGATTTTCTGATAAAAGAAGAGATTTTCCATAAATTACTTGTAAAAAAGGAACAGCAGACACTGGCTGGGGGACAGCCAGACTTCTGGAAGAAAATTTTCAAGCAGTTCAGCTCACCCCCAAAACCATAACAAATCAGCCCACAACACACACAGTCAAACAACCTTTGCCAGACCCTAAGAGCCCCCAGCTTCATGACACAGAACTGCCCGTAGGACAGAAAGCAATGAAATCCTTGATCCTGAGTTATGTTAAATAGAATCCCCTTCCTTTGCTTTTATAGCAGGGAAGGTCACTAGAGCAGTTAGTTAAAATGAAGTAAGCTAATAACTACCCCATATGACCCATTTTATTAAGAAAACAAGCAGGCTCCAGCCTGGCCTAAGATCTGCCTGCGGGCTTCCACCAGCTCATCCCATCTGAGCAGAGGCCTCTCATCCCAATTCAGAGCAGGGACGCATTGCTGGGTATCCCCACAAGGATTCACACTATGCTGCTATTTCTCAATCTATCCCTCTGAAAAGGTTTCATTTTGTGTAGCTAATTGAACACACACCAAATCAGAGTCTGGAGAACTCTGTCCTCATTGTTTAGGATGCTCTCTGAGGAAGAGGAAATCTCCTTTCTAGTCTGAGCTGTAAATCAGACCTGTCCAGGCAAGCATCCTGCCCACATCTGGGCTCTTAGCAGCTCACCAGACACGGAATTTTAACACTATTTTGGCTGAGGATAGATTGTGCAAAACATAATTTTCAATTCCTTCTTTTACATTAGAAGCAATTTAGACTTTGTGCTATTTTATTTAAATAAAATGGAGCTAGAAAAATCTGGCAACCATGGTGATTCAAATGCATTTCAGTGGAGAAAGGTCAGTGGGATGTAGCAGATCAAACATGGGAAACGTATGAAGTTCTCTGCAAGGTTTCAAAGTCATATGAGGGGAATAAAACTTTTTTGTGTTATAAAGGGTATGGTGGAACTGTCAATTCCTAATTTAAGTAATTTCAGTGCAATACACCGACATGGAGTGAACATACGTCATATATTGTAGGCAGACAATATTCTGTAACACATTTGCAGAGAATGCAGTTTATAAAGTGCTTGCATAATAAAAGGCAAATCCTGCAAATGTTTTTTTTCACTCTGCACTTAAGGATGTATTTTAAATTATAGAGACTATACAAATTTCAAAGGTATATGAACAGCTATTGATATTCTTCCCAGTCTTTTGAGTATTGGATAGGTTCCAAGAAAGGTATTTACAGTAAATCTGAAAGACTGAAGTGTACTAAGAAAGAATTACTAAAGGAAAAAAACCCACCTATATGTACCATGCAAACTAGCAACATATCTTTCATAAAATGCTTCTTCCCTGGTCAGTGAAGCTACGGTTCTTATGTTTTCAACTGATTCTGTTGAAATCTAAACAAAGAGATTAAACAAATAAGAGGTAATCGCTTACAACTGAAATCTACAAGACATCTTCTGAGCACTTGATTTCTTCTCTAGCATTTATTGTTATAGATCAGAAAGTGCTTGCTTAAGAGTAGGAATCAAAGTGATGGAAACTCCTGATCAATGAAATTATTCATCAGCTGTGTCTTCCCTAACCCATGGGTTGTGGCCCTCATGAATTAAACCAAATTTAATAAAATGGGAACAAACACCAGTCATCTGGACACAGCTAGCTCTTTTGCATGGACTACTTCTGTCTCGTGGAAGAGCATTGTCAGGTGAATGAAGGCAGCATCCTGAAACTCTTGAGCACATTAATGGCTTGCCTTATAACAGAATAAAAAGGTATCAGTTTTGCAACACTTCTGGCTACAGCAGAGCAGTGCAGAGCTACGTCGCTCACCATAGGCACAAGGGGCTGCTTCTGCTGCAGATGCCACTGCCCAGAAACCCAAATACATCTTTTTAGTCTAATTTGCAGATGGCTCGTGTTATCTGTGATTTTTGCTTTTCTTGAAGATATATAAACATTCCCCTCAACACCCTTCATTTATCTTGGACAATTGAGTCAGCTATAATATAACTACAGCGTTGTCCTTAAAAGTGACCTCACACTGGAACTCTGTAGTTAAAATTGAAGAACTTACTCTTCCAGCCTCTTCCAAAGCTTTTTGATCTTCTGCAGCATGACCAGACATAGAGCTGGCACTCACAGCATTTGCACCGACAATAAAAGGAACGCAGGCCAGGATGAGCAAAGTCAGCTGCCACCCATATACAAATGCAATAATGATGGCGGTCACAAGGGTAAAGACAGTCATAGTCATCAGTGCAAGTCGGCTTCCAGTTGCCTAAGAAAACCCCAGAAAACCCCCAGATACATGCCATTAGATTTTTCTTTTCATTGCTTAAATTACCGCCTCAAATTGCCATAGTCAAGGTTTGGCTGGAAAATGAAACCATGTGTGATCACTTGTGTGGACATTATACACTGACTTCTGTAACCATTCCTAGAGATTCCTCCTGCCTGCCAGCATTCAGGCTGTCAAGAGGTGTTAACTTAGTCTAGAGAGCTGGACGTGACAGTTGTTTAATGAAATATATCTGGGACTTCACACACTACCCGAGGTAGAGAAAATTGTGGCCACTGTGCCAATAGGGCAAGCTGGCAGTTAGACGTCCAGCATTAGCAAGAGGGGCTTGGTTCTAACAACAGCCATCCACTGAGACCCTCCACACTAAAAGTGGTGAAAAATATTCATCCTCAGCTTCTTACACTGCTGCACTTGGGGCTGGGCTCTTACAGAAAAGAAATCTGAATTTGGCCACCCAGCAGAAATGCTTTATCTCAGTGGGATAATAAGTAGAAAATAGTAACTCTGACTAAAGAATTCTCACCTCCTCCCAGCCTGTATAACCTTTTCATCAAAAACTCTTTAAAATGAGAGTTGATTAGAATTCAGCATCCGGGTGGGCTCCGATCTGCAGAAAAAACTTCTGCAAACAGCCCTGTGGAAATAGTTCATCTTCCAGAACTTGACGCGATGGTAAAAACAAAAACCCTTGGGTGGGAAGCAAATATTCTTCTTTCTTTTGCCAAAGACTTTCCTGACCTGAAAAGACTTCTCTTGTTCCATAAATTTAAAATATTAATAATTAAACCAAGGCCAAGGTGAATTGTTGCCATATTTTCTAGGGGTTGCACATAAAGATAGATTTGGAAACTTCAACCAGTGCAGCACAAAGCATGGCACTGACTTACTGACAGCTCTGAACTCCAGAGAACACAAGAGCTCTGGAGACCCATTCATGCCCTTAGTTGTTTTTTGTGGTCAGAGCTAACTGTGTGCACACCTCCTTTTTACTGCCCTGACAGGGTGATAGAGTTCATTGCCACTGAAGCAAACTTCGAAAGATGAAAATGACTAAATTTTGTCAAAGACTATTTTATCCCTGCAAGCCCATAATGAAGGAGAGCTGGAGAGAAACAAAAACCTATGGAGACTGAAAAATGTAGGGACTAAATGATCAGTGATGTACAAATATGAAGGAAAAAAAAGACATTAGTAAACTTCTCCCCATAAGCCCTGCAGTGATTTTTTTCGCCCCACAAAGAGACAGGAAGAAACAAACTTTTGGCAGATTGTCATGTTCTGCTGATGAGGTGAGCAGTTGGAAGAACTGTGCAGAATTTGCCATATTCTCTTGCCAGTGTCCAGTGGCCACCTCTCCCATACCAGCTTCTTGAGTAGTTCCCTTCCTTAGCCATTGCCCTCTGTAGTGTTTTTTAATTATGCCAGTCTATTTCTTAAGGTTTGTGAAGCACATTTTGTGGCAATGGAAAGAAGGACTCTCTTCACTGAGGTCAGTAATTGTTTGTATCTTCTGCAAATGCAACCTCTTTGTGGCATTCAGGTGACACCCATAACAGGGTGTAAAAACCTGGGGTCTAGTGACTGTGGTCCAAGCATATATGCAGATTTCACTTTGCATGGTGAAATGGCCTACAGTTATTAAATATTTAGCTTAAAGACTTGCAGGGAGGGACATGAAAGGCACATGAACATCTGCTGGATTTTTGATAGTTGTAAATTATGAACTGGGAAACCATTTCTGATGTGTCTGTAGCATGCTACATAAATGCATCTGCCAGTCTGTGGGGTAGATTTCCTATTTTGTTTTCTGAAATAATCCTGGAGTTCCTTGCCAATTGCAATTAATATTTGTAAGGAAAAAGATATTTTAAAAAACACACATTAAAGAATCAACATACGCCTTTAACTTGGGAAGCATCTGTAGCAAGACGAGTTAGCAGAACACCAACAGCATTTTTCTGGTCATCATACCATCCAATCTCCTGCAAGAAAAGATATTGATTTTTGTTTCAAAAAATTACATGAAAGCACAAAACGGGACGGCTGACTGAATATTCTCTCTCTGTAGTCAACATTTCCAAGTAAAGCAAAAGAAAAAACTTAAAACCATTATTCTTTTGTGGACATCTAATTGTTCATAATCAAAGTATCATTGGCTGTGAAGTTTTGCTGAACATGCCTATTTAGAAGCTTTTATTATAACCCCCATTTACTTAGGCATTCCTTGGGCCTGAAGAGGTTAACTATTCTCTTACAAATTACCTATTCTATCAGCTATAGAATCATAGAATATCTTGAGCTGGAAGGGACCCACAAAGATTTGTTCATACAGAAAGGAAAGGAGGCCTTTTTATTTGCAAAGGCTATGGTAGGGTTCTTCTTTCTTCCAATCACCAGTTTATTGTCTTCTGGTCTCTTTCAGATGTTTCTATGAACAAACAGGTTCTTGTCCACACACATTGCTGTCTTGATATCCTAACTGCCTAATTCATACCTGCTGAAGTAATGCTCTGAAGGACAAAGAGCGCAGTCTCATTGTTAGCGCTTCGCCAGACTTCCCAAACATGAATCCCTGGGGGAGGAGAAAGAGTCACATTTTCTCATCTGATGCTGTAACTCTGTTTATAAATCTGCACAACAAAAGCAGCCACACCAAGAAGCACAACAAAAGCCATCACACAACTCCCTGTGAGTATATATGTCCTGGGAAGAGCATCATTCACATTCCTGAGCCTGAAACTTGATTTTCTCACAGAAAGGAAGCAACATGGCAAAGGCAGCAGCTATATATTACATACTTGTATCACAACCACCCAAGCGAAGGGAGGTTAAACTTTTCTGGTCAGCCTTGCACACGCAAACAGCAGCACTACAAGATAAATCAACCTGTCTGGTGATTGGCCTCCCTACCCTGACTGCAACCAGAGACATTCACTCACAGCAGTCATACGGATGGATTTTATGATATGGGCATCAGTGGGCACTAAGTGTTTCCTGCAAGCTTTAAAGCAGTCATAAGAGGACAGCAAATGATGGAATTTACTCGATGGAATGAAAAGCACTGTCTGCAATGGAAAGAGTGAGTCTGCTTTACACTTACTTTGGCAAGAGCCTATAGACTCTTATAGTCAGTGAGAAACGCCAGTATTAACTTTGACTTTTAAGGCCAGACCCTCAACTTTGATTTCAATCATGTTGAATTAACACTGACTTTTGTGGATTATTTAAACTAAGAGCAAGTATAGACATATGTCTTTAGGTAAACATTAAAATTAAACCTACATATATCAGGAAGACCTTGGCACTTCTACATATTTTGTAAGCTCTGACTGGTGTTCTACTTCTCAGATTGTGTTGATATGAGTTATACCTGCAGCCTGATGGAGAGTCCAATGCTTTTAAGATTTCAGTGTAGTGACACTTACTTGGACTATGTATGCTGCTAAGATAATCACTCCAAGTAAAAGAAATATTAAAGAAAGCACCACAGTGTTTCTACTTCTTTTTTCTGGATCTCTTTCTTGAAAAGCCTATGAAAAGGAAAAAAAAAACCACAAAAATGAGAATGTAGACAAGTATCTGCTACATAAGCCAGCCTTCATCTCAAGAAGCATGTCTACTTTAATTTCTTTTAGCAAGTATCCTGGATCCTAAAATCAGTCTGCAGTCAACTTTCTGTTGAGGACCCAGTAGAGTCCAGCTTTCCATTTAACCTACCTCACACTAATTTGTTGTCCGAGATGCATCAATGTTCCTCCTTTCCTCTGCTAGTCAGATGCAGTTCCACCATACTCTGCTTCTAGAGAGTCCCTTCAACATTTTTCAGTGGATGTATTTATACAAATTAATCCCACTCAGAGACTTGCATGGAAAGACCTGACTGAGTGGTTGAGCATGAGGAAAGCTCAGGACTGCAACCTCCACTTGCAAAAAAACCTCAAACAAAGCGAAAACCCACTGAAAAAAAATCCCCCAAAACAAACAAAACCCATAAGCAAAGCAAAAACAAAACTCCTCCCTCCCCCCCTCAAAAAAAAAACCCGAAGAAAAACACCAAAAAACTTACCCCAATGATTTTTCCAAATATAACAGCAAATGCAGGATGGACTGCACCTATGACAGCAGCAGCGATCACTCCCAGCAGTACATAGAACCACTCAGGTTTGTTCAGAGCCAAGATTTTTAAGTAAGGCACAGCAGGGAGATTTTCTTCCTACAGGAAAAAGTTGCAAGTTTTCCTTGGAAAGTTGCAGAACATAAAATCCCCCAGACAGTGGGTGTTCACTAGGCTTTGAGCAGTGAACTGTCTTGGTAAAGTGCTGAAAGCCCTCTCTGTGCACTCATCAAGCAAACATGCTGGAGATTTGCTGCTTCGCTGTTTCACGTCCTAGAATATCAACTGCACTGTAAAAATTTGGAGGCAAAAAACTTAGCAAAAGGCTGAGTCATGAGGGGAGAAGGGCCAGAACAGTTCACTGAAAGTCAGGTAGGACTGATCACCATGAATGGCAACTAACATTTCAATCATTATAAAGAGCTAAAAGTCTCACAGCTCAGAGCACAGAAGACATCCCTCCAGTTCAGCTAAATTCCAGTGGGCTGGCAATAGAACAATTGGGTAGAGAGGTAATTTTTCTCTTTGGCAAACTATGTCCAATGAATCATTACCAAAACCAGGAACAAGGCATATGTTAGAGTCAGTTAGCCTGTTTCTGCTTTGAAAGCACAAAAAAAGCTCTGTCCTGCTTTACCACTCTATTTAAGTGCCTATGCCGCCAAAGGGATATTTCTGGAAAAGCAAATAATGAAAATATCAGAAATGTGACAAAGTATTAGTCATGATTACAAGCAAGTTGCTCTTGCTTCCTGGTAATTTTATCCTGTGTTTCAGATGCTGAATGAGGGTGGCTGAGCCTCAACTATAAAAGTGAGCTGATTTTTCTGAAATAATTACAACTGCTGGATGTTCGACATCTTCATTTTTTTTGAATGTGATGAATATTGTATTCTTGATCATGAACACCCACTACTTCCTCTAAGGTCTTAAGCAGTATTAATATGCTGCCAAAAAAGTATCTTTTGAAGTTACATGACTTTTTATATGATAATGGGAATGGATCCAGCTTGTTTGTGCTATTTGAAATATTCATTAGGTGGAAGATATATTTTAGTGAGGAGGAAAATCTATAGATAAAATTATACTAAGGATTTCATAATTATTTTAAATAGATTATTTATTACAGATGAGATCCTAACTCCCACATATTTAGAACAATTCATGGTTTTACGTTGGAATTTATATTTTATTTCTTCACTTCAAAGGTCTTGAAATCAGACAAAAAACCCCAAAACTAAACAAAAAACTTGAGCAACCTTAATATTCCAAACAACTCTTCCAATATGTCTCATGAAAAAAATGCTGCAGTTGAAGTACTACAAAATAGAAAACAAAATCAAGTTTCTGTTGAGCTGCTCACCCCAAGTCTGATCCAGAATGCGTTAGAAATCTGCTCTTTTTGATGCTATGAGCAAGTTTTACTCAACTTCAATTAAAAACAAAATATTCTTTCTAAACCCCAAACTTCCTATGTAATTTTTATTGATGTATGACATATGACAACTAAGCTGTTTTATCTGTAAAAATCCTGCAAAACTGCAGTATATACTAAAACAGAGAGAGTAATGGCTCTTTTACTGGAAATGCTCTTCAAAATACTAGGGTTTTGATTTTTTTTTTTTTTGCTTGACATAAATTTATGATACTCCAAAGTGCCTTCAATTTGGGTACTCACACTCCAGGGATTACATTATCCAGCAGTATTTGCAACAGTAAAGTACTGGGGAGTAAAGAATCTTGCAAATGAAATCTCACAACTAGTTTTAGTCAGATAGAATTAAAACACCCGTACCACTGAAATAATACTCTTAATTGTACAAAGCAATATGACAAATCAATAGCACAAGTTTTCTCCAGTTCCACACTAACTCAAGAGTGTTAAAATGAAGATCTTTTTTAAGACAAATTGTCCCCAGATACTCAGTCTGGTGAGTACTGACTGCAATAGCACCAGAGTAAAGGTTGCATGGCAGCCAGCTATCTAAAATTAATCCAAGTTACGCACTTTTTGTTTATGTTTACATCTTATAATTAAAATTCTAAACTGAAGTTCTAATACCAACCTCCACCTCCATTTTTTTCTTGTTTTTTCCAAAGGGATTTTTAGATGAACTCTTCTTGCTCTTATATCTGCTGGATCTTCTTCGAATGCTGCCTCTCTCTGGTAACACAGATGCTTCAAAATGATCTTGAAGAGTTGGGTCTTCCACAGGATTTATAATTTCCTCATATTCCTCAGCTCCTGTGCCTTCACTATCCTCTGATGTACCATCATCTTGAATATCACTGGTATAACCCTAGTGAGAATTCAGGATATACAGTTACAAGGCATTTTGAGCAGAAAAAAGGAAAAGTAATTTTTTTTTCTCGTGAATACTGCTGTTTCAATTGCGTAACTACAGTTGCCTATAGGCCACATATACTCAGTCTGCAATGGCATAGCAGTAGACTGATTCTGATTTCCCCCCTCCCCGCTTTTCCTTTAAATCCATCTATGGAATCCACCTGGATTCTAACACCTCTGTGGTTATGCCATAATTATGCAGTCTGTGCCTTAAACTCATTTATGGTTTTGACATACTGGATTACATAAATATGAAACACTTATGGGTAAAACCCCCAAGAATTCCAAGCCTAGGTCTGTGCCCAGACTAGAATAACTGAGCAGCTGCCAGATGGACAACATGCAGGAACTAGAGAGAGAAAATGGCTCCACCCACCGCCATTTGACAACTCTGTGAAATGGAGAAAGGAAGTAAATAAATTTGCCCTTACCTGCTGCATTACAAGGGAATAGTAGACACCTTTCTGCAGCATCAGTTCACTGTGTGTCCCTTGTTCAACCACAACACCTTTCTCAAATCCAGCAATAGTGTCAGCAGTCCTGATTGTAGACAATCTGTGAGCAATCACAATGGTGGTACGCCCAGCCCGAGCCTTACAGAAACACACAAAACTCAGTTACAATTTAAATGTGCAAGAAAATAGCACAGAAATAAAACAAAGTTATTTTGGTCACCTGTAATATATGGTAAATCAAAAATTTAAAAATAAATCTTTCTTTTAAAAGCAAAGTTTATTTTTTTTCCCTGGTTTCGTGTCCTTGTTTAGCAGTCCAAGGACAGTTTCATTTGACTAATTTAGGCAGAGAAAGCCACATTAATCCTTTTAGACAGGCAACAATTATTAAAGACTATAGTTAAAGTTTATTTATTATTTGACTTCTTATAAAACTTGAACTGTTTGAGATAAAGTTGCTCACAAAGTGTTTCCATGTGCATGCAAGCATGAGGGGGAAACGCCGTGAGAATAGTTAGATCTTTCCAAAAACAAAGCCAGGATAGCAAATATATAAAGAGCAGATATTTTCTTTGTATACTGTCCCTGCAAATTTTTGGAAGTAAAACATCAGCATGATTTCTTGCAAGACTTAGCAGGAAAGCATAGAGGAGCAAACTGGCATCAAACATGGGTTTGAGCCACTCCCTTTTGAAACAAGCCCGTCTGACAATAATCCTGCAGGGATTTGGCAGGAAGAGCTGCTGAAGTCTCAGTCGGCAGGTTACGTGTTCCACCCCCTCCAGCTCCCTCACACAGACCAGTGGCACACACAGCCCTCATGCAGCCAACGAGCCCAGGAGCAGCTTGTGACTGCTGGAGAGGTTGGCTTCCCTCCTCCCTGCAGATGGCAGCTTGGCAGCAGGAGAGATCCAAGGGAACCTCGTGCAACAAGTACATTCTGTGGTCCTGGGTCCTGCTGGAAATTTCTTGCTACGGAAGTTGTACATGATATGGGCACAGGAATAGGACCATGAAGAAGATGAGGCCATCTGCAGTGGAGGATTGCTTCCATGGAGATTTGAATTCTTCTCCCTACGCCTGCCATTCTCATGGACCTGATGCAAGTCATTCCCAGGAAGTTTGCCACAGTGCAGTTTTTATGCCTCTGTCCTAATGCACAGTGCCTTCACCACTGCACCTGGGAGCTGCGATCAGAACTAGTAAAATGCTTTATAAGATGCAAAGTTATCTGAAAAACAGCTGGCTACAAATAGCTGCACATGAAGGCCCAGAAACAGTGAGCATTCATGAGGTTAATATCTCTGCTCCTCAGCTGTAAAAATAATGAACAACAGGAGCACCACTTTTTCCACTCAGGGATGTTGAAAAGAAATTTGGAAATCCCATTAGGGGCCTACACTGATGGACATCAAAAAGCTGTGAAAATATGGCCAAGTTATGATTCAGGGCTCATTTTGGTATGTTCTGAGAACATGAAGGATGAGAAAGAGTCCTCTTAATTGAGCGACCTCCCTCTGTTGTGCACTAAATTAAGCAATAAGCTTCTGGAAAAGCTAAGTACTTGATTACAAAATTAAAAAAAAAAACATGCAAGAGAAAGATTATATGAATATTATTTTTGCATTTACATGTTACCTCAATACTAATATGCCTAGAATGACATGAATGTAACAAAAAGCTGCACTTTACCTCAGATTTAAACAGCATAGCAAATGAAGATGACAAATTCTGTATTTCCCTTGAGCTATACTAGTACTTTGTATCTCTCTACATAACTACTGGAATGAAAGGAAGGATTTTTTCACTTCATTTTAAAAAATACATTAAAATAAATATTAGCCAAAAGCAAAAACATTCAAGCCAAACCATGAAGTTCTTTTTCAATCAAAGCCTATGGGTTCCACTATATGTTGATGGAAACTGCTGATGAAGGTGGGCTGTGAGGAAGGTATTGTGTGCTGATCAGAGACATGGGTACAAGACCTGACAGCTCTGCAGCAGCACCCACCCTAGAGCTGTGGGGCTGCTTAAAGCAGGAAATAATGAAAATGGCTAAATCTCAATACCTTTCTGAAAATTATGAAGCAACTATTCAATAAAGAACTAATACTAGGAATATCAGTAACATATATGTACACATTTCTATTAATCTACCTCAAGAAGACCATTCTGTTCTCATACCTTGCCTTGATAAGATGCCATCAAATGAACAATTATCATTTGAGAAAGGGAGTGCGGGAGACCTAAGTTACAGTTCCACATGACTAAGTGTCTTTGTAATTAGTAATAATGCAAAACCAAAAACCCCTAAAAAAATAAACCTGATTTTCGATTAAATTTTTGATAGTTTAAACTCCCTGTTAAAACACTGAAATTGATCATCCATCCAAATTTTATTTTCCAATATCCTCTGCACTGAACATTGTGCATTAATTTTTCTTAAACACTGTTGCACCTTTTCATGGCAGCTGCTAGCTTCAGTGAGTCCTACCTTATCAAGAGCTGCTTGCACTATGGATTCACTCTGAGTATCTAATGCAGATGTAGCTTCATCCAGAAGAAGAATCTTGGGATTTCGTGCTAGGGCACGGGCAATAGCTATTCGCTGCTTCTGTCCTCCACTCAGCTGAGCCCCTCTTTCACCCACCATGGTGTTAAATTTCTGAGAAAGGAGAGAACAGAAGTTGTGAGACATCTCAAATCTTCACTTCTCAGGGCAACCCTAAGTACTCACCTTCTAGAAGACGTAGCTTCTTCCAGCTGACTTGAACACAGGCAAAGTAAACATGGAAGGACATCCATCCATCCTTAGCCAAACCCTCCTAGCTCCACCACATATTGTGCCTGCCTAACTTTGAACTTCTGGTTCTTTAAAGACTTGATCTTTACTGCTCACTTGGTGCTCCAAACCCTGGGTTTTCTCAAGACAAACCTGTAAAAGGGATCTCTATATTTTCTGAGGATTGCCTACCTTTCCAAAATGGTTGGAATTATAGGGACACACCAGGAGTGTGCCTCCTCTGAATCTGAGACACCCCCCCTTGGAACCATGGTTTGGGTTCCCACTGACCATATCACTTACTGCAAAGTGGTGAGTCTCTAAGTCCACTGTAGTTTTTTTATTATATAGCTGTTTAAGAGTAATTATGATCAAATAACTCTTCCCAAGAAGGAACCTTGGAACTGACTGACATGCTAGAAATGGCTCATGCTTGAGAGATGGGGTCCAAGCTCTCTAAAGTTGTAAAAGGATTTGAAATCAAATCCCAGGTGGGCACTTTTCTCACATTTTTGAACTTCAGGAGCAAGGAGAAGGACATATTATCCATTTATGAAGATGTGTTTAGAATGATTGATCTTGCTTCCCAGCCCCATCCTGAAAGGAGTAAGGCACCGACTGCTAAGAGAGGGCTCAAAGCTGTCAATCTCAGGCAGAGGGAGAGCTTAAGCTTGTAGCTGCTAAAAAGGGTCTTGGTTCAGGGCATACTTATTTACTTCCACCCACTCCCATTTCCTGTGAATGTATAGACAGCTCCTGACAAAGGGCTTTGGATTTCTGGTTCTTCTTTACAAAAGTCACACTCTTCCCTGCCTTATGACATGGGTATGGATGGCAACACAGCTGTGAAGCTTCTTTTCTCCTGAGGTAAGGCATTGACATTTTTTCCCAGACTTCAGCACAAGTCCTTTGAGAGCAACCAAAGGCACAATATCTAGTCGAAAAACTCTCTAAACTGAAAGCTGCTGGAGGCAATAAGTATATTGCTGTATATGGAGAAGCTGTAGTATAACTTGGATTCCCATTCTCTGCCTCTCAGAAACAGGACACCAGTGCCTAAATGGACCTTTCCTTCTTACACTCAAAATAAGTTCATGAACTTACATCAGGCAGTCTAGATATAAAGTCAAAAGCATTGGCTTCCTTGGCTGCTCGCTCAATTTCAGCATCAGAAATGTCTTCTCTGCCGTAGCGAATGTTCTCAGCTATCGTGGTTGCAAACAAAACAGGCTCTTGGCTCACAATGCCAATATTTTCTCGTAGCCACTTTGTATTAAGGGTCCGAATATCTCGACCATCTAAAGTAATCTGACAGGAAAAGAGCGTGTCAAAGAAGTCAAGGAAATGTACTCTGTTCATAACAAAGCAATTAATTACTCTTACTTGACTGAAGTATCAGCTAGAAGGTCGAGAAAAAAAATTGTCTTTAACAGAAAACCGTATTGAGGGAGAAGTTACAACTGCAGTTTTTCCATCCGTTGCACAAGCTGGAAAATGATGAGGAATGGCATAAACAGAGAAGACATCAGGAGGTTTGGTTTTTTTTTTCCTGTCTGTTTTCCCCCAGTAACCATCTTGTCTGTTCTGGCTTAAGAGTTTTTCAGCCTCCTTGCACACTTTTTACATGATTCTCATGCCCCATGTCAGTTTGATATCCTCACAGCTGCGACTACACAATCATCTCTGTGGCTGTGGTGCTTTACACCAGATCAAAGAGAGTTCAAGTTGACTAAAAAGAAAGGGAAAGTTATTTTTAAGCTAGGTAACTTGCAGTGTGGTCGTATGAACATTGGCATTGACACAGCAAAATGAGGCATTGGGGTAGGAATGAACAGCCACAGAAACACTAAGTTTAAGAAAGAACTGTATTGATAACAGCTGCCTTGAGACCTTATATACAGATAGTTCAATTTTTAATATTTGAAATGTTTACCTACTTTCAACTAGCAAGAGCAATGACTAAGTAGCATTCTTAAAATATCAAGAATAAAAAACACATTTTCTTAAAAATATATTGCTCACTTCCCCCCATTTTTTGTTTTTCCTTTGGAAATTTCTTGTGGGAAGTATTTACCATTTACTAACTGGATTTAATGTTTGGTGGTAAAACGGACATACAATGCATGGCGATGGAATCTTCTGCTGTGGGTTAGCAGAGTGTAAAAAACAAGCCAAGAAAACAACCATTTAAAATACGAAAACTCTCTCCAGGTTTTAGCTTACATTCAACGAAAAGGAAGCAAAATACAGCAGGACACTGTTGGATTATGCTTTGCTTAAAGTTTAGGGAATTTTAAAAATGAACTGTTGGTAACAATTATTTTAAATTCAGATCTTGCAAGTCTATTCAAAGACTTGTGGCATTTGCTATTTGTGACATAGTACCGTATGAAGGAGCAGAATAAGGAAGTCAAGCCAACAAGAGAAGATAGTTCATTTGAAATTTAAATTCTGGAAATATGAACTATGGAGATATATGGTCAAATTCAGTCAAAATAGAAAACAAGGTTCAGTCAATATGGGAAACTCATGCATGTCCTAATAGCTCTGAGCTTTTACAATTCTTTCACAGACACTCACTTCTCCCTGGTCAGGATCATAGAATCTCTGCAGCAACTGAACAGTAGTGCTTTTTCCACAGCCACTGGCACCAACTAAAGCAATAGTCTTCCCGGTTTGAACTTTCAAGTTTAGACCTTTGAGAATCTGGGAACAAAAGAAAAAATTTGTATCTTAGTTTAACAAGTTTGATTAGAGAACAGTCTGTCAAGGTGACTGTAGCTATTCCTATCAAGGCAGTAGTGAGGGCCACGGTCTGAAGGTATGGAAACATTAATAAGTTAATTGTACCTGGGAATATCCTGGAGCACTGAGAGGAAAAAGTCTGCACCTATGCTTGTGAAATGTATTAGCCTTCGAAACAGGATGGCTGCGTGCAACCTGCCTCTTGGGAATGGCCCCTGGATCCTTCTGGCTACCAAACCAAGCCTGGGAATTTTGTGAGAAGATTGATAACTGGAACAGGTCAAGTTCATGCCAAGAAACATTTTAAGAGTTCCCTTGCATAGACCATTGCATTCCATTGCCTGGGAAAATTCCCCAGCATGCTCAAATAAACTAATATAGACACAGCCACACTGCTGTGAACTTGATAGCTCATTTTCTCCAATTTGTGTGATCTGGTAGCAGGCTTGGGGTCTTACATTCTCCTGCTGTCCTCCACTTTCCATAGCATAACAATAATGAATCTCACAGGATATAGTTTTCAGGTGTTAAAGAGTATCACTGAAAAACAAGCCTGCTTTCTTCTATTTTTAAAATATAAGTGGCTGTTTTGACAAAGTAATTGCTGGGAAGCCTTAATAAATCCCATTCTTTATTGTTAACAACCTCAGCAACCTGGGGAGTAGTTACAGATTAATGATACAATTTTTGCTATTTTCACATTTAAAGAACATTTTACCTCAAAAGATGTCCATGTCATTAGAAGTAACGCTGTGTAGTTGCCAAAATATTTGGCTGCTATGGGAACTCTTTTTGTTTATACCAGGCTGATTTATAAGTTTGCCTACACATGTTTTTGCAATGAGAGATTAAAATAGTTGCAATATTCCTCTCCTCTCCCTGTATTATATCCACCCAGCTTTATATCTCCAGGAAGCAGATATCCTGGTGCCTGCATTATCAAGAATGAACTTTATTCTAGATACCATAATATCTCCAGATACAAATAATCACTACCACATACTAGGTTTTTTCTAACTCTTTCATCAGGCAATGTATTGCCAAGATTAAAACTAACAATGACTATACTCCTTAGATCTCTTTGATTTGGTTTAACCCGACAGGGAAGATTATACTACGTTGCATCAATTGCTTGAGAAATTGTGGGTAACTTCCACGCAGCTTTGCTGATTCCTTTTGGCTACATTAAATAATATTGATGCTCTTAGTAGGGAGAGCTGCTGACTCAGATTTGGGAAGGATGAGAAATATTTCTTATCTCCCTCCCATTTGGTGTGCTGGCCCACAACATAGCTCAGCAGCCTGAATAGGATTTTTAGGAAGAAGGATGAAGACTCTGCTCTGTCCCTTCAGATTTCTGAGCCAAGAGGGATAGAAGATGCATTGTACAAAATTTGGTTAAGGAGAAAGCCCAGCTCCGAGTCTGCCCTCCAGCTGTCCCAGTGTCCTGGAAACAGATTTGATGCACAATGGGACAGATCTCAGATGACTGAGTTGGGAAAAGCCACCTGAAGAAACAGCCATGGAGGTATAAACCTTCCTATCCTCACCACTAAATCAGCACATAAAGCTTTTGATTGTTGACATTAGAAATCTCTATTTCTACCTTTTTCTTCAACAAGGAAGAAACAACAGCAGCAAATTCCTTTTCCTTTCACCTTTATCAATGTGTTCAAAAGATTATAAACAAATATGGCAGAGAGGTCAACCCAACTGTATCACCACAAAAGTGATCACCATGACATGGTGTACACTGGTCAGTAATGGAAACTGAACTAGCAAAGAACAGGGCCAACAGTTTATTGAACAGCAATTTTAACATATGCCCAAAACAATGTTTGACTTCCGAATGTACATTTGGGATGATACTTTTCAAAACATTTGATAGCATAGTGTTGTAAAATCTACCTCAGATAATTTTTCACACAGGATATCATAACTCCAAAGACCCAAGAAACTAGAAAAGTAACTCTCTGGCTTAACTGCTTAAAGTCTGCAAGCCTTAATGAAAGATTTTGAAAAGTCTTATTTGATTTATCAGAGCTCTTGTTCACAGAAATTCAGTCTAGGAGCAACACATATTAGATTCGTCCTGCAGGAGAGAATGAGGTACACAGTGACAGTAGATCTAGAGCTTTGTTTTTGTGCATCACTGGGAGGGAAATTATGCCTCATCCCCCAAAACAGGAATGCATTTTGCATTCAAGAACAAGATTAGACAAACAACATGGACATAAGCTGAGGAATTTCAGTACAGTAATCTAAACAGAACACTTACTTTAATATCAGGTCTGGAAGGGTAACTGAAATGGATGTTTCTGAATTCAATTTCTCCTATGAGTTTGTCTGGCTTGTAACCTTCCTTAGAACTGCTATCAATGAGCCGTTTCTGGAAAGAGGTTTGTAAAATAAATTGGTGGTTATTTCACTTTTGGAACTGTTATTTCTGCTATGCACGTTGTTCTTTACTTTCTCAGCTGCTGGTTTACATTGCAGAACATTGTTGCAGAACTGCTGCATTTTACCTGCAGGATGCTGAATACAGGGGAACATCGAACTGTGAATTCTACTTTGACAAATATAGTACATTTTCAAAAGCAACAAAATCCATAGCAGAAAACCTGTAATTGCAGAACTTAACTGCATTCTCTTGCAGACAAAACATGGCCCTCAGTAATCTGTACAGGAGGATTTTGTACTCACATCAAGAAGAATGATGTAGCCATTTCTCCATGAACTTGTTAGTCCTACTTTAAAATATTTTATATACACAGATATGCAATTGCTGCATAGGACAGCAAGACCAAGACAATAATGTGGAAGTCCTTTTTTATAGCAACATCAGCATTACAGATTATTATTGTTACAACTCTCAATAGCGATATTAATCCCCTCTTCACCAACTCCCCGTCCCCAATAAACCCCATCTCAGCTGAATTTGTGCATACATGCATTTTTAAAAATTAGTATAGTGCCATACTACTTTCCCTCTGGAGTTGAAGGTATAATATTAGAGAAAAACCTCAACCATATATCTCAGACACACATGCCAGGTTTTCCAGCTTTCACTGTAAAAAATAAAGAGGCTGGGCTTTTTTAGATGAATGAAAATATGGGTTTCTGTAATAAATATCTGTAGAATTAATGATTTGGGGGCTTTAGAGTGCTTTTGTTACATTTCTCGAGGGGAAAAAAAAAATATAAAAAGGAGAGGGAGTGGAAGTTAAGTTGGTTGAAAGGCTTCCAGTCTATGTAGTTATGTGTTTACCTTATTGATAATCTTATATACTTCATAGGCAGCCCCACGTGCATTGGCCACACTCTCCAGGTTGGGAGCTGCCTGGCCCAGCGAGAAAGCTCCGACAAGCACAGAGAAGAACACCTGTGGGAGATGGTAGAGGGTCACTGCAATTAATGATTACAGAGCCACCAGTGCCCACATGGGCACTAGAAAAACTTAAGCACCAGCTCTCAGTTATTCATCCCACCTTACATATAGAGTCCGAGACAATCAAACTTGTTATATCAAAATCTAGGCAAGGTGAGTACCTTCCAATTGTTTTAAACTAAGCAAGTCTCTAACAGCTAATTTAGCAAGCACGTGGCAGAAAACAGATACACCACTTGCACAACTTTCCCTGAAGATACAGAACATTTTTCAAAGCTGCATTGCTGTACTTACAATTAACACACGGCCGATGTCATAATGTGGATCCTCTGCAGTCAGCTTGGTCCCATACCAAAATGCAAGGGCATAGGATCCAAAGATAAAAAATTGTGAAAGACCTAGACATGTGTTAGTGGTAATGGATTTTTTCATTCCAACACGTTTAGCCATCTCTAAGTTAGCATCGTATCTGAAAGTGGGTAAGGAAACCATTAATTTGACAGGTACCACATACCATTCTGGTTGATACTTCCCAGTGCCCTTTTCTCAATTAGTAGGATTTATGTAAGAAAAAAAAATCTCAAAGAGAATACAGATTTTTAATTTTTTTCAGAGAACTATTAGGGACGTAACTAATTTTAATAAATCTGCTCTGACATACCCTGACAATATTGGCATACTTTTATGGAAGACATTCAGAAAGCAATTAAGCAACACGACTTTGTTATCATAATGGAAGACACAATAGCACTCTTGAACCCATTGTTTCCATTAATCCTGAAAGGAAACCTTGAAAAGGTTTTAGCAACAATGTCTACCTCAGAGGTAAAGGTTAGTCTCCCATATTTGAAAAAAATTAAAATAAAAATAAACACCCACAACCTAAGGCACTAGGGAAGGAGATAAATGAGAGCTCCCTCTGGCCGCAAAGTTGTTCTCTTACTGGCTATTCTGGGATGTCAAGTATCCTTCCCTTAGGTCAGTTTACCGATTAGCATGTAGGAAACCAGTGGACACAGAAGATCAGCATAAAAACTAAAAAGTTCAATGAGAAAATTACTCCTTGTAACATTAGTTCAAATTCATTCATTCATCTACAGTTTTCAGCAAATAGTTTTCATTTACTCAAGCTCATTATGCAAAGTGTAGCCTAGGAATAGTGTAACTTTTTACCTGCAAGCAACATGGTCAGTAGCTTGCACTCTTTTCCCAACACATATTTTCTATAAAATACAACCCCATCCTAGGAAGACATGCAATTCATTCAGCTGGGACGCAATCTTAGAGAAAACTGCATTAATTTTGTTAATGTAAATTTCTAAGATGCCACCAATGCTGTATTTGTTAGTCAAATATACTGAAATGTTTTGACTTGATTGTGCTCTTAAAATAAAGGCCAGTCTTTGAGTCAGCAGCATCATAGGTCTTCCAGGGAAGTGGGTAATGGATTTAAGCAGTGTGATAAATACATGTCATCACTCAAATACAGAGGAGAAGTCAAGCCGCTGTCAGAAACTAAAGGTGACTGAAGATCCCTTGTAAGAATAAACTTTTGCAGCCAGTGGAGGCACTGTGCAGTGAAAGGATGCTTTTCCTTACTCTGAGGTAAGCATTCAAGAGCTGTGTAGGAGTCACAATGCACTATCTGAGAAATGCACTCTCTGGTAAGAGTTTGTCCCTAGAAGATTTTCCTAGGGGAGTCTCTATGTCGTTTTGGGGTTTTTACATTACATGGATGTAGAGCTGGGGAAGAGGCTGACTGGTCAATCATTAAAAAGAAAAGCCTTACTGGCCTTACTCAGGTATCAATTATTCTGTCTTTAGACAAAGTAGTTTTAGACAGCTCCTGTCATTTAATTTTCAGACACTGATAATTGCAGAAGATGGGGAGGAGAGGGGACAACTGATCTAGGTCATTTTAGGGATTTTTTTGCCTTTACTGTGCAAGCAGGAATGGTCTTAATACTGTTGCATCTTAAGAACAAATCCCAGTAAGGAAAAGACAGGGCTATAAGAGTCAGAGCTCAGTCCCTGGAAGCAAATGCAGGAACAGGTTGTAGGACCCTATGCTAGGGCTGACATCACCTTAAAAATTTTGCACAAGACCAAAGCAAACATGAGTTGAAAAATAGCGAAGAGTTTAATGGAGAATATGGATCAGGTCATCTGGTTTGCCTTCCCAACTGCATGAATCAGTGATGTCTTGTATTTTTATACAGAATGTTATTGTTTATTCTTGTTGAGTTATCTGATATGCATGCCAATAAGTTTGTGGTCAGTCACAATCATTTCACCTTGTATATGTGATTAGGGCCAACACTGGGCAACTGCACAAGTTATTTGCAAATTATTAAAGCTGCAAATCATTGTAAAAGCCAGTAATGTGATTTTACCCAAGGCTGTTATCCAGTGTAGTTTAAAAATAAGCTCAGTAATTAAAGATCAAAGCAGTAGCACAAATGCTCTAGAAGATAAGCAACTGATTGCATGCTTTGTTGCATCTGACTCATAGATAAAGGTAACCTTCCCACCACTTTCACATTCAGTTGAAGTCCAGATCTCAATCAAAGGAGAAATTTTAATTTATGCTGCAGTGACAACATAAAGTAGCCTGTATTCACTGACTAGGTCTATTTGTGCACCTTTGTTTTCAGGTGATTTGTCCACTTACAGAAAGACAAAGTGACACTAAGGAGAATCTCATCCCTCTGCCACTCAAAAAAAAAAAATCCCCACAAACCAAATCCACAATTAATTCCCTTTCCATATTTTAAATATAAATATCAATTAAAAACTTACTTCTCTAATGCCTTCTGCTGTCCATTGAAAGCCACAACAGTCCTGATTGCTGTCAAAATTTCTTCTGCCACAGCTCCTGCTTTGGCATAAGCAGATAGCTCCTTAGCAGTAAGGGATGCCAGGAGCTGAAAAGTTAAAAAACAGCTGTTATTGCAGCCTGTTGAAAGAATATTCACAATGTTTTGGTGAATAAGAACAATCACACAAGGTACACAAGATCAGACTTTAGCAAAGTGAGGGTCAACTCCTCCCCATACCCTGAATTTCCGTCAAATAGAGTTCAATTCATCACCATCTCCTCATTACAACCAAAGGCTACACAAATATCAGGTGAGCTTCCTGACTGATCCACTTTCCTCCCAAACTGAGGACAGCCTACAAACTACACTAGGAAGAGTGGAGGGAGATATGCCATAGCTGAGTGTCTGAGGTGTTCAGACACTACGGCACCAGCAGGTATTGAAGTAAGCAAGTCAATCACATTACAGCCTCTAACATTCTTTTTCTTAGCTCATTTGTAATGCTTCAGGTAGGAAAAAACCCCATAGAATCATATAAATAGACACTCAGGAGTATGAGCCATACACATTAATGTGGCTAAACAGTGCAAAAGGGGAAAAAGTTTTCCTATCTGAAAGGGAAACATCTCCAGCCATTTCACTGATTTATATAACTTCAGTTTTCAGCAGCTGTATGTATCTCTATAGCTGTATAGATCTACTCTGTACATAGCATGAAACCTGGCAAATCGTTTGCAAGAGATAATGGCACATGCATGCGCAGATGGAAAGAGGTTGAAAGGTATTTGTGCTAGGAGGGAAAAGCGAGGGCTTCCCCAATGCCTGCCATGAGGAAACTGCTGTGCCAGAAAGATGCTCTGATGCAGATTACCCTCCTGTCACGTGGCAGGAGGACAGAATATGCAGACAGAAGGAACACGACTTACAAGTGTGTACTTGGGAACCCAGAGAAAGGCTACAGGAGGAGCAGAAATCAAAGTGAGCGTGGGGCCAACCTCCCAACTTAGAAACCACACTAGGCTTCTCCCATTCTCTCCCCCTTTCCCGTGCATAAGAGTTGTAAGGTTTTTCTGGTTTCTTTGTTTGTGAATCCCCACACACTTACAGCTGACCAAACTGCTGCTGATGCAGCAAGAAGTGGGCTGACTGACATAACCACCAGTGTCAGCTTCCATCCATAGATGAATCCTATAATAAGCCCTGTCACAAACGTGGAAAAAAACTGCAGAAATATACTGATCTTGTCTCCGATGCCTTCACGGATGGTGTTGATGTCACTTTAAATAACAATAAAAAAAGAGATTTGTTAGCTTAGAATGCCTCTCATTGTGACTCCCACCCCCTTCTTTTCGTGCTGTGTGGCCTCATGTGAGGCTTTGCCATTCCCTAACTGGCACAGGGAAATTCCTAACCACAGCTACTGAACTGTACCATTAGGCTCTCCTGTGGCCAAAACACAGCAGAAACCTCCTATTTTTAAGGACTCATTTTCTGTAGTCTCAACATTCTCTGCTGTTTCTATGCCATGTCACTAGGTCACAAATGACCTAGTTTCCTCATCTGGCATCCAAATGGAGCGACATAAGTGAACAATCAAGCAGCCTCTTCACCCAATATGACCATCTCTAAATGATTTCTTCTGCTCAGCTCTCTGATGCATTTTATGTTCTTAATTTTGGCTACTGACTCAGATGAAGAGCTACCTCCATCCCATCATACTATTATTCGGAATAACCTTCATTTTTCATTCAAGTTTTCTTTCCTATTTTCTTTTCCCAGAACATATATTAGAGTTGAGAGTGGTTTAAGATACTTATACACTTTTCAGGACAGAGCTGTGTCCAAAGCTACTATAAAATCCAGAAAAGAAATATTTTAAAAAAATGGTGTTCACACATATGATCCCATAGCACATGGGCGTTACAGTCCTCATCCCTAAGTCTATTTAAGTTTATAGAAAAACTCCAAAAAATTTAACTGGCTAGTTAGAATACTGTCTGAGATCTGACTGGATGCAAGTACAGCCTCATTTCCATTCAAATAATTGTCAGCTCTCATTGTTTATAAACTAGGTGGAGACAGCAGAGCTGTTTGTTTAGTAGTGGCTGACATGTACTTCATGGACTTCCAAAAGCCAATGTTAGGCATTTCACAGAAAAACCCCTTCCAGTGCACATATCACAGAAACTGCACAAATGAAGCTGAAAAAGATAATGAATTTCTCACTTTGAGCTGTAATATTTCACACTTTAGATTTGGTGGAATTTTTTGGTTTTTGTTTTTTTAGCTCTCTATAGGCTATCCTGCTGAGATAAATGGCAGTTTTCTTTAAATACTGTACTTGGGGGTGTGTGTATGTGTGCAAAAAAAGAGCAGAGCCCTCACTCTGTCAGTCTGGTGTTCAGTGTTCCTATCTGGGTAGTATCAAACCAAGCCATCTCCTGATGGAGCACTGCAAAAAAGAACTTCTGTCGGATCCTTGCTGTTTGCCTCGTAGCGGTAACCAAAAATGTCCACACTTGGATCATGCTCAGGATAAGCACAGCAAAGCCAATTCCCACGTAGTAGTAAGCAAACCTGGGATAAGGGAACAAAAGCCCACGTGATCCCACTGTATCTCATGAGAGAAGTTAGACACACAGAGCAGCAACTTGTCTTCATTAATCATACCAAAGTAAATACTGAAGCCTGTGATGTATTATTGAGAAGGCAAAAATATGGCTTCTGCTCAAACAGATAACATAGTAAAAAAAAAAATCCTCCAATACTTTATTAACAGGATAACTACAGACACTTACTTTGTCATTTCACCTTCTATATCCACAGCTGGATCTGATTGGCAGCTGGAACTGTTTACTGAAGTATCTGTGAAAGGGAAATAAAAAGTAGGAGTATTTGTGGAAGTGTTATATAGAGAAGTTGATTCATGGCAATATAGGGTCATGAGTTTGGGAATGTTTTGCATTTTGTAAGCAGGGCCTTGCAATACAAACTTAAATACAAAATGATTTGGCATATACACATTTATTTTTAAGGTGCCTGATAATTGAGGTTGGTCATGCTCCCTACTATCTCAACAAAGTCGAAGTTCATTCATAAAGTGCACACCCAATAATTTTGCCCTGGTCTAGTCATTAAAGATGGATTGAAATGATTGGGTTATTTCCAGCAGGATGAGTATTGCTCATAATATACTCCCTTAGATATGTACCAGTGCATAGTCTGGGCAAAAAAAAGAATCTTAGCCTCAGTAGCAAAGCACAACCAATATGTAGAGAAATAAAAATTTAACTTTTTACCATTGGATTCCACGCCACTTAGCACAAAGCTGTTTGTCATCTCTCCAAAGATAATGATCATAAGTGGCATTCCGGTACCATTTGCAGCCGCTGCAAGCAAACCAACTATCATCAACAGGACATCCACCCTGTCAGCATAGCGAAACTACATAAGCATTGAAAAAAAAAAAAAAGAGAGAAAAAAGTGACATTATACCTGACAGTTCATGCATTTGCTACAGTACAGTAGACTCGCAGAACATGCTTCATCCGCATATTCTAAGTCTGTAAACATAAGTATGTAAACATAACATATTCTAAGTATGTAAACATATTCTAAGTAAACACTCCAACTGAAGGTAAACCCAGTACATAAGGATTTTGTGGTAGTCCAACACATCCTTAAATCAGTACTCAGGCTGCTAAGAGAATGCTGGCAGAACACAGATTCTCAATCTGGAAAAAACCTACATGTTTGCAAGTGATAATCACCTTTGTACAATATATTGTATTTTGTGTTCCATTAAGTTACATATTTACTAAGATAATGCCTCTACAATACAAACAAGAGTGTTATTGACCAGCATCTGGCTTATACCTGCTGAAAACATTTTCTACTGGTAGAGATAGACTGTATCTTAAGATTTGTCTACCTCTGAAGCTTTGTTTGGTTTGAAGGAGTATGTGAATTTAAACTGCTATAGATATCTTGGGATGTGGTTATTCTGAAATGGAAGCATTTTATTCCTGACTGGGCTAACCATCTCAGAGTGTAAATACACATAGAATAAACCAGAGAAGAATAAAACTTTTCTTGTTTCAGAGTAAGCAACTCCACATGTAAGCGCTATTTTGGTTTGGGAATAGCTGTCCTATAGAAAACTGACACAAAACTGTATCACTGATTCTCAGAGAGCAGGTCTAGAACCAGTAGGTCTCAGGCTTCTTCTCAGGTTTTTGATTGCCTATGAATTACCATTCATAAACAACTCACAATGCCAAACAAAGAAAAGAAAGTGTAAAGCAGACCATCAAACAGGACACTTACCAATTCAAGAATGCCAACCATTCGCTTCTTTGACTTCTCATCTTCCTTCCTAAAGTAAAATACAAAAGACTAATTAAGATGAGGGGTATTTTTAGCAAACCTGTATTAAGCTCTTCTCCTCTTTCCCCTGCCCCTATCACTTCCCCATACACCCAGTTACACCACCAATCATTGCTTAAAGTTGAAAAAATACCTACATTTTCTTCTTGGGCTTTAACTGGTCACTTTGTGCTACATGTTCTTCATGCTGGAAAGAAGGATCATCACACCCCTTACTTTCAGATCCTGTGAAATAAAAAGAAGACTTCTTTTAGCATAATAAGCCACCTATTGTACTACTTTCTTGTGTCATTCACTGATGATTCTTTTGGATTTAAAGACTAGTTTTTCCTCGCTTTCTTGGAAAGAAGTTTCAAGAAAAATTCACCAGGCTCTTTCTCTTCAGTTCATCTTTATTCCGGGAAAAAGCTTCCATGTCCATTTCTGAGATGGAAACAACTTCATTTTTATAATTGAAATATTTTTATACTGGAAGATTATCAAAGACTAAAAGAGAGAGAAAGAATTAATTCTTCCTTCAAACACCTGCATAACTGAATGCAAATTAGGAGAAGTCCTAACGAAATGAGTGGAATTGCTTACAGTGAAGGTTTTAATTGCTGTAGGTAATACAGAATAGATGGTAGTTAACTAAAGGATCTTGTGCTTGCCTCCAATAACAATCTTCATTATTCTATTGCAGTAGTTGTTATATGCCCCACATCCTTTGTGCTAGGGGCTTCAGAAAGATATATGAAAGTGTAATCCTACCCAGGAAGCGTATATTTCTAAATGCATAAAATAAGATGTAATAAACATATAAAGAAACTGATGAGTAACCACAGTGTGGAGCCAGCTGCAAAACCAGAGGAAAAAAGGTGCTCCCTGCACCAGCCACTCCCAATTTACATTTACCCTAACTTTAGCTGCTGACTCACTATGAATTGAATTTTCTACACTCTGTTTTAATGTCATCTGGCCTACAATGGCTGTTTTAGACAACCATTTGAAAGCAATAATGCTCTTCCAGCTTACTCAGCTTACCTCAGGGGAATTTTCATGCCCAGGCTAGGATCCTCCTGAACAGTTTTACCAATGTAAATGCAGTTTTGTTGAACTTGATGGAATGATTCACGCAGAAAATGTTTTATAGATGTGGCTTTAATTCACTCATTTGTAGGAAAGTCATCATGTTACTTCCCACAAAAGCACTATAGCAATCAGGACAGCTTTATAATGTTATTTAGATTCAAATATGTGGAATATATTCTTCAAACACACATGTGGTGTTCCTTCTTACCAGGATCAGAGGGGTCCCATTCTGTGGAATTTGTAGAATAGTCCTTCATTGTTCTTTTTGTTGTATGCCTATGAGAGAGTCACATTAATTAGAACCTGCAATAAACCCCCCAAACAAAACACTTTGATTTAGTAAATATTTAAAGAGTTCACATCTGTGGGTTTTTCCATGCCTCGTTACATTTTGATCTCAACATTATTCTACTTAAATAGAAAGACTAAGAAGAAAATAAAATTGGTAACAGCAAGAAAAGAGAACTATTATTGATAAGATATTAAGCACACTGCACACTATTACTAGGGGACTTAGGTCAGTAGCCTGTTTTAGTATTCTTTTATGCTAAATCCTGAAATCTTTCATATAAAAGTCATTGCAAGCGATCTATTACTGAATAGATGATTTCCCCCATTACCTTATGTTTGATTAGAACTAATTGAACAATCACAACATGGTCACGAGTACAACGATAAAGACGTGCACTCGTTATGCCAGGTGGTACTAGGATGCATTTAGAGGCAGTAAAAAACTGATGCTCTAAGTCTCCCGAGGCTTTTCTTCTTGATCTATCAAATATACTCGTTAAAAAAAGCCTAGACAACAACAACAGCAATATCCCAAGCAAAAAGCCGCACATGAATCTGACGAAGCCTAAAACAACACTGACGTGAAAATGCGTAGTCAACCTCAGATAAAGAAAAGAAAGGAATAAAAA